>CM067223.1:41207257-41625992 GCA_034190945.1 Octodonta nipae | reverse complement strand
TTCGATAGGCTCTAACGGTCTAGTGACTCACTTGTATTTTATGAATACCCTAATGTACAAAAGTATTCAGAATATTGAGTTTTTGTTAAAAGTCTTGAACTGTCCTTAGGTTTCTTAATATTTTAATCAGTAAAAACTTCTTCAAATAATCAGATTTGTCAAGGCATCTTTACCTTGTGTCTTTTATCGACTTTCAAGTAAAAACGGCCCTGTTTCTCAATAGTTTAATAAATTTCCTTCGTGTGCTCCTTATAGTGTGTTTATGACAAAATGATAAATTCTTATTTAAATGATTTCAAGCTTGTTCACGGATTAAAGGAACAGTAATGGGAAACCCCTTGTCACTGTACCTTGCCAATTTGTTCATGAGCAGGTTCAAAGTTGAAGCAAAAACTGACTTCCAGTATTTTCCTAGGGTATGAATACTGTATGTGGATGACATATTTGCTATATTTAATACTAATGAGCTAACGTCAATGATTTTGTCATGAATCTTAACAGTAGGTTTACTTATATTAAATTTACATATGGACAGGAAAATATGGGTACTCTACCATTTTTGGCATGTATTAGTTTTAAGAAATGATAATAAGTTACTGTCTTTTCACTGTCAACAACATAAAATGGCAGGGATTAATTTCCTTGTACATCAGTTGTTGACATTCCCTCTTAACAGAGGTTTCAAAATGAAAATTATTAGAGAAATAGCTACATGCAATGGTTATCCAACAGATATTATAGATAAATTAATTAGCAAGAAACAGCTTTAGTTACTAATGAATGAAGTCTCAACTTTTCAAAATGAGTCACAAGAACAAAAGTTTGTCTCTGTTCCATACAGTCATTATAGTAGGAGCTTTAAGAAATTTTTTAAAGACCTTGGTATGAATGCAGTGTATAGAACCACTACAACACTACAGAAATGTTGGGCAATCCTAAAGGCAACTTGCTGATTTTGAGAAGTCAGGGATTTATGAAAGGAAATGTAATGATTTTGATTTAAAGTATTATGGACAGACGTGCAGATCTATCAGTACATGTTTTAAAGAGCATATTGCCCATTTGAAATAAGGAAGAGTGATATATCTAGTTTGAACATTGTTTTGAAACATAACCACTCCCTAGATTCAACTTCTTTAAAATCAGTTAAACAAGTAAATAATTTTAGGGACCTGGTCTTAGGAAAGCATAATGATTTAAAAATAATATACTAATGAATTCAGAAAAGGGTCATATTCCATACAGCTCATTGTATAGTTTACTTGGTTACGAGTACATAAAATATGTATAAAAAATGTCATTACTTTATAATGTATGGTAAAGAAGGTAGGTAACTAAGGATTATCCTAATTTAAAATGTATTATTTGTGAAATCTGTTATTTAGAATTCAGGTACTTAGGAAATACCCTTTGTATTAATTACTGTAAGTTGCTAATAGTTTACTGGTACATATAAATTACAGAAAATTGTAATTTAGATTTGGTTTGGTTTAGTCCTTGATAATGACAACTTACGTGTTGTTGAAATGGAATTGAGTGTTCAAAATAGATGTTTGGTGTTAAGGTGCAAAACTGTTTTTTAATTTTTTCACATACCAAAGGTTCCACAGCATTTCCATTAGACGTTTACAAATATAACTTTGTTACAATTTTTACATGGGAAGAAATCCAAGTAAATTTTGATTTTAAAATAAATTGTACAAAATTGTTATAGAAACATTTAACTTTTAGTCTTTATAAATGAACTATTTACAATTACTATATCACTATGTGGTTGTCCCAGGTGTAGGATTTGTTGGAGTATTAGCTGTTACTTGGCCACTATTGGACTGGGCTGGGGCAGGTCTCTGAGCAGTTCGGCCTTGCAGATGTTTTATTCTTATTCTATCAAGTTCATTTACTCTTGATCTTGCATGCTCAGATCTATGCCAGGCCATTTGTAAAACTTTTTGTGATGCATATCCAGAACCTTCATGTGGCTGACCTGTTGAAACTTGTGTCAAATAATTAATCTGCTCTGTCAGCTTATTCTCAACTGCACTAAGAGTTTTAAGGAACATTTGTGTATGATTTTCAGCTTGCTTTAAACTCGATTTTTTCTTTACTCAGTTCTACAAAAACTTGTCCTAGAAAATTTATTTATATTATTACTTCATGTATGATAAATATGAAAATTACCAATTACCTGCACTATGTAAGCATGTTATAATGTCTTTCTCGATAGAATCGAGTCCTTGTATCCTTTCCATTGGGGCTGTCATAATTTTCGGCTTTCTCACAGCTCAAAATCAACTCTTGATTCCTTTTTATGGTATTTTTATATGCGCAAGTTAGAGTATTAAAATTTTAACTTACAAATAGTATAAACAAACAGCAAACTCATCAGAATTCAGAATAACCACAAAGAATAGCTGAATTATTTATGATTTGTACAACAACAACTAACAAATCACAGATCATACAATAAAAATAACAAATATTACAATTACCACAAAACATCGAAAATTACTTCAATAACATAGAACAATGATTTTCTCTTTGTATGATCTGTGCAATGATTTTCATCATTTTTCTATGTTCAAACCTTAGATCATTTACCATCTAGATATAGCCTGTCAAGCATAAAATCATGGCAACGCTAGAAAGTAAGGGCAATAGAGACAGTAAGAGGCTATTTCACTTAGTGGGTGGGTGGTTGGTGAACGCAGCCAATGAACAACATGCTTTATTGGAAGCAGCTCCCAACGGAGTGAAATAGCCTCTTGCCCTCTCTCTCCTTAGTCTTACAACGACATTTGTTCGCTGCAGGCTATCTCTAGAAAGTAAATGCTCTAAGGTTCAAACATAGAACATAAAAATTGATATTCAAAGAAAGGCTTTTTATACCATACTTTTATATTAGAAAAAATATTATGCGCATGCGTCAAAGCCTGTCAATTTTTTTCGGGCACCTCATGTTTGTTTATAACGGGAATTTATGTGATGAATACAATATTTTAAATGTAATTTTCTAATTTAGTATTAGTAGTAAAATTTTAATAGTTATAAACTTAAAGTGAACTATCAGTATAACGATTTTAATTAACATGTATGACATTTTATTAACAAAGAATGGAGCAAAAAGCATTAATGTCATGGAATATGTGGGAGCCATAAATATACAATAAATCATTTTTTGAGAATCTATTTGATTTTATCAGTTTTCCAAAAGCCTTGTATCCAATCTCGTCGAAAGCTTATTAGATCAATGTGATTTATGAGTTAGAGATGTGAACTAAGTGATTACAGGTAATTGATTATGTAAATAAAGATACATATATGTGTTTATGTGTATGTGTTTTTAAGACAATAACTTGCAAAAACATTGTTAAGTCGTAAAAGAATTTCTTAGCAATTGCAATGCGAACATTCATGGGAAAATATCCCATTTTTTCAAGTACCTAATTGTTGTTCTAAAAAATCTACATTTATGATTGCTTTGTATCGTTTGTTCAGTTATTTAATTTTGTTACAAGATATAAACCTATTCTTTAAGCATTTCATCTTTATGAGGACCCTTAAAAAAGCTATAATTTCAACCCTTCTTGAAACTAACCATCAAGCATTTATTACCTTCAATAACCGTTCTTTGAACCCAACAAAGTTTATTAGTATCTATAAGTACTCAAACGCGGCATGGGCCCGGTTCGGGCCAAAAGTAGGACAGGGTAATTATGCTACCATAAACACCCTTGGCAGTTATCCCTTCTTATTAGTATTCCGTAAATTCTTAGTGGATTTCCAACAAGCAAAGAAACGCCCATTTTTCTATATTGTGAGAAAAATCTATCTGAATGAACATGAGATCGAAACCAAGCGTCGGACGAGCAACTACTACTTCTAATTTTACTCCGGCCTTGTGCGACTCCACCAAGTATAACATTGTCGCGTTAATTCACATCTTGCCTTTGTTGTTTTGTATTAATAATCTATTTTTGTAATTTAACTTAACTCTCAACTTGTCTACAATAGTCTCAATAAACCTATTTTTAGTGTCTAGACATTTTATCTCTTAATTTGAACTACCTGTAATCCCTTAATTGGCATTATAGGAACGTAAGACGTCCGCAGAACTTAACGACACACCAAGTTCACACTCGTACGTGCAATAGCGGACGCAACAAACATATAACATTAAATACTTCTACATACTATTTACTTTTTCAAATTCAGTTGTACATAAAGTACGGTGACCAGATATAAGGATGCAAATTGAGTTTAAATAAATCTTTGTATTCTGAATTTTATATTTTATTTGCACCAACTGTACAGCCTTCAGTAATATTACATACAATTTTTGTACAGATTTCGTGAAAATCTTATAAATTAACTTTCATATATCATATATCTGTCAGTCGAAAGATGAATAGCCAACATAATTTTAATAAGTTTAACAACCTGCAACTTAATATTCCATACGCACTCATATTCTAGATATTTGACAAATAAATTTAAAGTTGTTTCTTCATTTCCAAGAAAGACATTTTTGTAAAACCTAACCAACAAAACGGTAGCTAATAACTCCACAGCTCAAACAGTAGTTGAACCACAGTTGAACTCGACTTAATGAAACGTTCGGGCTTGTTTAGCCCATGAATCAGTGTGCAGTGACCCGTGGTGGGGAACGCTACTCGACCGAAAAATAGAACAAAATGGATCGGCTCCACTAAATTGCTTGCTAAACTACTCCACTAAATTTTCGTTGTTCAGATACGGATAGTTACTAAATTACTCGCCACTTGACTAAATTACTAGCACAGTCAGAACTAGGCTTTAGGCTAGGCGCAAATTGACACGCGTATAGCTCGTGTGACATGACAGAGCACAGCGCGAACTTTTGTAACGTATGGTATTGGATGGAACAGCGCAAATGGCCAATTTGCGCTGTTCCATTCAATACTATACGTTACAAAAGTTCGCTCTGTGCTGTGTCATGTCACACGCGCTATACGCGTCTCAATTTGCAGCCTTACTGTAAGTGGCAGTGTAATAACAATAGAAAGAGAAAGACAATATCAGGGTGCGATTGCTATGACTCTACTCTACCAATAGTCGAAGTTGAAGGCGTCACCCACGAAGTATAGATACAAGGAGTCCGAACAGTATAGGCTTTTCCGCAGTAATCGTGGTATACAATATTAAACCCAGATCATAGTTCTCTTTTCTGCCACTAGCTGCGCAAATGTTCAGGACGTACCGATGTTATTATTAGCTTTATTCGCGGAACACAATTCTGAACCAATTCGTTATCAATTCAGTTCTACTCAAGAGCGCATGCCTGATTCAGAACTAGTAAAAGATACTTTTGTACCGCGAATGCCATTGCAACTGATTCTTCTATGCTGTCAAATTATATAAATAGGTATGTGTCAATTAAATGAGCCACTCTACATTCTGCTACTGCTATTTATGGTGAAGGTTTGAATATATTGACCCTATTGACCCTTTTACGACTAATCCGAAAATGAAACTCAAACTGATGATTATTAAATTGTGGCACAATATGTTCAAAGTAATCAATTGTATTTGGAACACTCACAATTTCCAAAAGTTCTTCCAAATCCCCGTCACTTGAAATTAAGTGGTCCATGTCAACAAAAACTCTAAACAATTTTCAAGTCCAAACGTAAACACATTTAACAATAAGTAAATTTCCCCATGTAGGCAACACAAAATAACAATTTACTAAATTTGAATAAAAATTATTCAAACGCGCATGTCAGAACAAGGAATCCTAGCTATAATTCAAGAACTGATAATCTGGTTACGAATCAATAATGAATCGAATTTTCGTTCACCGCGAACACAGAGTTGTTACTGTCAGTTCAGTAATTTCTGTATCGCGAATGGTTTTATTGCAACTACGCATGCGATCAGTAATGAATCGATAACGAATTGTTACCGCGAATAAAGCTATTATTATCAAACGTAAATACGCGCTGTCGAATGTCGAAATTATTAAAATTATAAAACTAAGTATAAAATATTAATGTAATTGTTTAAAAATAGTTTTTTAAAAAAATGGAAAGGTGTTGTGCTGTTCATGGTTGCCTCAGTGGCCGAAAGGCAAGTGGAAATGTGGCTAAAGTGGGTATATTCAAAGTTCCGAAAGTGAGTAACCTAAAAATAATATTAAATGAGTGTTGTTAATAAATATTGTATTTATAAATTTCCAAATTACTGTTACTTACGGTTATTATTAATAGAAAGAAAATTAATCATCTTAACTTAAATAATAATTTAAACTTTTTTACTATGAAGAGAAATTTCCACTAGTGTATTTGTCAAATCTAAATTGTTTGGTATTTAAATGTTAAACGTCTTTTATTTATAACTAATACGATTAATAAATAATATATTTGATTGTAATCAATTAATTACTTTCCTATTACCAAGCATTGTAATACTGAAATAGATAGGTATTTAACCATTTTTGAATTTATATTTACTACTTAATTGACTTAATGAACTATAATTTTAATTCTTAAAGACCTGTTGATAACATTAATTTATTTTTTTAATAAAATTGTTTGCTGTCAGCTGTCAGTATCAACAAGATTACCCGCGTAAGGATTTAAACGAGTACTTCCTCAAAAGTGGCGCACTCTACCGGCAAAACATTCTGTCCCCTAAAATGTCATTTATTTAACATTACGTTCGGACTCCTTGTATCTATACTTCGTGGCGTCACCACTGACACTGACGAATCAGGAACGACCCGCTTATTCTCTTTCTCTTTCTATTGCTATTACATGAATTTCGCTACTTCACCTGCTTTACAGTATAATACCTCTATGATTGAGACGCGTTTGAGGTATGGAGTGTAGAGTGAAAGGAGGACAAACTTATATGGGAATAAAACTGAAAAACTGTCCAGCGGACGGTTTCAAATAAGAAGTTCAAGAAATGAACAGAATGGCGCAAGTGTGACCACAGGGTATGTTATGAAGTTAATTGTCAACGGATTGAAATACACAAATCCTACATTTAGAAGTGAAGCGGCTGAAAAAGTGAGAATGATGTAAAATTATTAGTAAAAATCGTAAATAAAACGTAGAAAATCTGTTATGTGAGCTTCTCTTTGTAAATGGTTGTCTCCGTTTTTTGTAATCTCTGCAAGTGATGAGTTTAGTGTGTTAATTGTGATATAAATTAATAAGCGTGTGCCCCAGTTTTGACTTTTTATAAACAGAGTGATTTTATAATTGTTATTTTTCTTATAACTTTTTGAAACAGTTAAACATTGGAAAATTTGTATATTTGTAATATTTTTATACTTATTAACAAATAGGTGTTGGTGAATTAGATGTAAATAAAAATATTATTTATTTTTTACATTCTTGTGTTCATATAACATATTTATTTTGAAAAGTTGGTGTTTCTAGTTCTTGTTCACCTTTCTCTGGATAAAAGGTAATTAACAATTTTTTTCATCACTGAATAAACTGCTATAATTAAGTTATCTCTTCTGTTATCATTATGGAACAAATTTCACTTGCATTTATGCTAGAATAGTTTCTTTTTCAATGATTGTAACATTTTCACACACTGGTTTTCCATATATTTTTCTCTGTCTCCATTAACTACAATTAAATGACTATTTTTGACATCTTTCTGCTGTAGGTCTATTTTAAATATTTCCAAGGTACGCCTGGTGAATGGCCCTGGAAAAATATCTTCAGAAGTTTGTTGAAGTTCTCGATGAACAATGCCATATCAGTTTAGTAATTATTTAATAATGGGTTCTTCAGAGTTTAATTTGTGTAGGATATTTATCTTGACTCCTAAAAAAATGTACAAATAAAATTTTGCTTGCAAGTCATTTTTATCTATGTACAACGTATTTCATTGATTGAATACATTTATTAATATTAAATACAAATTTTACCAATCATTTAAAATCTGGTTGTTTAAATATGATGTTTAAATTTGCAATTTTTGGATGTGTACGTACTTTACAACACATTTTCAAAAAAAAAATCTTGATAGGTTCTGTTCTAACTGCATAAACTCTTCTTTCCTATTAATAATTAACCAATTTTGAGCGTCAGTTTTTGGTTTTAATGTTAGCTCTCAGGCATGTAACAAAACCATCTTTTCTTATTTACCCACACATTTTTGGTTGGTTTATTTCGCAGATCATGTGGAGAGAATATTTTGTGGGAATATAACTAACTGAAAATAATTTTCAATTTAATCATGTCAATAATACTACATTTATAACAAGTAAATAAAAACTTTACAGCATTTATTTTTAGAAATACTTACTTTTCATTATAAAAAAAAACATATTATAATCTGCTGTTCTAATTTGTAAAATGTATTGGTTAGAATTTTCTATCGTCTTTTAAATGTTATTCTACGAACAAATTACCCCGTCGTCCCAGTGGCGCCCCCAAATTGATACCCTTTTGTGGACACTTTTTGATACACAGAGGGTGTCCTCCTTTTACTCAACACTCCATAGTTTGAGGAAGCTTCACGGAACGTCAACCTCATGGTAGCGCCAATGCATACAAGGGTACAATAGGTTGCCATATCACTGAGTACAATCTTCGAGTATAAAATATGTCGAAGGCTACAATGGCCGCCACATATACAAAATTCTCATCATCCAGACGTATATATGTCTATAAAGTTTTACTGTACTTCGGGTCTTATGCGCATGTTGGAAAATGCCCCAAGTGGCTCTTCTGTTATGGGTTATGTTTTCTCTCTGTTTGATTCTTGGCAACGCTTGCGCAAAACGGTTTAGGTACAGTAGCACGGTATAAATTACTGTCTCTCTTAGTCGGTGACACTTCCGCTTACTGGCGATAGCAGTATATCAGTCCCCGTTTTCCAATTACGACGCACAGGGAGGCACGGTGCGTACCTTAGAACATAAAAATTGAAGGTGCCTGTACAGCAAAGCACACTATGCTTGTGTAAATGGCGATAAATGGAACGTGCTTTAGTTCTTCAAATACATTACAAATGTAATTAATGAAAAAACGTATCACAAAATAGGGAAACAAAGCACATTTAAATAAACTACTGCGCTTTTGAATTTATTTGCCGCTTCATTATAAATAACTTTTTTTGCAAAATCACTGAAATAGACAATGTGGTGTTGCCACTTGACTGTATATCAACTCACTCTATGGCTAGTATGGCTATATATTAGTCTATGACTGCTTGCACATCCGATACACACAATTTTTTCTTGTGCGTCTTTGTACGCACACGGTGTCATGCTGGAGTACTAATGGAACAGTGAAAACTGGCACACTGTGTGCCTCAGTGCGCCTGTTTGTGTAATTGGAAAGCAACCACCACATATAATACAAAGCAAAGCCACCCAAAGAGGTTAATACTGTAGAGCACGTGAAGTAGCGAAATTCATGTAATATCAATAGAAAGAGAGAGAGAGAATAAGCGTGTCGTTCCTGATTGGTTAGTGTCAGTGGTGACGCCTACTATTGGTAGGGTAGAGACATAGCAAGTGCTCCCTGATATTGTCTTTCTCTTTCTACTGTTATTACACTGCCACTTACAATAACGCCCATACCTAATTCACTCGACGTATAAACCTCTTTGAAGCCACCACACAGTGTTCTCTGCTGTGTAGGCACAGAGTACGCCCTGTGTCTCTCTGTGCGTCGTAATTGGAAAACGGCCGGTCAGTATTAAGTATATGTATGCAGTGGCGCCACTATGCAGTTGACGTTCCGTGAATCTTGCTCATAGCACGTGTGACATGAGCCAACTTTTATAACCTATTGGATTGAATCGAACAGCGCAAATTGGCAAGAAAGTGCTCCGAGGCACGACCATAGAGGTATTATACTGTAGAGCACGTGAAGTACCGAAATTCATGTAATAGCAATAGAAAGAGAGAGAGAATAAGCGGCTAGTTCCTGATTGGTCAGGTCGACTCCTACTATTGTATGGAGGGTTGAATGAAGGAGGACAAACTTATATGGTAATAAAACTGAAAAAGTGTCCAGTGGACGTTTTCAAATAAGAAGTTCAAGAATTGGCCAGAATGTCGCAAGTGTGACGACAGGGTATGTTAGGAAGTTAGGAATTGTCAATGGATTGAAATGCACAAATTCTACATTTAGAAGTGAAGTGGCTGAAAAAGTGAGAATGATGTAATTATTCGTAAAAATCGTAAATATAACGTAGAAAATCTGTTATGTGAAGTTTCTTTGTAAATGGTTGTCTCCGTTTTTTGTAATCTCTGCAAATGATATGAGTTTATAGTGTGTTAATTATGATATAAATTAATAAGTGTGTGCCCCAGTTTTAACTTTTTATAAAACTCATTGATTTTATAGTTGTTATTGTGTTATAAAACTTTTTGGAATGGTTAAAGAATGGAAAAAAATTGTATATTCATAACATTTTTATACTTGTTAACAAATATATGTTGGTGAATTGATGTAAATAATAATTATTTATTTTTACATTTTTGTGTTCGTATTACATATTTATTTTGAAAAGTAATTATATAATTGGTATTGCTATGTGCAAATAAAAGTTTGCTTCCTTGTTGAACAAACTGTTATAATTAAACTGTTATCTTTATTAATGTTAAATGGAACAAATTTCTGGTTGTTGAACTGTGATGGTTAAATAGTTTCTTTTTCAAGGAATTCTTACATAACCTAACTGGTTTTCCACGTATTTTTTCTTCGTCTTTAAAAAGCTCACCCGGTCACCTATTAAATGGACTATTTTTGGCATCTTTCTGTTGTAGTTGTATTTTAATTATTTCCTGATTTTGTGGACAGAAGTTTGTTGACTTTTTCTTGCAGTTCTCTAGTGTGTCCTGTTTACTCAAACCTCCATATAATTGGTGGGGTAAAGACATAAATTATCCAGAGTTTAATTTATGTACCCACAGTGGGGATATTTTCTTGAATCCTAAAAAATGTGGGGCACAAATAAAAGTTTGCCCTTGTAAGTCATTTTTATCTATGTACAAGATATTTCATTGACTTAACACTGTAAATACAAATCTGGTTGTTCTTAGTAGATTTTTTTTAGGTTTATTATGTAACAAAATTAAATAATCATATTGAACTTTTAAAATTTTACCGCGCGAAATTCACGTAGGTTCGAGCGCGCATGCATGTCGTTTGAGTTCGACTAGAATAAATTCGAACGAAGCCCGCCCGCGCGCCCGCGCGGTCCCGCACACCGCACCACAAAGTGGCTCCCCCAAATTGAAACCATTTTGTGGACACTTTTTCTTGCACAGAGTGTGTCCTCCGTTTACTCAAACCTCCATATACTATTGGTGGGGTAGTACCCACAGTGGAATAGTTCAAAACTCTTAGTAGATTTTTTTTAGGTTTTTTTCAAAATTAAATAATTGAATTCCTGTAACTTTTAAAATTACCGCGCTATGTCGTTTGTGGTCGACTCGAGTGATCGAACGAAGCCCGCCCGCGCGCCCGCGCTCCCGCACACCGCACCACAAAGCCCAAAAACGCTCTAATTGGACACTTAAATATGAATAAATTGTTTGTTTTTCTAAGTTTAATTGAATTCCTGATTGCGTGAATAAAAAGTGATATTATCAACCTAACCTACAAAATGGATATAAGAAAGTTCTGAACTAATTAGCGCAGCAATAAGATACTTAAATATGAATAAATTGTTTGGATATTAGTGGCTATCCTAATTCCAAAATGGATATACCGAAATTTTTTCAGTAATTGTACCTCCTATTTATCTCTAGAAATTCCTTTGAATTTTCAAAAATGCTAAAGAAAATCAATATGTTACAATAGTATGTTACATACTAACCAAATTAGTGTCAATTTTATAGTTAAGTACATATTATTTGGCATCTTAAAATAAAATATTTACGTAATCTGCAATATATTTCCTTACTGATTCTGAAGTATTAACATTTTAAATAGGTACCAATTATCTATTCAAAGCTTGTTCTTGACTTCTTGTCTTGTTTTTTCCAAGATAAAAGAGGGTAGTTATAAGTTTGACGTGTGTGTGTATCTGTGATTCTGTGGCATGTAGCACCCAAACGGATGAACCGATTTTGATAGTTTTTTGTTTGTTTTGAAAACTTAATCGAGAGTGTTTTTCAGAGTGTTTTTAGCTGTGTTACATGAAATCTTTCGGAAATTTTGAAGAAATTAATTATTCATTCAGTGGCATTTATTAGGCGTGTTTTTTTTATGTCGGGGTTTTTTTAAATTTTCATTTAATTACTTGGTAACATATATATCTATACCCATTATTTTTAGCGAGACAGAAGAGGAAGCATCCAGATAAAAGTAGTGGAAGAAAGTGATAGCGGCGGAGAAGGTTAATCAGCTTAGTGATGATCGCTAGCACGATAATAACCTGTTCCTCCTTCGGTTCTCAGTGTCAGTTTTACTACCAGTATTCTTTAATTGGCAAGGTCGATCTTTTAATATGACCTCAACTAAAAAACTAGGATATTAAAAAGCAATTAAAAAAAAAATTCAAGTTCTTGAATCCTAAAAAATGCGTGTTGCAAATAAAAGTTTGCAAAAACTCATGCGTCATCCACGAATTTGCAAAAACAAATCATTGCAGCTGCGAAATGTTTTGCTGAGAATAAGTCATTTTTACCTACCAAAGAGAAATCTATGTACAATGTTCTGTGGTACTCACGACCTACCTTTGAGAGGGAAAGACCAACATGAAGGTGTTTTCATAGACCTTATAAAATATTTCTGGTGACCAAGTATTGAAAGACATACAGAAACCGGTGCAAAAAATGCCACATAACACTTTATTAATGTCATTAGAGATGATAAATACAAATCTGGTTGTTGAATAGAGCAACATTGGTGTTAGATTTTTTAATGAAGAAAAGATGGTGTGCGAAGAGTTTGTAGGTTTTGTGGAATTAACTACCATGGATAAATTTACATTTCTGGATTTGGATGATATGATGTCAGGAAAGAATTCTTCAGGCAAAGTATAATTTTATTCAAACTGAACGTAGGTTTGTTCGTAGAAAACTGAGTTCTACGAATAAATACCCGGTCGGTCACGGCACTTTCTACCTGTCAAAAGACGGTAAGTGCAACCAGGCTCAATTGTATTGCGCAGCTGTAAATGCCATTGTTAGTGTTTGCCTTATAGCAAATTGAAACCATTTTGTGGACACTTTTTCTTGCATGCCGACGCTCAGAGTGTGATCTCGATATAGATTTTATTTTAGAGTGCCGCGGATAACAAATCGGCAGACACCTCTAATCCTCCGGCAAAAACTCCCAGCAAGTTTAATCAAACCTCCATATACTATTGGTGGGGTAAAGACATAGAAACTCCAACAATTTAAGTAATTTTCTTGGCGCACCCAAAAAAATGTGACACAGAGTGAACTTTCTGGAGAAACACACGGCTGTTCTATCCAACCATAAAAGAAGCGTTATTACACTGCCACTTACAGTAACCGGCTTGTTGGCCTCTGCATGATGAGTGTCCCCGCAAGCTATTATTGAAGTAGTGTAGGTAAGGTATATAAAAAGCAAGAAGAGGGTTTAGGAATACAAAATAAATTTGAAAAGGAAATTTTAGCTAGAGTTTTTTTCTTTCAATTGTTATTACACTGCCACTTACAGTAACGTCCATACCTAATTCACTCTACGTATAATACCTGTATAGGTACGACACGCGTCTACTGACAGTCGCGTCGCGCTGTAGTTGAAACACAGTTTCTCGTGCCGCGCGTGTGAACAGATTTCCAAGTGTTTTGATTAATGGCAAGATGAGACTTTAATAGGGGCGGTAGGGTATTAAAAAGGGGACTACGATACAAAAGATACTAATTATATGAACACAAAACTGAAATATCAAACTTATTAGTTCGTGAATATTACATTTTCCGACGCTTTTTTACTACGAACTGCCTCTCAATATGCGGATCACCACGCGACGTGTGTGACACGTGCTCGTCGCGCCACTCGTGTCGTGATGTTCCAATTACACCACTGGCTCGCGCACAAATGGACACAAGAAATAACTGTGCCTTTGGGATGTTTTATGTAAATTTACGAAGTTAACATAAACTTTATCATAAAACATGAAGTATATTCCATTTAATCCCCGAATATTACGGCATAATGCGACACAAAAACACTTTGTGCTCTGGTAATTGGAAAACCGCCAGTTATACGCATGGATAAGAGATTTATATATGTATAGTCTGGACCACTGTGTAAGATGTGATCTTAGATCATTTACCATCTAGATATAGCCTGTCAAGCATAAAATCGTGGCAACGCTAGAAAGAGAGGACAATAGAGACAGTAAGAGGCTATTTCACTTAGTGAGTGGAAGCAGCCAATGAACAAAATGCTGAACGTATTTAATTGGAAGCAACTCCCAACCGAGTGAAATAGCCTCTTGCCCTCTCTCTCCTTAGTCTTACCACGACATTTGTGCACTGCAGGCCATAAAGAAAATGTTCTTATTTTCTTTATGCTGCAGGCTATCTCTAGAAAGTAAATGCTCTAAGAATGTGATACGCCATGGTCTGGACCACAGTGTAAAAGGCCCCCATTCACAAGCGATCCATCCGTCCAAATTGCTCAGAGCCAAGCCAAAATCTCACCGTGTGTGGGAAAACTCGAAAGGACTCGTGGACTTCAGCCGGCAAGTTGGATTTTCAATCATTCTAAAATCCATGGCGCCGAGCTATCGAGCCCGTCATTGGCTTTATCGTGTATGGTGAAATCCGCCATCCACTGGTCTCAGCGTGTGTGTGCAATCGTTGACCCAAACTGTCAGTCACAGATAAAGGTTTACCTTTTGTATTGTGTACAAGTGTATTGCTGTCCTGATTACTACGTAATTATGGGTAATAATGGTCATGATTTTGTTTTGGAGGTGATTGAAAAATACAGAAATCGTTAATGTCTTTGGCAAATAAAAAATGAACATTATCATTATAAAACAAAAAGGAATGCTGCGTTAGATGACATATTATCATTACCAGCGAGAGTTGTTGAACTAAATTTAGATGACTAATTTGTTTTCTATCTGCCAGCCATCCTTTCTGCCACTTTCTCTTTCGTTTTCGCTTTTTAATGTAAATACAAGATGTTATAACATACAAGAGTTCCAATTCATCCATAATAACAAATAATTTGAAATAATCAAAGAATATGGACGCAGGATAATAAAAATAAACACCACAGATCGAATTGAATGAACTGACTGGCTCGATCGTCAGTGGGCCATATTTTTGGACTGGAGCCAAATGGATTCGAGCCAAACGGACTCGAGCCGTTTGGATCGCTCGTGAATGGAGGCCTTAAGATACCATGGTCTGGACCGTGGTGTTTGCACCTTTTTCTAGACTGTGCTAGCAGTATATTAGTATTAGGATTGTTCATAGTAGCCAGTTGCCAACGATTCCAACGGTTTGAGAAATTCTACCGAGGTCGCTGATTGGCGTAGAATTTCTCAAACCGTTGACAACTGGCTACTATTAACAAACCTATTAAGTAAATGGAGTTTATAATTCTTAGGTGTTATTTTTGTGCAGCCCGCCTCCAGAAGTATAAGCTCTAAGCAAAAACAACAATTCTTGTTTTGTGGTTTTTGTTCAATGGTTTCATGATGTTTTATAATGATCTGTGGTTTTATATTTTGACTTTTACCGTAAAGAAGGTTAAGTTTAACGCTCAGGGTCTTTTTTTATAAAACCATTTTACGCCTTAATCATCTTGAATTAGTAATAAAATACTGTGATAAACAAGAAAACTGGCAAATTACAAAATGGATGTGCTAGGTTCGATTATGAAGTCCATGGATAAACCTCCTAGTTTATCTGAAAAGGAAAAATTGTTGGTCAAAAGTAGGTTCTTGTATACATCCTATTTATAAATATTATTCGAATATTTTTTTCATTATAGAGAGAAAAGAAGAAATAGAACGTCGGCAAAAAGAAGAAAAAGAGAAAATGGATAGATTTAAAGACAGAGTTGAAGCCAAACTAATCTCCCACTTTAGTGATTTAAAAAATATGATGTTGAAATTTGAACCAATGGATCAAATCTATAGAAGCATAGTGTAAGTGCATCAAATAAAATAAGAAAAGCATTTTATAAAACTAATGAATTTTGTAGTCATGAGGTGGCAGAATCATGTGGACTTTTGTCATATGCATTTGGTGTTGATGGAGTGGATAGGTACATAAGAATTTACAGGAAAGATAGTCCACCATGTGAAGATGAATTATTAGCAAGACGAAGAGGTGAGCCATGGAATGAAGAAATCAAAAAGAGATTAATGGAAAAAGTAGGTTTTATTTAGCTTAGTAGCTTTTAAATCATTAAAAATTATAGAGACAGCAAGAAAAAGAAGAGGAGACCCAAAGCACCAAAAGAAAGGCTGAGAAATTTGTACCAAATACAAATTACAAGGATAAATATGCTCATTTAATTGGGCAAGATGCAGCTTTGGAAGCAGCTCGAAAAACTGAAACAAATAAATCCTATGGATTTGGTAAATATTTTTTAATATTAAAATTATTACTTTTAATTATTTTACTTTTAGTTCCTAGTGAAAACAAAAAAGATAATAGATCCATTGAACAAACTATGGCAGATATTAGAGCTAAAAAGAGACAGAAATTAATGGCAGATGATATTTTGCCACATTGACATTATTTTTGTTATATTTTTAGTGATTGTTGTCTTAAATTTTAGTTTGTATTTCTTTTTAGTTTATCTTGTATTACGAAGTATTAAAAAATATAATTTAGAGTTATTTAAAATGGTTCCAATTTTGTATGCCCCTTTAATGTGAATTTTTCATAAAAAATACAATGACCACATTTATGTAGCAAGGCAGAGACAGCCATACCATGTTGAACCTTCCTGGCATATGTTCATAATTTGTTTTAGTTATGGTAAATTATGATTAAAATCATTACCTGCTATAACCAATGCAAATTACAGAACATGGGCTTGCTGACTTTTGGTGTTCCCTTACAGGTAAAATAAAACTTATCATTATTTATTATAGGTAGTAGGTCCTAATTTAATTAACATAATGTTGATATTTTACCAAAGGAAATTCTTTATTTGCCCCCCCCCCCCTCTCTCCAAAAAACCTGCCAATTTGTCCCCTTAACAAAAAGCTGGCTATGTCCTTGTGATTATGCAGAAAATGTTCATTTTACATCCCACCCTGGTGAGAACAATGACATAATTAAAAAAATATCAATTCTGAGATTATGTCACCAATAAATCCGTTTGTTATGTTTCCACATGTACAAAAATTGACACATTTGAAATTCAGTATTTTTCTGCTATAGCCTATAGGACAGTTGTGGCAGTTTGGCTCTAGTATGAATTTGCTTTTGTGGCACCAAGAACAGTGTCATTTCAGTTTTGTGCGTAAATGTATGCATGCGGAGTGGCAGTAAAACTGACACATCTCAAGTTGACAATTTTCTTCATGAAGGTAAGTAAATTATGCCTTTTAACACCATCATAACTCAAAAAGTGTCACTATTCTTGAATCAATGATCTTATTAAATTTTTCTTCAGTTTTATTTTGACTTGTGACATTTTTCCTGACTAAGGATGTTGTTTTTTTTTGTGTTGTGCCTCTCTTAGATGTATTCTACCTAATCTTTCTAGTAAATATTAATTATATATCTGACAATTCTTATTGTAGATTCACTATGGAGCAAGGATTTAGAGGCAAACATATGGTGTTAGCTGCTTGGGAAAATTTAAATAATTCTGAAAATGAGGATGGCGATTATACAAAAGAGTGTATCTAAAAAAATGTTCATTTTGCAAGTGTCACTATGTATTCCCGCATTTTCAATAATAGTTTTAACATTTCTTTTTTCACTCCCAAAAACATATCAAATATCAGATGTGTACCTGCATACACAAACAAAATAAACATGTCTGATTTAAAGAAAGCCCATATTCAATCTCTTTTCCTATCCAAGGGGATTCCAACATTATATAAAAAATTAATGTTTGATAACTATTTGTGCAAAAATAATGTACCAATAAATTACCTAATGTACTAATTGTTTGTATATTATTTACAGTAGTTAGTACTCCAATAGTAGTAGTTTGGCCTAGATATGTGACTTATGTATGTGGGAGTCAAAACAAGAAAGCAATTATCTGAATATAGGGGCAACAGTGACAAATTCAAAGTACTTACCTGTTTCAACCTGTTTCCATCATTAAACCAGTCCAATCACTGTTTAGTCTTCAGTATATTATCCCACATATCATAAATAACGCTAATACCAGAAAAAGTCATAAAAAAATCAAGAGATGTATTAATCATTTCCATATAAGTTTAAGCGTTTTCTTCAAATGGCATTTTCTCAAAATAGTACATTTTTGAGTAATGTCACTGTTCCTGTCGGGGTGCGATATGTTTAAATTCCACACATTAAAAATTGTTTACTGATGGACAAGAAAACTTATGGATGCTTTGAGTTTGTCAGCGTGGATATAGAAGTGAGCTAAAAGCAATGATGCTTGCATACATATAGTGATTTCCTAAACATTTAAAAAAAAATAAATTTGAAAAAAAACTGTGGAGATGAAAATAAATCTCTGTGTTATTGAATATTCAAGTAACGAGAAGCATGAACAGACAGATATGAGAATTATGCAAACCAACCTGATGAGGGCAGATATGACTATTGAAAAGTCATCAGTTTACCATCCTCTCCTACCTGTATAAATAAAATTTTGCAACAATCACCTACTATTATCATACTACGTTCTAATCCTCACAATATAAAACATAAAACTAAACAAATTTTAAGAAACAATAAAAACTTTAAGCAAAAATAATTAAAACTAAAAATTAAGTGATTGCTAAATGCAACATAGAAATTGCTGAAAATTTAATTAATACTTAAATATCCTAGAAGACTTAATCTTTGCAATCATTTACAGAATGTAAAAGAAAAATATACATATAAAAGTATAGCCTTATTAACAAAGGTAATCTTATAGAAACAACAAATCATAGAATATATAAACTTAAAATATTACATACATGCATTTCATTAGGATGAAATATTAAATTTGAAATGTCTTCATTATATAGATACCATGAATTTCCAAAATCAGATTTCATCTTAAATTTAAACACATTTTTGACAACAAAGAAAAAAGTGAAAAATCACTTAATCATTGGAGACTTTAATTTGAATATACTTGAATTAGATAATTAGAGGTTTGAGCATCTGAATAACTATTATGACTACAAGGAGGCTATGTGCCAGGGTTTCAATCAGATACCATCAGAAAATAACATTAAAAATGGAAACATGCATTGATATCTTCGATAAAACCAAAAAATCAATCATATTAACAAATTTCTTTAAATACCATTACCCACTACTCTTAGAACTCAAAAAAATAAAAAACGCAGGACCAAAAAGAACAGAAAATGCTATAGATGTTACACAGAATCTATTGGTTGGTTATCGATATTATCAATTACTGATCCAACCGAAGTGAGAAACTCACTAATAGAACTTATAGATAAGTGTGTTAATGCAGTTGAGATAGAACCATAATTAATAATCTAAAGTGGCTCCCAGAAGCCAATGGATTTTAATAAAACTATTATGCAAAAAAAGAGAATATGTACAACTCTTAAAATGGCGTATAAAAATTATACAAAAACACTTGGAAAGATGATTAAAGAAAAATTATGTTTGACCATCAGAAATGAAATGCACATTTACACCTGGAGACTTTGGGAGATCATTACCTAAAAAATAAGTAAAAAATTTGACCAAATCATCTAGATTTATGACATTGTACGTAAAATCTCAGATCTGTCTAGCATAACTGAATGTATGAACCCGTACTTTTGCATAGTTGCTTAAGTACTTTGTAATAAAATACAAAAGCTGATTGGGACAGAAATTAAACTACCACCCTTCAATTGTAAAATTATTTGTCTCCATCCAACAGAAATCAATATACAAAATCCTAAGCTGAAATCTAACACATATACTGTTAAAAAGCTATCATATTTCATAAAAGAACCACTTGCTCATATTAACATTAACACAAATATCCACTCTGTATAACTACAGTCTTGCTCCACTTTTATTTCAACTACCTTGTATAAGCAACTATTTATGTGCCACCCAATACATTATTTTTTGAACCACTCTGTATAACTAATTCAATTCCAACTTATAACTGCTTATGTACCACCTAATATCATATGCACGCGCACACACCTATAACCGTATACCAGACAAAAGATCGCAAGCATAACATATTTTTGTTTCAATAAACTAATGGAATATTTTCTGTCATTTCACGCGACTAATCCCCTTAACTTAATTTTGTCCCTAAAAGAAACTGACTGAAACGAATAAAAATGAAAAACATTACAAACACCCTGTACTTTCATGGCATTTTAACTAGGTATTTACAATGAAAATTTGACATTTACTATGATGTTTACAGTTTTTTTGCATATATTTTTCCGATTTTCAGAAAAATGGTATGTTTTACGTTATAGAAAAATATACAGAATCACGCTGGAACATATCTTTGTATAATACAATTTATGATATTCAATTTTTTGAGTGCTTTTAGAGAAAACAGTGAAGATTCATTGAACTTCAGTGAAATCTGGTCCCTTATTTACTTTTTTTTGGATTTCCTGGAAAACAAAACTCATGTTATATATATATGGTGCCTTTCTGTAATGTTCTTTAATACAATGCAGTTTATATCATAAAAATTGCCCAAGTCGTTTTTGAATACATAAAGTTGCTGAGCAATTGATAACCTCCTTCGAATTTTTTTAATTCATTCAACGCAAGACAATATATTGTTTCTAGCCGAGAACCTTCATCTGTTGCGTTCCCCTCAACTGATTGAATTCTCGAATAATTATTTATGAGCTAGATTTTTGTGAAACTCCTGGATGTCGAAACTTTTTTCGCGATAAGTATATAACACACAGACTCCTATTTATTATTTGCATTTACTTACAATAAGTTGAAAACATGTAATGGTCTAATTCTACGAAAACTCTCGAGGTGAGTAAGTATCCATATGTTTATATAGTTTTTTTATAATTTTAACGTGCTGTAATAACAAAAAATACATTGAAAACTGTAATATCAGTAATTAAAGTATATTACTTCATTAATATTATGGGATAGAGACTATCTTACGTAAGTAATGGGGGGGAGGCTATGAACTTTTATCTTCCAGTATCTTATGGATGTTCCCTTATTTGTAATTTCTAGATTATTTAGTTGTATTATTTTGATCCCGAATAAAATGGGACGTGACGCTGCTGTTGATTGTTGTCTCATGTTTCGTTCGGTCGTATATGAAAGCGTCAGGTCCATATATATTAGTAGTCATTGTGCATTACCCATTTTGTTACTTGCAACAACTTTATGTCACAGCTTATTTCCGAGTATATTTTCTATTTTTCTTTTGTTCTTAACCTGCATTTTTGTAAAATTTCTTAGGTGATATTTCTATCAGTGTCCTTTCTTATCCATTGTTTCTTTATTTGTATTTTTCTGTAAAATTTCAGTAAGTGATGTAAGTTACACATCAAAGCTTACAACTAATTGAACTGTTTCTAAATTGAGCCTAAATGTAGTTCACTAGATTAATTTGAGATGTAATCTTGAAACAATAAATTTTCACTATAAACTTTATTATTTATGAAATATTTGTGATCAGTAACTAATTAAATTATAACAAAATTAATGGAACAATAATATAAAAAGAATAAATATATTATAAAAAATCTGAAGAATATTTGGTTTTAGTACTTCGTACTGTTGGGGAAACACCTTTCGAGAGAGCTGAATACTCAACTTGTAATTTACTCAACTGCCGACATTCATAACCAACTGCTTCTTTGTATTTATTCTGCGATAATTCTAAAACTTTAACTAACAAAAATTCTGCGTTTCTTACTAAAAATTGTCGTTGCTGAAACAATTTTCAAATGTATTGCTGCTGAAAAGATATATGAACGTTAATACTCACTTCTTGATTCATTTCCTCTCTCAGAGCACTTTCATTGTGACGAATTTGAGCATCAAAAACATCGTAAAGTGTTTCATCAATTGAATACAGTAACTCAGTGGTTTTCATTTTCATGCAATCATCCAAAAGGAGCAGGAACATTTTTGTGAAAGCCAAATTACTAGATGTTAGTTGAATCCATGTATCACCTAAAACCAGAATAACAAAACGATGAATCTGCATCTGTTTGTTATTATATGTGTACAAGTGTGCGGTCACCAATATCGGAACCGTGACTAATGTGTAACACAACCAATTTTATCGACAGATCACTATATGATTTTACTCTTTTTATATCGCATTTTATTTCTTTTGTACTACTAAAAGGAGAGCCACATTTTGTAAGGGGTCGTATTAAAATTGTTTTAACTCATAAAACAATCAAACTTAGGGTTTTAATTTTGGTAATATCTTAAAAATAAAAAATAAATAAATTAACTAGTGTCTTTATTCTTTTAAAAAAGATAGAAAACAAAAACGAACCATAAATTATAGGTAATTTTTCTCTTTTTTTTTTTCTATCTAATATATTTTTTAAATATTTAACATTGGCCTATTGACTACAATATGAACTAGCAAAAGAGATCTTGTTCGTATTTTTAGAACTTCTACATGGAGAGATACAGCCACATTCCGTTTTTTGGCAACATATATATTAAAATGTTTGCCATTTTATTAAGGTAAGAGTAAAATGTCATATGGTGAGTGAACTAGTGATAAAATTGGTTGTGTTACATACTAATCACGGCTCCGATATAGGTGACCGAACACATTGTATGTATATGTACATTGATTTGAACTCACAATAATCGGTGTTAGTACCAGTGTTAGTACCAGGTTGAGCTGCTAGCTTATACATTTACATGCATTTTTCGATATAATTTTTTGTAATGGAATTATTTATAGGTAGTGAACTATTTGAATTTCCACAGATAACCCAAATGTCAAATTGAACAACACACTAGGTTCTTTCCAGCAAAATGTTGGAAACATGTTACTAACATTAACTCAACAGACCGATTTGTTGGTAACATTTGAGTTATAGGTGGCAACATATTTCTGCAGCATATGGATTCCCTACCAGGTTATGGTCGAAACGAAACGTTATGTCACTATAACACAAAACATTTAATAACTTTACATTCTATCGTAACGTTATAATATAACATTAGAGCTTATACTTCTGGAGGTAGCCTGCAATGCACAAATATTGTGCCAAGAATAGAAAGAGAGACAATAGAGAGAGCAAGAGGATATTGCAATCAATTGGGAGCTACTTCCAATGAAGTACGTCCAGCATGTTGTTCATTGGCTGCTCCCACCCACCAAATGAAATAACCTGTTACCCTCTCTATTGCCCCCTCTTTCTAGTCTTGTCCCGATTACCTCCAGAAGTATATGCTCTAACAATATAACGAGTTACAGAATACAGCGTAAGGATTCTGTTAGACTTTATGGTCGAAAGGGAATGTTATGCCACAAAATGTAAAAAGGAATTAGGAGTCACAAAACACTTCATGTCTTTTCATCGAAAATCACTTTGGCTACTGAATTAATAGTTGGGCTACAAGTAGCAGTTTCTTTTTATTCTATCGCATTAGTAATATTCAGAATTAATTTGAAGTATTAGTTTTATTTTTATATTATTATACTTGAATTATATTTAAAGACACAGGATAATCATTATTCAGTATAACAGAATTTATCACCATGCTCATGGGGTTAAAATTTAAAAAATTGCAGGAGGTCCATATTCTCGCAACTTTTTATCTTAATAATTTAAATGTTGTAGGACATTGTATATTCGAAAATGTATCATAACCAAACTCGAAAAAATGATAATGTATGTTTCGCTTAAAATCAAATTGAGGTTGATGTCTTTCTCCTCGAAGTCGTCTAACCCGTCTTCGGCCATCATGTCCACCCAAGCAGGATCGAGATTAACCAGAGAAGATGACCTGATGCCATTCCACATTCCAATGTTGTTCTCTGCACCATTGTGATCGTTGCCGTCGCTGTTCAGCGGTCAGAAGTAGCACAAAATGGGGTCGATAATGCTGCAGTACAAAAGATCTTATACGGCCAAATTTCGAGTTGTCGAAAATCGGTTTCTAAAGGCCATAAGTCATAAGATGTCGATCTTGAACTTTATTTGTGCCCCTTCGACGTCCGGTGCCTTTGATTTTAGGTATTATAAAATCACGCTTGACAACATCTCATCACAGTATTTGGATTTCTATTCGTGCTGTTAGCGATTTCTCGAAATGAAAAACCCGCCTTCCGTAGACCATTAATTCGACCTCTTTCAAATTCACTTAGCTGGCGATACATTCGGCGTACACGTAATTTAAGCATTTTAACATTACTAAACTCTGATTTTGGATCCCATCAAACAGTTTGTTTTTTGATAAATTTAAAAAATGCAAAAAACTACTACAATATTAAATGATAAAAAAAAACATTCAGCAAACTTTACCAAATTGGAATCATTTACTCCTTACTATAGCAAAACAATATTAAATTTAAAACATCTCCTTCTGGGTGTTGCGATTTCTTTTGTCAGTGAGTATATCTGTTGCATTTTCGATTTGGGAAATGCGAAATACCATTTCAATAAAAATTTTTGGTTAGATCACTCTAAAATGTGATTAAAAAAGCTTGGAGGTACATATAAAAACACAATTACACCGGGTTCAATATGATTGATAGTTATAGTTATTAGAAAAGTAGAAAATATAGTCATTAACATTTTGATTATGATCAATAAATAACTTAGCTGACGATCGTAGAGAAATAATTCACACATGTTCTTCAACAAGATAGTTTTCAAAGTAATTAAACCATTCAGATTCTTATTATATGAACTTTGCAATTGTCATATGTTGATGTATTATTGTACGGTTAGCTTAATGGGGGAAATACGATTTCTGGTAAATACCATACGTGTCGGCTGATACGAAGAGACACGTATCGTGTACAACTGGTGAGGCAAAAGTACTTCTAAAAATATCAGAATCGAGTTTCTGAAAACTGCAGGGGAAAAATTATAAGGGGTATAAAACAAGGAATCTTGGGTTGACTTTGACGATGACCTTATGATCAAATCAAACTCACGTCAGCTTTCTTAAAGAAATATGTATAGTTGTAACCAGCAAAATATATTTATGTTAGGAAACTGACCCAGTATTTGGCCTTGACGATGATCTCGCCAATTTTTGTTTAACGAGCAAAATATGTCTTAAACGGAAAGAACGAGTAATTTTACATTCACATACGACTTTGAGAAATGGGAACTAAACTCTTCCACGGTTAAATCATTAATATAATAAAGGTGTATTATGGTTGAAAATTTAAGCTGTAGAAGTAAATGGTTCGGATAGAAACTTTTGGATTGTTCTATGTTTAGATACCCTGTACGGATCGGACCATTTATTTGAGGTTTGAAGAAGTTTTCTTTCCTCAACGTTATATTTGACGATAAAACTTCTTGTTTTTCAATGTACGGTCAGAAGTAAGTATTCCCAATTAAATTCCAGGTCAATATCACAACTCTTTTCTGAAAACCTATATTTTTCCGAGTTGGCCCATTTCACGGCAAGCGAGGGTGAGAGATTTACCAGGGAGGAAACAATTGTCGCAGTGGGATAAATTAAAAGAGGCAAAGTCCTAGGTCCTCGCTGTATAGAAGGGACGGTCTTAAAAAGGCCCTTGTCAATCATGACATGGAGACCTTTAGCGGGATGTACAATAAGATCCTGCAGATGAAGAAATTTTATAAGGTATGGAAGAAGTGGTATCCTTATACGCCTAAGGAGATGTTACGGACCCATTACTCTCCTGGATAATGCCTGCAAGTGCTAGAGCACCTTGTAAAGAACAGACTGTCCTGAGAAATGAATGATAAAGATATAACTGCAGCGCATCAGTTAGGTGTCAGGGGGTTCATACTAAAATCGACGCCCTGAGCCTGGACTGGTTGGAGTGAGAAGATAGTAATGATAGTAATGAGTGATGATGATGAGCGTGGACATGAAGAACGCCTTTAATAAAGAGCGTGCCGGATATGGGAGTCAGTAGGTAATAATTGGTAAGTATATTTATCAGGTAAATATACTTACCAATTATTTCACCGAGAAAAAATATATAGGTGGAGAGGAGCTCACATTCTTTCAAGGCGTTCCTCAACGGCCCGTATTAGGACAGACGTTATGGAAAATTGTATATTATATATAAAGGGGTGCTTGAATGTATCCTGCTGAAGGGGAGTGTAACTATAATCTATGCCGATGACATCTCGCTCATCGTTAGTGAGGGTAGCGAGGCGGAAATAAGAAGTCAGTAGGATGTTGCAATTTCGATCCTTAGGGCCTGGTTTCACCAGAACAGACTAGAGATTAATAAAACTGTGGGAATAGTAAGTAAAAGTCCGATGAGTAGGGCGAAAGTGAATTTCCAGTGAGGATCAGAACTACTCCAAGAGGGAAGTGAAATGCTTGGGATTAACCGTAGACGATAAGATGATTTTTAACTGTCACTTGAGACAAACTAGGACGGGGGTGAAAATGTACCTAGGGACGTTGACTAAATTTGCCAAACATTGGATGCCCTAGCGGCCTCAAAAGGATATATGACGATCTTTGCTGACGTGCTTTGCAATGGATGAAGAGACATCCACTCATGGATTAAGTGCAAACACGGGGTTCGGAACTGCTATGTCACGCAATATTTGAGCGGAGATGGAGCGTTCAGAACATACATAAAATATTTAATAGGGTGCAAAATGGCTTCTGTGTCTATTGTGGTCAAATCGAGGACAGCTATCACATACTTTATGTTTGGACAGGAGGGGGGAGTTTAGTGTTAGGGTTGGCACTATGTTTGAGGAGGATATAGATTAAGAAACCACGGGGAGAATGATGGCGTAGCGCAAGAAGTGAGCTGCGAAAAGTTGCACCGAGACATATATAAAGTCTAGCTTGAGGAATTTAAGCCGAGATGGCAAATGTCTGATATCTTAACTGATGGTTCCGGAGACTTGGCACTTTCAGAGGGATATGAAGGTGTTGTTGTGAATAGGCTTTCACCTCCACAAAAGTCACTATAAGATTCACAGGGGACAATCCTAAAAGTTGTGTGTAAATACCATTTTTTCCGTTAAAAGTTTCAGTATTATTTCAGCACCTCTGGGTTATTGACCAATTAACCCTGAGACAATTTGGAGGTCACTTTTCAATTACATTTGAACGTAAAATTTACCGTTCTTATAATGTACACAATCATAAATATTAACTCTCATTAAAAAATGTGTGATCTTGATTCCCATATGACATTCTAGCTCACTGTCTAAAAGTATAACAAAAGTAACAATACTAAAGCTATGAAAAATGAAGTTTGAAATAGATTCAGTAAATTGGGATTATTAAATTATCACTGACAATACAATGACTTTCTCATAAAACTATCATGAACTGAATCACAGTTGATTTAGCCTTGATATTTCCTTCCAAGATTTTAAAACTTTAGTTGTTATTTTTTCTTACCAGTTACATACTGATCCAACTTAAGACCCATATTTGCATGTTCAGTAAGAAATCTGGCCAAAGCAGATTTCGAGTGCAAGTTCATTGGAATCCATTTATCTTCAATTGCCCTTAGTTTTACAGAGTCAATAATTTTTATTTTTGCATCTCTAAGAGCTTTGGTTAAGGGAGATCTCAAAGAACCATCCAACTGATAACAAAGATCAACTCCATAAGTGTACAACTAAAAACAATAATGTACATGAGATGTGAAAAATTAGGAGTAGTAAAATTATCCCAATGTAAATCTTACCCGTTCACACTGAGTCCTTGCTAAAACTACACACTCGGCAATTGTTGATAAAGAAGTCTGCGGCATGAACACTTGTTTAATAAAATGAGTTGTAAATACTGTTAGTTCTCCACTAGCCCAAACAACGTAAGCTAAAACGAAATAATAAACATAAAGGCATGTATATGCGCAATATTTTACTATTAAAGGAATTTTATAGGGGGGGGTACTCGGATTTTAATCAAATTTTAGTATGTTACTGAATCTATTGAAAAAACGTTATCCTGAGAGTTACAACCTTCTAGAGGCCTTAGGGCCCCAGATAGGGTCCGTCAAAGACCCAAGAAGTGCCTTTTTACTCTATATTTGACAGGCTGTATCTCGGAACTCAGTTAACCAATTTCAACTCACCAAACGTCTTTTTTTGTAATTTTAAGTAGTTTTTTAGTAAAAATTTCGAGTCTCAAGTTAGTAACGCTGATTTTTGGGAGCATTTTAAGTAACGTTAAAAATTTCAAAAAATTGTCATTTTCAAAATTTCGTCAAACATCGAATTTTAAACCAATTTTAATTTTCTCGACGGCATTTGAAAGGTTTTAAAAAACACCTTCAAAATGAAATTTGGTGAGTTAAAATCCGTTCAGTAGATTCGGAGATACCGTAGATTGAAAATGGTCATTTTTGTAAATATCGCGTTTTTACTTGGTCTAGTAAACTTGAAATTGCACAAAAAAATTTTTGGAAGTATTTTTTTATAAAAATAATAACGTCCCATTGGCGATTTTCTTGACCCGAGCCCCTATTTACCTTATTTAACCCTCTAAAAAATGAATATTTTGCTACTGAAGTACGGCAATTTAATAAAAACTTACGGCTTATTTCTATCAATCAGAGAGGCTGAAGACATTTATATATTACAGATTATAAAAGTAGAGATTAAAACCTTTGATTTGGGGGTTCCTACAAACTTCTAGGTAGCCTAGAACTACAGTTATGATAATTCAAAGGCTTAACTAAAATCAAAGTATTGTTACGAAATTTACCTAAGCCGACCCTGTTTCATTTCAGTACGACACCGATCGCTTCTAGGATAAAAAATGTTCTCGAAATGGCTCGGCAGCTGTAGGATTGATGATTGATTTTACGAGAATTTTCGATGCTGGTTTTAAAAAGGAAGCAACCCACGATCGCGAGTCAGTTAGACAGCGACGACTAGCGTATATTGTAATGTTATTGTGAATCAGCTGTATAATTTGATGTAAATAAAAGTTCTAGAAAAGTGAAAGTGAATATTAGTTTTATAATTTTAAATTGAACCCACGGACTATATAACAGTATCAATTCTGTGAACACCAATTTTACCTAATTGTGAAGTTACTTCTCAAAATCTTCTATCTCCGTTCTAGACAACCGAGAACTTCGTTTAACCTTTCATATTACAAGTATTTTTATGTAGTTTGCTAATCTTTTACAGTTTTGCATTATATTTTTGGAAACTTAGAGCTCACGCTTCGCACTGTATAAATTTCACTTTGAATGGTATTGATTCCAATTAATTAGAATTAATCAATCCATTAGATTACATTGGCCCTCTAAAGTGACAAATATATGACTTAAAAAAAGTCAAAATATATAATATAAATTAAAAAATTAAATAAGGTAACGCAGAAAAAACTACCTGTTCCGTTTTAAGATTTATTTTCAATTTACTTTTATCAATTCCTTTATATTTTTACTTTTATATTATTTCTTTTAAGTTACATTACTTTTACTCAAAAAATAATGTTTATTTTATGTTAATAATTTAACGCAGAGATTGCGACGTAGAATTAGTCTAGTTACATTTTCATTCAAAGACTCAGGTATGAAAGTAGCTCAGTCTCGCTCTGATCACGCTACAAAAACTATTATTGCTCGCATCGTGTTTGAACACGATTTAGTTGCTGCTAAACCAGTGGAAGTAAAGCGGGTTGTCGTCGAGATGAAGCATAAATCTCACCGCGGAAGAACAATTAACATACATTGAACGAATTAAAAAGTATTTAAAAAAAATGTAGATAAATGAACTATAAATTAAGATTAAAGTTGAATTATGGTGATAAAGTAATTATTACTGAAAAACAGGGCAATTAACATTTATATGTTTTTTTAATAATCATCATTACATTTTAAAACAAGCTTGGAGTAAAAAAAACCTAAAGGCAAAGAAGAGCGATTCAAGATCCTGGCAGCAACTATTCGGGAAGATATTCAATAGGTAGTCAACGTTAATTCTCATTACCCCCCACCAGATCGAATGTTTCACGATAGTCATATTCGGCAATTACTGATTTACTTATTGGAACAAATTATTTAAAAAAATTAAAGGTTGATTTAGAACATTTAAAGTTAATTTGTACAAACATTAGTCACAGTATTATGACTGCTGTTCGGCCACGGTCCTTCAAGTCTTAGCTAAAAGATGACCTGACATTCTATTAAATTTTACTGAGATAGACCGTGGAGTAAGCCTACCGGGGAATCAACGTTAAAAAAACTACGTCATAGGTGGCGTGGAAACGTGTGAATATTATGGAGAATAAAACTAAAGCAAATTTTAGAATCGCTTTTTCTTAGAAATGGTTGATAAAGTGTAGGGACAATTTTTGTAGATAATTGTATGATCTATCATCTTTGTGTTAGTTATTTTTATCATAAAACTAACCGTTTCGTTAACCAAAAAAAAAAACATTTTTGCGAACTTTAACATTGAATAAAATTTTTGCACACATGGGACCCACGAACACTTTTCATAATTTCATTATAATAGTGTCCCTAACGTTCATGCAAATTTTCAGCTTGTTTATGCAAGGGTGAATGTCTAAATTGATAGGAGTAGCCAGTCAATTCACATTGTCTTGTGTGTCGTCCGCTGCTTCTGTACGTAAAACTGTTTTTGTTCACTGATTATTTATCATAATAGATTCTTATCAAGGATTGCAGGTTGTATCAAAAAATTCGATCTTTGCAGAATAAAAAGCAAGCAATAAGTATTGCTTTGATGAAATGGTAAAATAATGAACTGTGGGTACAACGGCGAGTTCAGGTTTTTTAAGATACGCGGTGCAGATCTTACGAAACACATTGACTCGAAATTTCGGTCTCGGTCTAAATAAAGTTCCAGTAATACCCTAAATCTGCTACACAAATGCTCTACTAAAAAGGTTGCTATAGTGGTTACCTTAGTTGGGAATAGCAAACACTTCGGATCACTATATAAAGTAATTTAATAGTAACAAGGATATATCTGCCTCCTCTCTTGGTTTTTGGGTTTGGCAAGTCTTTCTAAAGGTATGAACACAACTCATTTTCTCCATTAATTGATTTGTAGGCCCCTTACTGGTAGCGAAAACGTCACATTTATTGCATCATTCTCTTACATCTTTATAATAATTGCTCAATAAAACCGCTGTCTTATAATTCTTTTATTCGTACATAGGTGACCTCTAGAAATTTCTTTGTGTACCTTTCAGGGAGCGTATACCATTTTCTTTGGTATGCCCAACTGGTATTCGGTTTCCTTCCCAGATGATCTTTGTGGCGACCTACCTCTACAGTTCCTATAGTATTATCTAATGTCTTCTTTATCTCAGACAAGAACATCGTAAATATAACAACCATCTGAGTGAGTAGAACTTGCCCTCCTTAAACGAGACTGCTTTCAACTTTTATGTGGCTTAGACAAATTCAAAGCGCAACCTACTTCCGAAATTTCTCAGGTGCATCTGGATATAATATATTCACCATATACCTAAACTCGGCTTCGAACTCTTCTAAATTTATCCAGATTTCTGTTTTTGTGACGTATATGCACTTGATAAATATGACTTAAGATTTTAGTTGTCATACCTGCGTTCAAGGGCTGAGGTTATTTTGTTAAATTCTACTACATTTCAATATTTTTTTTACTATTTTAAGTATTTTTTTACCAATTTCAGATTAAGCTTGCTTGGCACCGAAGTAAAAAATACGCTGGATAACTTAATTTGTACATAATAACCATTTGTTATTGTTTATAATTATTACTTTGTGTGTAGCCACCTAAATGAATTGAAGATTATTTCATGCACCTCTATTGTGTATAGATGCCTAGTAGGTACCTATAAAGATGATTCTGTGGTTACCGGACACTTAACAGCATGGTGGCGCCAATACACATAAGGGTACAATGGTGGACGCCAAATATAGATTCATATGCATGGCTGCCAGATTTAAAAGTGACTCTTACGATTTCATGATATCTGTAAATAATTTCACGATTTTGGTAACTTAAGTTCAATTGCATGACATGTAGACTGAAAAAACAATTTTGATTTTAGTTGACAGACTACATGTTTACAATGCAGATTTGCAAACTTGTGATTCCCCGGAAATTATAAGAACTTGACTAAAAATGATAATTATTATGTAACATCTCTGTGGGTTCTTACTCAATAAAGATGACGATAAATAACAAATTTCATTAATCGTTGATTTTAATTTACATTTTCTTCATAATTATAACTATATTATGAAACGAAACATCAAGTCCAAATGTAAGAACGAATTATTTAATAAGATAATATAACTGAATTAAATTGCTACTTTCTAAACATCTAACGACTTCTCGCGATTTTTGTCAATGCATCCAAATAGTCTGGCATTCCTGGCTTATTGTTGTATGCCAGAGAGAATCCAAGTGAGCGGGTGAATTGTCTAGTAAATATTATTACGAATGCTTTATTGGATTTTGCATTTTATTTGGCTATTGTAACCTTTATGCATTGGCGTCACCATGCGTTTTAGCATCTACCGGAATCATCCTCATATAAGTAGTTATAGTTATTGTATACTGTTATGTTTTTGTCAATTATTTTCAAATTTTAAATTGTTTTTTGAAGTCAGATATTTTTTAAATATTTAATTCAGTAAATCTACATAAAAATTGACGAAAAACAAACAAAGAATATCCTATAGAATTAAAAACACTGAAAATTAACATTCAAATTGTTTTCTATTACTCATAAATGATTACACGACTTAGAAGAAAAATAACTGATGAATGAGGTGATACACACTGAAGATGATTTCTAATTCTAAAAACTTGAGACACATTACATTTAGAAAAATTTACCCTAAGTGGCCCTAGAATCAATATCCCAAAAAATATATATTTTCAACAGAAATGTAAAATAAGTTTGGCTTTATAACTGTAAACATGTAAGGCTAAATATCCATCACTCACAGCTTTGACATGTAACAAACTAAATTAAAGAACACCGCAAAAATGTAGCTTGTTTTGGAATCCACAAGGTTAGTCTGAATAAAGTTACATAGCCCAAAAATATATTACAGAAGAAAAGTCCAGAAAACAATGTATATCTAGGTTGCTTACAACCGAGTTATATGTTTTTTCACTGATTTTAAGTTCAGATTAATTGTCCATTAACCTGAACAATTTCCTGTTCATTTTATTGTAATAGAACTCACCTGCTGCACAGCTCGGAGAATCAGTGAACGCTCTCAAAAACTCTTCTGACATGTGACATAAATTAGTAAAAACAACGCTCGCTAAATGCCTCACGTAAGTTGTTGTAGACCCTTCCCTTTTTACTCTTTTACACTGCGTTTTAAGCATACTGCTGCATAATTTCAAGAAAAGATCACACGACTGAAAATACATGGTCTTACAATACTATTATTGTTTCGTTATTCTATTAACCTGTGTAGATCTGCCCAACTGATTTAGTAAACGCACGGCTCGCCTCGCGGCTCTCAAACCTCCCTGTAAAGACTTATCTGGATTAACTTCCAATTCTTTCATCAGTACTTCTGTCAAGTTATTCTGTCTAACTTCAACCTATAATTAAGAAAAATATATTAATTCAATACATTTTTGTCCCAATATTCAGATATCTTCTGTGTGCAAATCTATGTTTAAAATAATTAATTCATTTAAATTCAAATAATGTCTTTCAATCATATAACGATGTATAGATGCTAAGACAATGTTGACACAAAGCTTCATAATCGCCAACTATGTGACACATAAAACATTACGCTGTTAAGTTAGTGGTTAATTATGTAAATACGGATGAAAAGTAAGTACTACACATTGTGCAGTTACTTCTTGTCTACACGTTGGTATATCCGCGCAAGATAAATGTTTACGATCATAGCAAAAACCTGTTTGTTCGAGTAGTGTTCTTACGCATTATGAGTGCAAAGTATTAACTTTTACTTAGCCACCTGGCTCATTTTCTCAACCTAGCAGCGTATAATATGTCTTTTGAACTTCAAGAAGTGCTTACTATCCAGATAAAAGTGGTCTACATAGAGGACTGTGAAATTGTGTTAGTAGTACTGTAAATTTAAATATGTATTTTACAGACCCTGCAAATTACTGTCTTGCAAGCAACTTCTGAAATGATATATCTAAAAATTGATCACTCATTTTATACATTTTCCTATAATGAGGTACCATTTTAATTTTTTTGCAAAGCTATTTGGCAGTATATATAAAGCACACGACATTTTAAAGGAATGCTGCATTTACCAATCAGACTCATCTGCTCCACTTTCATCAATTTTATTTCGAATCAGAGTAAACTAAATATAATTATTTGAATATTAAATAGATACCAACATTTAGAAACTTAATATTTTAATGTGACATGTGAAACGGATATCGACATCTATAAGTTTCAGGGAAAACTATCCCACAGAGACCCCAAATCGGGTGTCTTACTGTGTGTAACGCCGTTCCTAGGATAGAAATCACACGAAAGAAAACGTAGGTCAACTAAAACCTATTAAAGCAATTATGATCGAAAAAATAGTATCATAATTGCTTTAATAGGTTTTAGCTAACCTACGATTTCTTTCGTGTGATTTCTATTAAAGAAATCGCACGGAAACGGCGTTACATACAGTACAACTCCCGATTTGGGGTCTCTGTTAGGTAGTTTTTACTGAAATTCTTAGATATTCATTTCGCGTTAAAATATATTCAGTTGTATATACACATTATACTCACTGACAAAGAAATCGCAACACCCAGAAGGAGATGTTTAAATTTAATATTGTGTTGGTAAAACATAGATGTTATAGTAAGGAGTAAATGATTAAAACTTTAATCAAAAATACCAAGGAGTTTAAATTTTTTGTCCGCCGCTGTTATCTATAATCTCCCCAACACGTATTGGCATTGATTCAATAAGGTGATTTATTTCTTCTTGAGGAATACTATCCCAAGCTTAGAACCTCCAAAGTTTTATCCCAAACATGTTCCATGGGTGAAAGATTGAGGGATCTGAACAGCCCTGGCAACAGATTCACATTGGTCTCTTCAAAAATGTAAACTAACTACTGCCACATGAGGCCGAGCATTATCTGGTTGAAATATAGGATCCATGAGCCCATAAAGTAAGAAGTATACGGCTCTACTACTTCCTGAAGATAACGTTGCGCTGTCATGTTGCCTCGAACAAAGACTAACATCTTTTAGCGAACACTCAATAAAATCCTCAGCTGGCGGTTCAAGAAACTTCCTTTAAACAGTATCCAGCAGGGGTTTATGCGAATGGATGGAACCCTCATTAATAACAGCATCCTCAATGGGGTTATAAAACAAGCAAGAGCCCTTGCTATACCTCTTGATGTAATATCCCTTGACCTTAAAGCGGCATTTGATTCTATCCCCAGGTGTAGAATCAAAGAATCCCTAACAAGACTTAATGTTCAAAATAACTTGATTAATTATATTATGAAAACCCTTGAGGGTGCTAAAACTACCATTCTGGCTGAAGACAAAACCGAAATATCTATTAATCTTAACAACGGGGTCAAGCAGGGCGACCCTTTGTCGCCCTGTCTCTTTAATATCTTCTTCGACGAGCTATTAGATCTTTTAAGCTCCAACTTTCCATCTAGTGTTGCGTACATTCCGCGTAATTGTCTTAGTTCTTGCCAGCTCCACACCCGAATCAAATGCCCTTTTGAAAATGACTACTTCATTCTTCGGCCGGTCAGGGATTACCTTAAATACTGATAAATCCTTTGCACTATCGCTCAGAGTCGTGCCGTCTAAGAGAAAGATTTATAGCGTGACTAAGAGCCTTCTTTTTATAGGTGGCCAACCCATCCAACAGGTAGGTATGGACTCATTAAAATACCTTGGTCTCAGATACAATCTCACGGGTGTTGAACTTCCCTCCATTAATCTTCTTCAAACCTAGTTATCCCATATTCTTCGTGCACCTCTGAAACCCCCCCCCAAAAATTTTACTTCATAACTTCCTTCCTTATCTCGCGTTGGATTAGTGCATTACAAAACATACATGTCACTAGAGCCCTGCTCAAAGAGACAGATCGCCTAATTCGACGGGCGATTAAAAACGTCCTTCATCTTCGTTCTTCCACTTCCAATTTTTTCATTCATGCACCTAAGCGAGGTGGAGGCATTGGTGTTTTTCCATTTCCGTTCAATATACCATGCATTCTTGTTAAGAGATTGAAAAATATCGACTGTGATCTTCCCGAACAAACCAAACTAATCACACACCAGTACATCGACAGGCTCTCCTCATTTAATGTATTTCCCTCCACCAGTAATGTTAATAGCGATCTAACATCAAATCTCGACACGTCCTGGTCCGGAAACGGACTCAAACAATGTGCCTCAACCTGCATCTGTAGCAACTGGCTATCCGACCCTCCTCCGTCCTGGACGGCCAAAACCTATATCAAAGCAGTGCAGTTACGTGCAAACCTTTTACCCTCCTGTGACCTTCCTTTCAATGACCCAGCTACAAGGAAATGCCGTGGTGGATGTAACAAAAATGAATCAAACTGCCACATACTTCAAAATTGTTACATAACGCATGAAAAGCGAATTGACCGCCATAATAACTTGTACAAAATAATTCAGAGGGAAGCAACAAAAAAAGGTTGGCAAGTTGAGGTTGAACCGCACATCAGAAGCCCGAACGGGATTCTTAAAGTTCCCGATCTTGTCCTTATTAAGGGACTAAAATCTATCATTGCAGACGTAGGCGTTCACTGGGAGGGTCCCCGGCCCTTATATGACGGCTTCAAGAGGAAAAAAGAATATTATGAGGACCCCCAATTTCTTAATACAGTTTTAACTACAAGGAACACCACAGAAGTTAAGGTCCTTCCTTTAATTATCGGTGCTCGAGGTGTTTGGTGTTCTAATAATGACGTGCTTTTAGACTCTCTTAATATTAACACCGTCACTCTAAGAAGACAATTAATTAACAGCACCATAATAGGATCCATCGCTTGTCACAACTTCTTTAGTAGGGCGGTATGGAGGTAATTAATTCCTGCCCTTTGTGTTAGATTTGATTTAAGTATCCCCTTTGCTTATTTATTACGATTCTAATATATCCTCGTTTTAACTCTTATTATTGCTATTTTAATTGTTATAACCTATCATTCAGTATATTCTTCTTTTATACAATAATGTCTCACTAACATCCAATTCGCTTATTGAACCGTTTAACCGTCCTTTCTTTGCATGTCTGATATTCCTATAAGATAATCGACTGAATTGCTCTCGTTCACGACGTCGATCTGCGGCCGATCTCTAATGGGGCGATGGACTTGTATGACTCATATCTTGACATTTTTGACCTATTAATTTTATTATTTCTGTACAAATTAGGTCAATCTCAATTATCTGCGACTAATTAGTATAATTTAATGATACTTTGAGAGTCTTAATTATATTAATTATATGTTCAATGTTAAAAAAAAACATGTTTGTTATTTACTATAATTCAACTGTCTTCTACTTTACATTGTGTTTGTGATAGTTTTAGTTGTTTAATGTACTGTTTATGAACTGGTTATTCAATGATTTTGTTTGTTTTATACTAGTGTTTTGTTTGTATTTAATGTTTCGAAATTATATGTCCATAATTTTATATTTTATTTACAGTTGACACTTAAAATATTTAGTATAGGTTAGTTAAGGTACCCCTTTTCCCAGCTTGCTGGTGAAACATTGTAATGCCATAACTATACTTTAATTATTAAAATTATTAAAATATTAAGTAAATTAATAAGTAGTAGTTTTACCAAAACTAAATTAAATTTAAACATCTCCTTCTGGGTGTTGCTATTCCTTTGTCAGTGAGTATATTTAAATAATTATTCAAGATTTCAATCAGTTGAGGGAAGCGCAACTGAATTTCAGCGAAACAAAACACCTGAGATTTAAAATAGGGATTCGATCTGTATGCAACACTGTGATATATAGAAAACACGATTAATATTCATTGGGTAACTAAACCTATGAAAGCAATTATGCCATTCGTTTTTCCAGGTTTAACAACAGGAGACAACAACATAACCCGACTCTCGATTTAGCGTGTTCGGTGACCGTTTTCATTGAAAATTCTGAGCATCATTTCTCGTTCAAAAGTGTTTTAATACATAAATAATTTTTCGAAAATTCAGTTACTCGAAAGAAGCGTAACTCATGACGGGTTCTATCATTATAAATTTGCTAAATACTCAGATTTTCTGCAAACAATATATAATCTCATGATCAAATATTTATAAAACCAGGAAATGCGAACAATGTATGCAATATATAATCTCGTGATCAAATATTTATAAAACCAGGAAATGCGAACAATGTATGTTTAACATATCTCGTAAAGGACCCTGCCATAACCTTATGGAAAATGGTTTTCGGTCAAATAAGCTGAATCTATACAATATATGTCATTTCATCGGAAAAAACGGCTTAGAAATGCAAATGAACCGAGAAAGGTAAATTTTTGATATGACGTGGGGGGTGCCTAGAAAAGCTTAACTTGAAATTGTCTACCAAGATTTTCCTATGTGGTTTTTTCGCCTCTTGAAAAAAGTAGCTTTTTCATGCCCTACAATTTATGTCTTAAACATTTTTCGGGTATCATGCATGGTTGTCGAGATATCGATCCAAAAATTCAAAAAATTAGAAAATGAAATTTATTTTTTGGTATTATCGATTTTCTGGTGATAAATATCGAAAAAATCGCCGAGATGAAACTGTAGAGCGTATTCAGACCTACAATTTCGTTTGTTTATTTATTTATTTTTTGACAAAAATTAGAATCAATAGGGCGCGGCAAAAGCGCGCCTATAGAGCGTCCATTTGAGTTTAAGAGTCTATCCCATCGAGTATCTGCTGTGTACCGTGAATATCGTTTCCAAAGACTCCACAACTCGAAGAGTGTACGAAGACCTCCATCCTGGAAAAAAGTCTACCGTTCGTTTTCTTAAGTGCACAAAAAAGTGTTCATTAAAAAAATCCCGTATGTGTTTTTGTATTTCATATATATTTATTTTGCATCGAAAACATTTATTGAAAAACTTTTTTGTGTTTATTTTTGTTTATCACAAAAAATTATTGTTTAACCTTTTATTTGTTATAACGTGTGCATACAACCGAAGTATGAAATATATTGAGGAAATATGTAATCCGTCTACCATTTCTTTACTGTATAAAAAATTATTTGTTTAATAAATTCCATGTATGTGATCCATAATTTGCTGCTTTATTTATTTATATTATGTAACATTAATTCCTTAAGCAACCTTTAATTTTTTGAGGCTTAAATACAACCGAGCAAACGCCTTGCTCGACGCTGGGCGCGGACTCATCGCTTTTGCCGCCCGCTGGAGATCAAAAATTTCGACTTTTTTTATCGATATCTCGATAACGATGATGATGATACGCGAAAAACCTATAAGACACATAATAAACCACATCATATTATGGATTCATAAGTATATGGCAATGAAAGTAAGATATTCGAAATTCTTATACTTTGCTTTGGTTATTACGAAAAGTGGTAAAGGGATCGTAATGCCATACAAGAAAAAGTTGTAAAGAATTAGAAAACCTTCAAAATAAGCCTTTGTAAGCTCTGATTGTAGCATTCCACCGAGAAAAGCTGGAAAAACCGGTAAACAGTGGATTTTTTTTCAAATATTATTACTGTCTTTTAATAGAAATTCAAAGATTAATCTCCAAAATGATTTCTTTACGAAGTTAAATATAATTGGGTTCAAGAAGGATACTGTCGGATCAGTATTTTTGGAAGAATTGTAATTTAAATAATTTAGAAAGATATTTTGCAAAACGCATTGTATTAACCAGGATTATCTGATCATGATATACCAAAGAAGTTTTTAATATGCAATTTGTCTATCTCGGATTTTTGTTACAATGTCGTGAAATTAGATTTAAATGGTAGTGACTATGGCATTTAAAGCGCGAATTGCCAGCGGGGCAATGGCAGCGGCTGTCTAACATCTGAGGGAAAGTAAATTAACAAGTCTTACGGTAATGTATGATTGGAAAATTCAAGATATACAAAGTCAAGTGTAGTTTATAGACCATCAATATATTCTGCAAACACTTTTAACCTCAACGTCATAAACTATATTTTTTGACAAACACATATGTTGTCGTTTTTAATAGAATAAAGTTATGATTTTTTAAGAAAAATCAATTACCCGTTACCATGTACCGTTGTCGAATCATCCGGCGTACTACTCAAAGCGCATGCCTGAGATTTGTATGATTCCAGTTCTGTGTTTATCAGACTGGCCAGACGTCATGTTAATGAGTGTAATTAGTTTGTTTACAATAGGAATGATTGTAGCGGAGACAAATAAATTACAAATGGTGCTTTTCGATTTCAGGCTTAATACATGAATTGTTTCATCTAAAAACATTACAAAATATAACATAAATTCATTCTCAATTATACATTACTCCCGTTATAGATACACATCATCTCTAAACACAAACCCACTGTAGAAGCTATTAAAGTTTTAATGACAGAAACAAAAAACTTGATCATTTAATAGTTTCCAACATAAATTTTGTAGTTTCTGAATTTTTGAGCAGCTATTTTGTTTGTTCATTTCGGTTTACACTCCTCACAATTGTTTATGAAAAATACAGATATGTAATTGAAAATCAAGGTGTAGTGCTACAACTGTCCTACATGGTACTACACACCTTGATTTTCAATTACTGAACTTACCTTTATTTTTCAGAAGCCATTGTGAGGAGTGACAACACAAATGAACAATCAAAAGTAATTGTGATGCGAGAAAATAAATATGAGAATTATTTATAGAAAAATTAAATATATCTATAATTATTGAATTATATGAGTATACTACTTAATCACAATATTATTTGATTTGAAGAGAATGTAAAATCTGAAATTAATACTCATGATAGTCATGAACTTCACTAAGCTTTTTAAATTGAGTTTATAATCTTTTTCTATCAACACTAGAATTTCTGGTTGGACAGAATTTGCTGTTGCTTGAAGAAAATCCATTGAAAATTAATTCAGATGAATTTTATTAGTTTTTTCCAAAATTTAACAGATGAGTTTCAAAATACATCTTTCTTGTTGTTTACTGAAGGATATTTGTGTCATATTTTTCAATGTTTAAACACTTTTGGGAAATATCACCACAAGTCACAAAATTTCTGTATATTTCCAAACGTTTCGGGGTCTAGATCAATGGCAAAGAAAATGTAAAATTAGCTATACTTTGGAAATATCATGCAATAATTTCTTTCTTCTGCTTTGGTAGAAACAAGCATCAGTCTGTAAAAGAATATATGTTTATCTTACCTTTCTTTGTACTTCACTAATTACATGATCTATTTGTGCATTTGTTGAAGTAAACTGATTAATATAGTCCTTAGTTTTAAGTAATAATACCAAGGCATCTTCAAAATGCCTTTCTGCAACACAAACATCTAGTTCTTCAGGAGCATCAAGTAACCACTCAGGATGTTCCATACCAACATCATCTTCTGTTTCCTCAAAAGCTAAAAACAGTTATAATTAAATTGTATCATACAAACCAATATTATGTATCTTACGATTATAACTGGGAGATTCAATAGAAGCTGTTCTGGATGGTGATTTTTCAACAACAGATTCTCTCTTTTGTTGTTCATGAGCTAATCTCGTTTTCTTTGCTTGGTCAAATTTATCGAGCCATTCTTTCTAATAAAAAATTATCTACTTGTTAATTTCATAAAAATATTATCATTAGAATTACCTTATTAGAATTTGATGAGCATTGAAACACTCTTGTGTCAGGAAATATTAACAATTTAAAGGCATGTTTAACATTTCCTAAATCTCTGACGTTTACAACAGCCAAACTGCTGAGATCATAAATGATTTCGTATATGTATTTCATCAAACCATGGCTATAAAAAGATACATTAAGGCGATGTAAACTTCAAAAGATAACATTCAAGCCGTTTTCTATAATTCATAAATATAAAAACTAACTTATTGACGGACAGTCAAAACTATTATACATAGACTTGAATTTTGCAGTTTACCTTCAGACCACAGTGCAAAGGTGCACTGAGAGAGAATTTTACAACAACAACCGTTTTCCAGAAAATTTAAGAAAAAAAATAAAAGTAAAAATCCGCAAAACGTCAAGAAATGTAACATAAATGTTCTACACGAATATCTAAAAAATGACAAAATGAAAACTCTTACCAAAGAAAGAATGAAATTAATCAATGAGGATGTTCAGTTTGAAAGAGTTCTAACGATGTAGGCGGACCATTTCCCGAGTCCGAGAGGGGTAATAGATACATTCTAATCGCTATAGATTATTTTAGTAAATGACTTGAAGCAAGATGGCAACAGTATTGATGGAACAGCTATTCAGCAAATTTGATGTACCGTTAGAGCTGTATTCGGACCAAGGGCGGAACGAATTTCAGAAGGTATACATGCTGTTGGATATTAAGAAAACCTGAACTACTACTTACATCCACATATGATGAAATATTGGGAAGATTCAACGGAACCTCGGAACAACATCCAAGGTCTTAACAACCAGCGTGATTGAGACGAACATATACCCAATTAGCCTATCGCTCAGTCGTCCACAACACCACAGGACTGACTCCGGCCCGAGGGCACCGGCAGATTTGACCTTTGGCTCATCAGAAGACACCAGTTAATGATTATACCGATCAACTTTAACAAAGCATGCTGACCACATACGAATTAGCATGGATAAAGATGTTGGCGACCAGTGACCGAATGAAGACACGCTACGATCTGAAGGCATATTCGGACTGGGTCTGGTTGTATATCCAAATCAAAGGTAAGTCCCCAAAGCTCATATGGGCCATAAAAATGGATTAAGAGGATTAAGGATGTTATCTATCGCATTCGCCAGGAAACCGAGCGCCAAGATGATGATGGTCCATTTAGACCTACTAGCTCCCTATCATGGATAAGATGACTTAAATAGGAATTAAACGGGGCAGCCATACAACCTTTTATTTCTTTTCACTAATAAAGCGAAAAAGAAGTTGTTCATTGCATTCTCGAAGACGAATTGAAAAAAAAACTATGTTTTAATACAGCTGGCGAGGAAAAAGTAGACACATTTTTAGAGTCCTCCAAAGAAGATACGAGATGCGTAATGAAAAGAAGGCAAATTAATCGGATATATTTCAGTATTTCAGAATGGTATAGAGTATATAAGAATGTCGAACCACAGCAGTTAGTCAGAAGTGAATGAGGGTTATTTACCTTTCTAATTGTAGATCGTGCGTCAGTGTTATTTGATGATATCGAAGATGAAATAAAAAATATATTTGGAGTAAAAGAAAATCTTTAAATCTTTTACAAACCCACCGAAATATATAACACTATTTCCCTTTAAGCTAATTTTATATTTAAGATTCGGTTTATAAGCATAAGAATCACCTTAACCGATCACAGATTTAGAGAATATATCTAAGTGTAAATGATATATTTTTTTAATTATTAGCTATTCAAACTAAGACTCACCTATTGGAATTCCGGCTAGTTATCATAAATCCATCTGTAAATAAATACACATGTACTGTTTTTATGGCAGTATTTTCTGTGGGATCAATTTCCAATAAGTCGCCTTCATACAAAAATACCCTTCCTGGTTGTTCTAAAAGCTCCTAATAAATGAAAGGTTACAGCAATTTCAAGATTCGTAAGAATTTTGAAAATAATGAATTTACCTTGCAACCTTCAACTTTTTCTAGAATTGCAGCAATTTTTTGTTTATTTTCTTCATCTGGATCTTTCTCATTCACTTTATTTTCAACTTCAATATTTCTTGGACTAGAATCCTCTAAAATTGATGTTGATGCAAGTGCACTTAGTAGAGATTTTTGTTCTGAAAGTAAGTGGGATAGCTGATACATTTCACTCTGCAAATCTAGGTAATTATTAAGGAAATACAAATGTAGCTATTTACACAACTAATAAATAACAAATTGAAATGAAAGAAATTTCTGAATATTAAAAAATAGTAGCTTGTTTAGATGTGCCTTCATACTTCATTCCTAATTTTCTAAGTAATTATACAAAATAATTTTGGATAAACAATTAATTGAGCAATAATTCCAATTTCGGATCAATCTAATGTATAAAATCATTTTGAACTGAACTCAAGAAAACGTTATTGAGTCTAAACATAGATTTATACATAAGAATAAGTTTAATCACACAGTCATTAACAATTTACTTAAAATTAAAACAAAAACGTAGCTAAATATTAAAATAAATATGTACTTCAAATTATACCAAACATTTTTAAACAATGGTAACAAAAATATCAGGCATTATACATATTACTGTTTCTGATAAATAATATGTAATCTTTGATAATAATAGATATCTGATGGTGAAATTGAAAAACAAGTATTTTATCAAAATACAGAAGGAACTATATTAATGGCAAATTAAAGCTTTGGAAAATAAAACAATGTTGAATATTTAAGTAGCAGCATGTCTTTTTAAACAACTTATATATGTTTGATTACAATAGGTTTGTTCCTAAAGATCAGCTGCAAATAATTCCAATGGTTTGCAATATTTTTTTACGAAAAAACTCCATAACCCATAAGAATAGTTTCAAATTATTATTGAGGAAATGTTCTTTCACCTAGTTGTCTCTTCTCTAAATGTCAGTGATAATTCTTTAAACTTCAATTTTAGGGTCGTTTCTGAACAATTTGTGTAACTGCATTTCCTAGAACTGAGCTGATATAGTTACACAAAAGGGTGTGTGTGGCCCCATATTCTGCCATATTACATTTAATCCATATACTTAGTATTAAGTATATGATTTACACGTTTATGGGTGATTCTCAGAAAACTGTGATTTTACAAATCAATATTTTTTTAAATCAAAAATGCTTTAAAACTTTGTTGTGGCTACTATTGGTCTTTTATTATGCTCAAAATTAAGCTTGTAACGTAGTGCTACACCAAAATTAAATATTCAAAATACTTGCCTAATAAATCTCCTTAAATTCTTAAAATAATTAAACAAATGATAAATTATAGGACTTTGATAATCATACAGAGACATTTACGGTATTTTCTTTCTTGATTTTAACAATCTTTAAAATTAATTAACAATAGAATTAAAATAACAATTTTTATAATAGTCTTAGAATAAAACAAAGTTTAACATTACTTAAATCTATTATTCCTCTCTACCACTCAATATTGGGGTATAATTGCAGCATTAATTGATGAATTATACAATAGAATTTAGTTATAAAAGCTAAACTTTAGATTATTAGACGACTCTATAGAAATTTTTACGTTTAGTTTGAAAAACGTAAATCAGACATGCCACGGTACTTAAATTCTGGGTACATTTCTGTAAGTTATTCATGATCCATGAATACTTATGTCGACGGTAAAAAACTATCAGATTAATCATATTTATAAATTTCTCATCAAAAAAATCATGTTGAATAATAAATAAAGTACTAGACATGAAAAATCACAGTATCTGAGATTTACCTATATTTAGATTAGATCTAACCATGGGCGTACCGAGTGGGACCTAAAAAAACTGCAGTCAGCCTACATAAATTTGCTGACTTGCCCCCTATGCCAAAAAATTATCTAATTTCCACCTCTTTCTAGGGCAATTTTGTTCCTGATTTGCCTCTTTCTATGACAATTTTTTCCCCTGAATCTAACATAAAATGTATTACACTTGTAAGGAATTTTTTAAAGACAACTTTTAAGTATTGTATTTTTTCTTTATTTTTTAAATTATCTCGGACTACACTCAAGCATCGGCAAGCCACTGACCGAGAGAAGTTTTAAGAGCAATCGATGGCCGCTGAAGCGATCGGAAGATTCTCCGACAAATGGAAGTATAGCAAAGAATTTTGTAGCATTGAATTTCATTGACATGACAAAAAATCAACTGTTAATTTGTTTGTTATTTTATTCGAGATTAAGAGGTGAAAAATGAACCTAAGAATTACATAAACAAGAAACTTTACATACAATTTCAGAATGCAATACTAATATACATATACAGATCTCCGTTGCTCAACTAGTCATGGTCAGTCGCTACAGATTGAAACTGAAGTCGAGTTCTTTTAATTTTGAAAACTGCATTTTATTATTATGACATTTGACATTTCTTTTTCTGCTACCATAAATATAAGAGAAACGGTCGAAATTTAATACTTACGTAAATCAAGAAATGTAGTTAATTCTCAAATTTGCTTCTCACTGTAATTTCATTGGGGATGAGACTTACTATTTTAAAATGTATTGTTTTTTTTTAAATACACAGCCTAGCTGTCATACCTCATTATGTTGTTTTAAATCTCATATATTTTGGACATTATCAGTCATTATTAGGTATATACTATCATGTGGCTTTCCATATTGCATTCAACTTAATTGCGATTGTTATTGTCTTAGAATGTACTCTTTGATTTTTTAATGACTTTTCCTCATTTTGTACATTTATCTTTACCTAATTTACTGTTAATTTCCATTATGGTTTCTAATTAGAAATATTACTTTGTATTTGCTGGTTTTTTCAATTAGTAGGTTTTTTATTCTTTCTAATATTTTCTTTGAATTACTTAATTAATTATTAATTTTCACATTTCTTTTTTGTCACTATTATATATTGGTAACATGATTTCTTTAGTCCTTTTTAGTATTATTTCAATGCTTTTAAATAACATATTTAAGGAATTATATCATTATACCCATCTATTAAATCATTTCCAGAGTTATATTGTTATTTTTCATTGTTATCTCTAATTAGAACTTTTTGGTATAGCTTTCATTCATTGCCTAGCTGTACTTATGCTATATTATTTAATTGAACTTGTTTTAATTTACAAAGAAATCATGGCTAATAAAAAAAGTCTCTATGGATCTTTCATAGAAAAGGAACTACTAGTTGTGAACTAGGAGATCTTCTAGTTCACAACTAGAAGTTGCTCTTCTTTCCCTTCTCACTATATTTTTTGTTTCAAATTTGTTTGCCATTTATGTTTGTTGTTCTTAATCTTCATTTTGGGTAGAATATTTTACCAATTTAGTTTTTTACACAAATATTTTTTGTATTAAAATGAACAATGAATTTCTAAAATAACATTATCTATTATTCTATTTTTCACATAACAAACCAAATAACATGATCAAATATGTCAGTAATAACATTCTGAATTATTTTATAAAAGTTCTCATAATCTTTTATTCCACTGTCATCAAACTCTGTCTTATGAAATAATCAACATCGATTTATTAGTAACAAACTATATTCCTTAATTGTAATATATGACTTGGGTGAAAGCATCTAACCATTTTATATATTTTGTTAAAAATACTCCTAAAAATATTCATAACTGCATAACACTAAGTCTAAAGAAGTGTCAATAAGTCTTAATAACTATTATATTATTATAATGCTAATGACTTAATTTCTTGCAGTTGTATTCTTAAATAATATATCTTAGAAGTAGTAAAATTCAATTGTAGAATTCAAATGAATAAAATTAGCAGTTTTTAATTAAATAACATTTTTATAAGTAACTCTGGAAAACTCAAAAAAGTAAAATATTGGAAGTTTCTTGAGGAAATAATCCCATAGATTCCAATAAAAAAGTTTATGGGAACCTAATGTGTTTTGTCACTATCAATCCAGATATATACCTATGGACATTTCTAAGCAAATGTTAAGTTTTATATTTTGATTATTGCTGTTACAAAAAATATATATTAAACTACTGTTACAAAAAGAATACATTAAACTTACTTAATATGCAAAAACCATTAAAAATTTTTATTCTTTATTAGGAAAGACTAGCTAACTCCATAATTCTAAATGGACTACAACAGATACAATTCCACAGGTCACACCCTTACAAAATCAATAAGATTATGGGGTATTTTAAAATCACATGATTTCTAAAAAACTTGGTATATTGGACTAGCAGATAGATTCTGATAGGTTCAAAAATGATCTTTATCTGGCTAATAATTTTCTTTCAAGACTGCATTCAGAATATCATAGTTTCTGTACTTCGGTTGGATGTATTCAATAGGATAATTCAGAGTTTAATAAGACTTCCAAAAAGTATGAAATTTCAGTGTTATTAAGACTAAAGTATTGACACTTTTTTAAACTAGGTCACGAAAAGTCTTATCCAGAGTTAAAAAAGACTTTTTATGAATTTTTTCACATTATTTCCACCAGGATAACTAAAGGAAATGGCACCAATCATAAAACTTTTGTTCACCAAATCCAAAATGACCTACTGATACCTCAAGATGTTGTGGGCTTGTGTAGTGTGTTACAGTTCTGCAGGTGATGTGTTTCGTTAGGTCAGGCTGCTAAGTCTGGTTGTGACTGATGCTTTCAAACACAAGCTGACAATGTATTGAGTGTCAAGTGCATCTACAAATGGTTCATGATAAGTGGCTTTTTTAATCCAAAAATCTGTCTTTTTTATCAAGGTTGCTAATGACATGATTGAGTCACTAGAAATATTTGGTAATATGATTTTACTGGCCCAAGAGGTCATCTTAGAAAAAGCAGATTATTTGCCATGGAGAAGTGAAATAAAATTGTTATTTTCATCACATTTCATTGCTGTGAACCACAAATCAATTATAACATATAAAATAAATTTTATGCTGTTAAAAATTTTCTACTGAGTGGATTAGTTGATAAATGGGGAAGATCTCTTCATTTAGACTACAATATTTTGTACCTATTAGAGCTTAATAAACTTATAATTGTCTAGTAATCCCTACTTATACTCCCTGAATTACTAACTAATATATTTTTAACAACCTTTATAAAAGTACATGGAATTGAACCCTTGTCTAAATTTATAATTTTATCATTTTTGTAATCATTATGCTTTTGTTAGGATCAAATTCCTTATAATTATTTTCTGGTTCACTTAATCATAAAGAACTAGATTCTCTAGAAACTTTTTAATGTTAAAAGTAAAGAAAAATATTTATTTATCCATACATATTCTGAAGCAATTTTCAATATTTGGTGTTAATGCTTATTGGAAAAGGATACGAGATATTTCTTTTGCAGTATCAATAAACTGTACATAATTTTGATAAACATTTCGTTTTAGGTTGTTACTTGTTTCTTCAGATAGGCTTTGTATCTTTTTCCTCAAATTTTGTAGCTCTGATCCTCCCACATAATTCTGGGACAATTCTTTTACATCTGAAACAATATAAGTGCTAGAATAACATAAATTCAAAGTATATATTTATTCATTACATTTTTCAGGTACAAAATCAGGTGAACTTAATAACTGAAAATTGGGTTCTTTAGTTCCTTCCATTATTTACTTTTGATTTTTGATTGATATTTACATTTTAGTTTTTTTTTTCCTGTTTCTGGATATAACCTCTAAGCAACAGTTTGACATGACAGTTGACAGAGTGGCCACGAATATATTAATTATGCACAAAATTCTTCCATCTATGCTGAATGTATGCTCTAAGATGCAAAGCTACGTAAGGTATCGGTTGGTTTGAGAACTACACTTGTTTGCTGTCCGAATTTTAATTATATTTTGATTTATTGAGTGTTTTTTATTTTTTAAGAAACTGACCATGTATACACACGTGAGACAGCATACAAGAATGCCGATGCCCCTGAATAGAAAGATAGTTTCCATAAAACTCACCACCCTCCAATTCAGCCCATCCAACCCACAAGCTATCTTTGGAAATGCCAGTTTCATCAGGTTTTTCTCTATCATCACAGGCCTTAATTCTACCAAAGTCTTCCAAATATATATTGGCTTATCCTGCGAGAATGTTTTCGTAACCAAATAGAAGACGTCTCTGGTACCCACTGATCTTCGAGATCAAGGACCTTCGCCACCACAGGACCATGCTCTCTTATTAGTTTCTGGAACTCGCCGTATTTCTTTGCTATTTATCTAGGCATCCGGAGATCTTGAGCCAGGTAATGAGCCAGGGAATATTCTATGAGCACCTCAAACAGGTCTCGGTTTTTTTTTCCTGGTTACGTCGTGCTGCACTTTCTGCCCATTCGAGAACAATGGAATAAACTGTTCGAATGTCATCTCTTCATCGGGTGGTTGGATGCTGTTAAAATGTACTATGCACCTTTGGTTTTCCTCGAGGTAGCTTCCTTATCTTAGTAGCTTGGGCGAATATCCACGACGACATAGCGATATTTAACCGGACTCATTGGTGGATGTCGTTCATGCTTTGACGTAACTGGCTGACATAGTCTTCACCTGCAGTCTCTTTTATTGTGGGACATCCAAACTTTAAATCGCATGGTAGTCGTAACTCTCGTCCCATAATAACACTAGCCGGGATCTGACCCGTGGACTCCTGCACAGAGGAAGGGTATGCCACAAGAAACAAGTGAAGATACTGATTCCAGTCTCTTTGGTAGTCAGAGACTACCTTTGACAAATGGGGGCTAATGGTCCTATTCACCCGTTCTACCATTCCATCAGACTACGGGTGTAATGCTGTCGTCCGTGTTTTATTGACCTTCAGAAGTTTGCAGACGTCTTAGAAAAGAGTAGACTGGAAATTTCTAGCTTGGTCCGCGTGCAACTCTAAGGGAACTCCAAACCGGCTGATCCATTCCTTGATAAGGACATCAGCAACGGTCAAGGCCTCTTGCACAAACTGTATATTTCCGGCACCAATCCTTGACATGTGCTTGGCAATTTACCCCATAGAAGCGTTCTAATAACTTCCGCAAGGTATTCGTATTCCCAGATGTCCTCCGGTTGTACTATGATGTAGTGTTTTTGTCCTTGCCCTCCTCTGCACGCGCTTCAAAAGTCCGTTTTCCAGGATGGGGGAGTTCCACTGAGCCCAGTATGATTTTATGGGGGTGAGTATCGGGAAATCTCCTGCCACATAGGTTTGTGGTCTTCTTCCTTCAACGAGAACTCTTTTAACTCCGGATCTAACATCTGGTCTTTTTGGATCTCCTCAGATTGCCATTGGTCATCGACGGCGGTAGTTCTGCAAAGAACAACCGCTTTTTCTTCAGCTAGCTGACAATGTTTGCAATCATCAGGGCATGGTCTCCTCGATAACGCATCAACATTCTTGTGGCTTGTTCGAGCACGATGTTCTGTCTCGATGTGTTCGAGTAACGCAGTAATTCCGTTCTGGCTTACTCAAGGTCCTGCTAAAATATCCGATGACACTCTTAGCCCTCTCGGATCAGAGAAAGCACTGCACCAATTCCGACATTCCTTGAGTCGGTATCCAAGATGAAGTTTCCATCTTTTCAATGTCTCGCTGACATTCCTCGACCCATTGGTACCGAACTTTACTCTCTGTCTAGTGAGTGGCTTGGCGATATTGGCGAATCCTGCTACATCCCGACGGTATTACGGGCATAACCCTAGCAAACTGGATATCTTTAGATGTCGGCCATTCTTGGACGGCTTTGATTTTCTGTTTATCCACAGCTACTCCCTTTACGGAAACCACAGCTCCCAGATATTGCACCTCTTCTTGGAACGGTAGACACTTCTTCAGCTTAACTTTAGTCCCTAACTCCGAAGTCGCTGAAATGCCTCCTCCAGGTTCTTCACATAGTCCTCAAACGATTTCCCAACCACGATAATGTCGTCAAGATCACCAGGCATGTTTTCCGTGATTGCTCTTTTAACACTGTTTTCATCAATCTTTCAAAAGTTGCTGGAGCATAACACAACCTAAACGGCATCATCGTGAGTTGGTAAAGTCTTGGGTCGCGGGTAAAAGCAGCCTTTTCTCTGTATTCTTAAGCTACTTTCACCTGCCAATAAGCGCTCTTCAAGTCCAAGGTGGAAAACATCTTCAAATCCAGCCACCGTATCTAGGGTGTCGTCTATTCCTGGGAGAGCATAGCTATCTTTCTTTGTAGAGTGATCTTGTTGTCGATAGTCCACGCAGAATGGGGTCGATCCGCCTTTCTTTTTAACCGAGACAACTGGAGAAACCCAAGGGCTACTGGATGGTTCAATAACACCTTCTTTCATTTCGTGGACCATCCTATCGGCTTCTTCTCTTTTAGCCAGGAGAAGTCTTCTAGCCGACTGTCGAATAGGCTGAGTGTTCCCGGTACAAAATTTATGTCTCACCATATCAGTCCGTCCTCATTTTCCTTTCCCTGCATCGAATATATCCTGATATATTCTAACGATGTCCCTTAACTTTACTTTCTGAATTCGTTTTAACTTCCTAGAAGAATCTATTGAGTTTGTTCAGTCATTCCGTTACTTTACCTGGTAGAATTGCTTTTTGTTGTGTGCTTCTAACTGTTGAACAGTGACCCAAAGGAACAATCCTTTCTTACCCGCAACCGAGTAAGAACTCACCTTCATTACTTTTACTGGCACAATCTCCTTGGCACGAAACAAAGTCTTTACCAGTGCGATTCCTCTGCCTATATTTCCGTCGTTAAGTTCGGGATCAAACATCATTACTGTTCCAGCTGTAGCTTTCCTATCTAGACAAGCATCTACAATGATTTCAGCTCTTTCGGGTACACTGACATCCTCTGCTAAGATTGCTCGAAGCATTATAACTGTTTTCGTCGCACCCGTGTCCAACAGCATTGCACATTTCTTGTTGTGAATAAGGCCATCTAAAAATACACTATTAATAGGGTGGCGAAGCGAAGCGACATATGCATTGATAGGTCGACGAGGATCTCTTTAAATCGACCTTCTTTAGTTTCCCCGACAAGGAAGTCGGTACTCCGCTGCTCTCCTTGCAACGACTCTGTATATGTCCTACTTTATCACACTTCCGACATCTCACTTGTCTTTTTTTCGGTAAGGACTGCCTCTACCACCTTCCTTACAGATGCTTTATCATTTCCGCCAACTTCTGAATCTCCTTCGCCGATTCCATAATAACACTGTATTCGGATTCTTACCTGACCTCTATAGGTATTTTTCGCAGTTCATCGACTAATTTAGCCGGTTGAGTGTCAATGCTTGTCTGGGATCCTGGTCCCGAAGTCTACCCAAAAATGCTTGCACTGCTAACCTTTCTATCACATTTTCCGGTGTGGCTGGATAGGCAAAGCGAACCAGATGGGCAATATCAGTTTCAAACTCTTGTGGCGATTTGTCAAATGGGAGTGGTAAACGTGCTCCAAATTGGGTCTGTCCATACCTCAGTTCTAAATGATTTAGTTGTTCGTAGTCTTCTTCCTCCAAGGTATCCAACATTTGTAAAGTATTTGTAGCATCCTCTCTTAAGGCCTTTTCCCTTAACGACCATCTGTTTAGCTTTGCTGAAGCCTCGAATTGGCTTCGATAATCTGTTCATGACGATTTCCATCAAATTGTAGTGGTTTCATTTTGTGTCTTGTTCCCTAGAGGTCCGGCAAACCTTTTTAATTCCACGATGAATGACGATTCCACGAAATATCGAATGAATTCCCGTCACTGTATAGACAGTGTAGGTATAAACTAAATACACGATGTAGGTACAGTGGGCCCAAAGTCGCCAGGGATGGCATGTTTACATAATTGCGGCATTTATAGAGGTACATCTTTCAAGGATTTATTCAATGACACTTTTTACAATATTTATAAATGATATTGGATCCTAAGTAGCAAAAAGTTTAGTGTTTAGTTTTGTTAATGAGTATTCGATAGGCTCTAGCGACCCACTTGTATTTATGACATGGGCGGATCACCGAGAGCCTCAAAGTTAGTAAATGTAATATTAAAACGAGGTAATCTTAACTCCAGGAGCCTAGAAGAAGGTCACTTTTGACACAAACCTGGTATCCTAAATTTGGAAAACTCAAAAATCAACATAAAACCTACCTTGATTTGTTCACATGTGCTAGCGGCTGCTGTTCATCGGAGAACATAAGGTCGTGGGTAAAGATAGTAAAACACAAAATTTAAATTTATTTATTATTTTTTTAGGGCGCCATTTGGTTGAACCTTTAAGTGAACATACCTTAAAAATCAAAAAAATAGTATGCGGTTATGATGTAATCAAACAGGCTATCGTGATACAACTGCTAATAATCTGATTCTGTTAAAAAATATATGTATTCAATACTTTCAATGGTGCTTCCAAAACATCTTTCACAATCGATAGGTTAGGTGTATAAAAAATATGCTAAATGTAAATACAGAGAGTTTAATAAAAAATCAAAAAATATAGTACAAAAAAATTTGCAATAAAAAGTTTGTTTCGAAATAAATTAGGACATTCTAATAGCGGTAATTAAAGAGTAAAATCTGAAATTTACATAACGGAATGTTCAAGAATCTGATTTAAAACTATAATGAAAATTTAGATGTTTATGCAAAAAAAATATATCTGAAATCTATGAAAAATGTAGTCAACAATAATCACCTAATTAAAATGATTTTATCAAAAAGGATAATGGTATAATCTGTCGACAGAAAATAAACCTTACCTTTACAAAAATGATCTGAATTTGCTATTGTCACAAATTTACTGTAATGTCTATTTGTACTGTACTCTTGAATCTGGAAACTCAAAGCCAAATATCTCCAACTAATTCATTACCGACTGGTTAAATCGGTTCCATACCAAATAGTAACTTCAAAATCCCATCTCAAAATTAACAGGTCCAAAACGTAGAAAAATCTAACTTTAAAATTCTTAGTTAGAACATGGCTCCAAACGTAGAACAAAACTCAAAAGAAACCACAGGAAACAGGTTCCACTGTAAAACGAATCCACCATAAAACAGGATTCAAATTGTGGAAAAATCCACCGTAACTCAAAAGAATGCACCATAATAATTCACCGTAACACCCTTAAATTACATCTGTACATGAAGACTTTATCTCCAACAGCTTGGCACGTGGTTTAATCCATAAATATTTTTTTAATATCGCCATCGAAAAATGCCATTCGGCCCTCGTCTTCTGACCACAGAAAACTTTCATACGCCAACTTCAAGGAACGCCATTTTAATGCCTAAAAATCTGCACCAGCAAGACAAACGCATTCACTCCGCTTCAAGGCGAAAAGAAGCCTGTCTTCCCCGTTTGCGTTCAAAATCTCCTAATCAAACAAACCAAACATGCGTAAATGTCTATACAGCACAGGAGCGGCTTCAGATAAATTACGAATTTAAGATTACTCAATAAGGCTTCAATTTTTTACACATTACAGCTTCTATGAGTTTAAACTACATAACGACTATTTTTAATGTAATAATCCAACAAATATGGGTTCAAAACTATATTTTGGGAAATTTAGTACAGGATCGCCCCCCCTGAAGCATGAAATCGTCTCCCCGGAAGCATGTGTCTGGATCCGCCCCTGATTTATGAATACCCTAATGTACAAAAGTGTACAGAATTTTGAGTTTATTAAAAGTCTTTCTTGAACTGTCTTAGTTCTTAATATTTTAACGCGAATTAATACCGACATCTAGGAGATTCAGAGAAAACCATACTTCAGAGACCCTAATTCGGGAGTCGTACTGTGTGTAATACCGTTAATTGCTAGGATAGAAATCACAGGAAAGAGTTCGTAGATTAATTAAAACCTACGAAAGTAATTATGATACGGCATTATATGTAGGCACGACTCCTGATTTAGTGTCTCTGTGTGTTAACTTTCGCTGCCGATATTCATTCATTCAAATTATTGTTAAGGTTTTAAATTCAGTTGCACGTAGGAAATACATAAATATATAATTATAACAAATTTTAATCACTTAAAGGAAGCGCAACCGATGAAAATTTTATGAGTTGAATGGGTGCATTAGTTCTTTCAAACGGAAACATATTTATGAATTGAAGTAATTCGTTTTTCTACAATCATAATGATAGTATATCACAAAGTAATGGCTTCCACCAGCAACTGTTATTAAGTTCGATACTAAATTTAGTAAAACATTACATCCAAGAGCTTAAAATAAAATGTTTTGTGTGGGTTTAACGAAAATAAAATTGTGTCCAAAGCCATAGAGAACTCAACTCCTATTTAGGTCCGTTTTGTACGAAATTACCCCCTTTAACGTACGAGATCGCACCCTCTGATGCTACATCTTTAAAATTGCTTAATTTGCAGTAAACCATAAAAGCTTGTAGTACATTTCGGGGAGTTTAATTTTGGGTATCTCCTATCTGATGACTGTAATATTGTGCCACCAATTCTGCAATTAACTCGAAAATTGATTATTTGTAAAATGAGGTACAACTTTCTAATAACAATTGTATGTTTTGACACTTTTAGTACCCCTAAAAAACATCCAAGTCTTCATTACTAACCGAACTGTGGGCCTACATCTGTATAAATGAACAGGTAAATTAAAAATATTCTGTATATATAATTCTCCTTATTTTAAGTTTTACTAGCAACAGAATTTGAACAATTTTATTTATTCTACATTAAATTAAAACCAGTTTACAGAAGTAATTTTGTTATATCCAGCTATCTCTAAGTGTTAACTTCAAATTCAAAGGACAGCTGACATGCGAGTCATAGACCTAATAATAGTAAGTATGGACGGAGTCAGCTCATATTAGATATATGCAAAGAAGCGATGACAACATGCGTTTTAAATGTTCAAAAATAAATAATAATGTAAGACGGTGTTCACGTGACGACCGGCAACAACGCCGACAATCGCATTGCCCATAGGCCCTTGGATCCGCTAGGGTTTGCAATAGATGGTTTTTGTGCAAAATATCGATTGTGGTTAGCTATCCTTATCCTCTTAATGACAATGATAAAATAAAAAAATATTTTGATAAACGAAAACACTAGGTAGCTGTTTCGCTATTGTTATCTTTCTCTCAAGTCACCGCACCATATCCCATCTCTATATTTCCCCCATACGTAGTATTGAAAGGTCGAAAGGTCGATGATGCAAGTGCGTTAGAAATCAAGTTAAAGCACATTGTCGAACTGAAAATCGCTGCTTTAGAGCAAGAATCGATTCAAAATCAATTTTGAACAAACAGCTGCTTACCGCACACAAAGAACTCAAGCGTACTGTAATCTTGATCTCCAAAATTTAATAAATTCGGTTCACAATACAATTCTAAGGCTAAATGTAAATGATGTAAAGAGTAACCGACTGGAACGGACTTAAAAGCTACCGCCCATGTCAAAAGAAAAACACTATTAAATATACCTAATAATAAGCTATTGCAACTAAAAATATTTACATATTTACTACGAATAAACGTACGACTTTCTATCGTAACAGAAAAAATGAAACAAAAACAGTCTAGAGAAAAATTAAACTACAAATGTTTACATTACGTACGTCACGTTTCCTTAGACTCCCTCATCCCCCTTGTCGCAACCCGTCCCAATAACTGAGGGGGGAATAGGGTGAGCGGATGTTCCTCTAAGGTGTTTCGGTTTTTTTTGCAAAATTCTTGATGACTCTAGGAATTTCTTCCGCAGCATCTGACGGAAGGTTGCAAATGCCTGACTCTATGTAGGCGATAATGTCCTCTACTGGAACAACTTTTGGCGTGACAGCAAAGTTTGTGCCCTTGGCTAACACAGAAGTTTCTTCAGATGTTAGTTGGAGAACAGGGGTGTGTCTTGTTGGTATATTTAAACATTCAAATTTCTTCTTTGGACGTTATGTCGACTGTTTCATAACAGTAATTATTGAATTGTAGGTGATTCTGTCAACCTTGTGCCAATGTTCAGGTTGTAATTGACTGCTGATTAGTAGGTGTCAAGAAAGTAGATGTTGGTCATTCTATGCTATTTCTCATCGTGCTTGGTGTATACGTTCACGCAGGAGTGCTCTCTCAGTTCTGTTGTAGATTTTGTGGGTTGAAGAGGTCTGAAAAACTCGTTTTTGTCGCAAAAAGTGTGGAATAGTACCAGGGTCTCTGCAACGAAGTAAAAATTTAAGTGAAGATAAAAGCTGAGATTTCTTCTAACGAAGAACCTCAAATATTCTGATTGAACGATAGATATTCTCCCCGTAAAGCCGGAGTCAATGGATGCACTATATATTTCCGGGCTATTTTGTCGTGGTCTATTGGAATATCTTCCGAACGTTTCCTTTGCAACTGCGGCAGACTCTTCAGCGGCGCGGGCGTAGTTGATACCTCGTTGGGTGCTCGAAGCGAATAGAACTGTCTACTGGCGTGACGCTGGTCGTTATGCTAAGCGGTGGAAGCGTTTCCTTTCCTTTCCTTATCATGTTTATGGAATTTGTATTTTCTCTCAGCGATGTTTATGAATTATCATTATTCTTAACTAACTCAGTGCACTTTTGTAGCAATTTGTAACATAGAAAACTGACGCTAATTCTTCATTCAGTTGATTTTTTGACTAATGTGTATAAAATTGTCATTTTACATAGCGTCTTTTAAATTCCTTTTAAAACTGCACTTAGGATTTTGGTTTGTAATGATATGGTATTACTAAATTTTAATTCATAATATTTCAGTAAAATAAAATTAGATTTTTTAAAACCTGTTGACTTCTACATCATTAAGTTATATGTTTAAGTCTTGCCTCCAGGGCTATCCATCTATAAGGCTCATGTCAATTAAGAAAAGGAATAACAAGACTCTTTAAAATAATAAAATCTATTTATTCTAACAACTGATGTTCAATCCATGCAATTTTATCCAGTCATTCAATTTGAACACAATTGTAAAAAATTGGGTACTTGTATACACTAAAATTCATCAAATATCGATATTTTTCATGTAAATTAAACTTGTTTTCAAATAATTTAAAATCATTTTCTCTATTACAAATATTTTCACTAATACCAAAAGTACCCAACTGGCTTAAAGATTTGTGATGATTAGCTATAGATATATTTTTCCACACAGCACCAAAAACAAAAATAAAATATTAACTACCTAATGCAATTTTCCTAATTCTATTTTCTTCTTAATTAATTTAACAGAATGATATAGAAAAGTGTCCAAAAGTCCGGCCACTGTATAAACACCACCAATAATTGCACAAACATTTGTGATGAAATGTCCAAAAGATCGCTCTTTTTCTGTATATTTTACCATTAGAGGAGATAGTTCGTATTGAAAGAATATACCAGGCATTCCGGACTCACCGCTTATAATAGACACTATTTTTTGGTGTTTCGTCACTGAAAACTGATTCGAGAGTATAACTGAATTATCCTTCCTGACGTATGAAGTGGGGACTATTTTAATGTAATACTGGAACATGGTTGAACCTGAAAAGTTATAAAAAAATTGCTCAAAAGTAAGATAACAAAATGAAAATAAAAGTATTAACGAATAATTGTAGGACTTATTATTTAATGAAAACTTTAATTATTTGATGTACATATTCACAATTCACAATCAACATTACAGTCTGCTATGTACAATATACCTACATTAGGGTGGGTAAAAAAATTAAGTATTTTTTTCTACCAGTGGCACTGAAAAATTGGTTGCTAGACTAAATTTCAATAGGAAGGTCCTTCGCATTACAGTTTACGATTTTGTCCTCAGTCCAATAGAAAAAAAATCTTACCATTAAATGATCGTACAGTACAACGTAGCATAAAAAAATTTGTAGGAAATTGTGAACTCGTGAACAAATAAGCATTATTAAATGGGCAATACTATTTTTTGTGGGAAATTAAAAAAAATAGTCTGTTCTGTCGATTAAATTAAGTGTTTAAAAAATTTTCATTATTAAACTTTGATGTGAACTGATTTAACAGTTTTTGATAAAAAATAGCAATTTAATTTGAGTTTGTCAATAGAAATACTTTAAACGATTTTTGTTATCCAGTCATTTCGTCGACCAAGACTTCCTGTGTGGGTTTTCCGCCATCTTGAAAAAAGTGGTAAAATTGTTTTTTTAACAATAACTATGCGACGAGATACGAAAATTTTGATGGAACACTTTTTTGTAGCTTTTTTATGTCATATATATTTTTCGGGTATCCTGCATCGTTATCGAGATATCGATCGGAAAAGTCAAAAATTTAGGACATGAAATTTGTTTTTGCTATTATCTTTTTTCTGGTGATAAATATCGAACAAAAATCGCTGAGATAAAACTTGTAGAGCGTATTCAGACCTACAATTTCGTTTTTTTATTTTATAATTTACATTTTTAAAGACATCGTCTTTTTATAACATTGGAAATTCGAAATTTATTAACACTCTCGAGAAGAATGTGGAGCTACAGCCATCGCTGGAATTATTTAAAGAAGAAAAGGTCGATCCGGAGGTCTTAACTTGCGCGGGAGAGCAATCCCTCATTACCCTATATGGCGGTAATAAGCAGGACAGAATCAATTAATATTTCCATCCCTTCGCAAAGTCAATGATTGCAAATAAAATGAATCACCACGCACTACTCCCACAAAAAGCGCTGTCCGCCAAAACATTTTCTTGACGCATCTGCCGGTGCAAACCTGGCTCTGATTTTTCAAATCTCCTCAGGAATGGGGTTTGACGACAGACCAATCACGGGCTTGAACCAATCTACAGCAGGCCGAACCCGCTCCGCCTGAACTCATTTCGTGTAAATGTAAAGGAAATTGTGAGACTTCTTGTGGCTGCAGGAAAGCAAATTAGTTGCTCCGTTATTTGCTTGCTTGTAGTGGGCAAGTATGCAATAACGTCGCCAGAGCCGACATTTTCTTTGAGGACGAAGATGATAGAGATGATGATGTTGCTTCGAACATATCAGCATTATTTCCAACGTTTCAGCTGATTCCAGAACTCGAAGAGTGTACGGAGGACGAAGACTTCCAGCCTGGACCATCAAAGCGAAAAAAAAAAAAAATGAAAAAAGTCCACCGTTCGTTTTCTAAAGTGCACCAGAAATTGTTCATGTAATAAATTCCATGTGTTTTTGAATTCCATATGCATTTATGTATCGAAAATATTTCTTGAAAAAAGCTTTTATGCGTTTTAACGTGTGTGTTTGTATTTTTTTATCACAAAAATGTACCGTAAAACCTTTTATTAGTTTAAACCTATGCTTTGCATTTTTGTTTACCACAAAATTTATTGTAAAACCTTTTATTTGTTGTAACGTGTGCATACAACCGAAGTACGAAATATATGGGCGAAATATGTAATCCGCCTACCATTTTTTTACTGCATAAACAAATTATTTGTTTAATAAATTCTATGTATGCGATCCATAATTTTCTACATTATTTAACATTCATTCCTTGAAAAACCGTCCATTTTTTGGAAATCGTAAATTTCATGCCTAAATTTTTGAATTTTTCGATCGATATCTCGATAACGATGGATAATAGGGGGGAAATGTATAAGACGTAAATTGTAGAGCATAAAAGAAGCTACAAAAATGTATTCTATCAAAATTTTCTTTTCTCGTCGGGTAACCGAGTTATTGTCAAAAAAACAATTTTAACATTTTTTCAAGATGGCGGAAAACCAAGATTCCCACATAGGAAATCTTAGTCGACAATTTCAAGTTAAGCTTTTCTAGGCACCCCCACGTCATATAAAAAAAATTAGGTTTCTCGGTTCATTTGCATTTCCAAATGTATATAATGACTGGAGTATTGAAGTCAACTGGATTTTTAGCACTTTGATTGAACACCTTAAAACTTTTAGCTGATAAAAAGCACACTCTTAACCACTTGCACAGTGTTACAAAGTGGTCGTGACGTTAAAACTTTTAACAAAAGTGGGTGTTCTGAAGGGAAACTTACAGAACAATTTTTTGGTGCGAATAATCATTCATTTAAATTGTGCAATTTTTTTAAAAAGAAATGAAGGCAACTGTAAGTTATGTCATGTTGGTTCAACTGAAAATATTGCATGGGGCTGAGAGAATGTGAATGAAAATCAGATGTCAAATTCTCCACCTTACGCCAACACGGACAGGACAAGGTATACTATGAAAAGATTTGACTCTTATTTGACTCGCCATGTTTAGAAAATTCATAATAAAAATACCTACATCCAGTAGATCAGAGTGTAAACTAGAAAAGGCATATTACACCACAGATCGTACAATATTATCATGGTCCATTCGTTAGTAACTACACTACACCGCACTCATCGATTTCCTCCACTTCTTTGAATGTTACCGATACTCTACGGGTTGCGAGCAAACGCCAACGAATCTTCGTTGGCCTTCGCTAAACCGTCTTAATTGAAGAAAAAAATTGTCGAAGAATAAATCCATTCTTTGGCGTTTATTGGTCGGTCTGTACGCACCTTTTTAAACCTTATAAAATGTAGCTGAGACGTGAATTGAAAAGCGATACATTTAAAAATCCGAATGTCTCAAGGTCTGAATCTGGGTGAATCATTTTAATCTATATTTGAGATTATTTCAAAAAGTATCAGTGCGGCTCCCCCCAAAGATCTCAGGAGGGGCACTAGAATGCCATCAGAGTAAATCGCCGAATCGAAATCCCAATTTCGGGGGGGGGCACTAGAAAAGTAAATCATGTAATTACGTTATATACGTGTGCATGTATATATAAACTTGACAGTCTCGGGGGGAGGGGGGTTAGGAACGTGCCCCTAGTGCTTCCCACCTGGAGCCGCCTCTGAAAAGTATGCATCTTAGGAAAAAGTTTCAGTAGGGTACTAAAGGGCTCACCTACTGATGTTGACGAACATGAACTAGAGCATGATTTTGAAGGTCAAATTGTTTCTTTAATGGAAACTCCCATTTATATCCCATATTTGGGTAAGACAGAAATTAAATACACTTGAACCATTTTGTCAAATTAGGGTCAAATTTGGGCCATGAATGGATCAGAATAAGTTTTTAGGTGAAATTATGCTGCAACTATAGGACGAAATAAAAAAAATATCCATGGACCTAACCGCTCAGATCGGTTGTATGTGACCACTGTTTTCCTCTACACATAAATCAACCCTCTTCAAGAAATATTTTACAGTGGATAGTAAAATCCCTTGTGAAATAGCTGCGTAAGAACTTGGTATGCGTTTCTTCACATTTAGATCTCAAATTGTACGAATAAATGAACATAAAATTACATAAAGAAACAACAATTTGAAAATCCAAAATTTGTAAACATGATGGGACCTAGCCAATGGCCCATAACAAGTCTTTTATGTGCCCGGTGCGAGCTTCTATAACTGTGCCCTTAAAAATGCCCAGATTATGAATCCTGGGCATTTGTTTGCCCCTCCATGGTCTGCGTCCTGTTACTGGGGACCATTCTAGTTACGGCACTAGATCTAGGTCATAACAAGAATACACAAAGAACACAACACAAAACGAAAATTAAATGAACTTGTCTTAATTCTGTAAAATGAAGACGATTGCCTCGGTTCTACTTCGGTAGAATTCAATTTGGTTGTCAATAATTAAATACGAAATGGCCATCTCCTATAGTGGGATAGTTTAAAACGTGTTCCCTTATGACGTTTATGGAATTACTGAAACTGAATCTTATAACAAGGTCACCTCTAGGAGCGTCACATCTGAAGACAACTCTGTCAAGTTCTTCCAACTTCTAATACCATTTCTTTACCACTGTTATGACATATATTCTATTTCAAATTTATACTTTTTTTATAATTCATATTATAATTTTATAGCCAGCAAAGTCAGATTCAGACCTTGATATGTTTTTGTTGTCCAAGTTTGGTGTTATTTTCCCCAATATACATCAAGAAAGTAGCTTTCCTTCATAAAGTAATAACTGCTATTGATTATATCCCGATAGTTCCCAAAGGCCATTTGTAGAAAAACCTAGAAAAACATATTTTTGTGAAGCCCAATCGAAGCATTTCTCACCGAGAAAATGTGGAAAAACGGGCAAAATTCGCCAGATTGTATGAAAACTAATAATGTTTTTATTTTTTCTGAGTTCTTTGGGAATAACTACCACATAAACTTGAAAGTGTGTATATTTCAAAGGTCCAAACGTTTCAAGGTCTAAATCAGACTTAATAATGTTATTTAAACGCGCTCAAGATGAACACTCTCAGATGTGCAGTTTTTGCAGGACAGTGCAGTAACGAGATTGATTAGGAGACCAAGGCAGAGTAGAAGTTTATTGTCAAAGTAAAACTTCCCATTAATATTAAAATGTAATAGTCTGGGAGCTAGTGACAGTGAAATTTCGTTATCGCGGACTTAAAAAAATCAAATCGGTAGGATGTGGCACAGCACTATACGTAAAGTGGACGTACATTTCGTTCAAACTTTATTTTGGTCGTGGCGCTTGAAACCTATTTTGAGAAAAAAAAATAGTGAGGAAAAGAAACCCCAATGGACTGAATATTCATCCGCGTAGTTGATAACTGATCCCTGCCGGGATCGATGGTGAAGTGACGACGTTTCGGTAGAGTCACATCTGCCCTCTTCAGGTCGGTTCGCATAATTCTCGTAGCTTTCTGCTTTCGCTTCTAGTTACTCGAATATTCGAGTATTTCGCTTCTAGTTCCTCGAAAACTCGATGTTGTATCTCTTTTCACCAATGTCCCCATTTCAGAAACGTTAGATATTCTAAAAACAAAACACAATATCTTTTCCGACATCATCAAACTTGTACAACACTGTTCTTCTAACACGTATTTTTCATTTCAAGACACTCTGTTCAAACAAGTCTGTGGGGCCCCCATGGGTTCACCTCTTTCTCCAGTGCCTACTAACATTTTCATGGAACAAATCGAAACCCAGACCCTAAACTCCTCTAATTTGAAACCTTCCTGTTGGCTTAGATATGTAGATGACACTTTTGTCATTTGGCCTCATGGCAGAGATTCATTAGACTTCTTTCTACAACACCTCAATGGTATACATTCTAATATACAATTTACAATGGAAATCGAGTCCGATTCTTCTCTCCCGTTTCTTGATGTCCTCATAACAAAAACCAACAATGACAGATTCTCACATACCGTCTATAGGAAACCAACGCATACCAATCGATATTTAAATGCCCAATCACACCACCACCCTGCCCAATTGAGTTCTGTAATGAAATCTCTGACTCTTAGATCTATTTGTTTAACAGATATTGACAATAGACAAAACGAACTTAATAGTCTTCAACAGATCCTTCGACAAAACGGTTATCATCCGGACCACATTGCTCGTATAATTCATCAATCTCAACAACCCCCATTAAACACCAACCCCGTCAGAAACAGACCAACAACATCGAAAAGCCGTCCTCCCGTACATTCGAGGAGTCACTGACAAAATAGCACGGATTTTACACCGACATCAAATAAAGACTGCCTTCAACACCACTCAAACTATAGGCAACTTAACCGGTAACCCCAAAGACAAAGTACCTAACGAGGATCGAGGAGTTTATGAAATTTCATGTCGCGATTGCCCACAAAGCTACATCGGTCGAACTAATAGGCGCATTAACCATCGAGTATATGAACACTCTCTGTCAGTTCGTAAAAAAGATTCGACTTCTGCTCTCGCGCATCACCATATCCATACAGGGCACTCTATCAACTTCGAGGACAGTAGGACTATCATATCTCTCAATTCTCTTAGGGCATCCACTATTCGCGAAGCCATCGAAATAGAAAAAAGACCTCTCTGTCTAAATAGACGCGATGACAGCACTCGCCTTCCCACAGCTTGGACCTCCGTAATTGCCAGATTAAACAGACCAGACACGCCCACCAACACCCAACCAATCACCGCACAGCCCCTTCATCACGCGACATCCCCTCCTAATCGACCGATAACTATAGATAAAAGAAGCAGCGCAGATTTACCTTCAGTTCAGTTACCTAGTGACTCTTGGGGAGTAGGCAGGTTGAGGCCCCGAGTTCGATCTAGACTCTGAAACTCTTTTTTTCATTTTTTGTCTCTTGATAATGGCTCCAAAGCAGGAGTCGAAACGTCGAGTATTTAATAAATCCAGACGCGGTTCTCACCCGGAACCTAGCTTAGTACATAATAATGACCGCGGAAGCCTCTCAGAACATTTCATTCGCCTCTACGGGGAGGATTTCTTCCAACTCACTAAAACATACAGCAAACTTCTTATTCGAAAATCTCTGCTTCTTTGTGATCTTGTTTTTCTCAAATCTTGTAGAAAACGTCATTCCAAATACTTTCAAACTAAAACATCACACCTCTTCACGTTCAGTTTCCAGTATTCTTAACAAAGCAAGTTTGGCCCTGATACGAAATTCCATCCATTCAATTAGATATCAACTTGATCAAATCAACCGAGGAGGTATATGATCTAAGAGTAAAAATGAGTATACTCCGCCACTGCAAAACCCAAATATCACCGAACGAATTATATTGAAAGAGTCTTAAAGAGTATATGCTCTACGTATACAGGACCCGAAAATGTTGTTCCAGGCACATGGCAATTGACGTCGTTTTTGACAGCTGTCACTTGCATGCCGAAATCATTAATATTCATAATTTACTAATCACATTTATTCAAATTATTGTGTAGTATTTAGCAGCAGAGGTTCTGGTAATTTCCCATCCTCTTAGATCAGTTATATCAGATATTTTTAGAAATTATGCCTGTTCCTGGTGGAGTATATCAACAGCAAGGCCCCTCTTGCTTGGATAGGATGAAAATGGGTTTCTTCCTAGGTTTTTGTGTAGGAATGGCTAGTGGTGCCCTTTTTGGCGGATTTTCTGCATTAAGGTCCTTATTAGCAATATAATAATAATAAATTTATTCTTTTGTGTTTGATTTTAGGGGTGGCTTACGAGGCAGAGAATTAGTAAATACTGTTGGAAAAGTTATGCTTCAAGGAGGAGGATCTTTTGGAACTTTCTTAGCAATAGGTTCAGGTCTGAGATGTTGAATTAGGTCATAGTATATATATTTGTAACAGACTGTTCCAAAGTGTTAGTAATATGTTTTAAAATGTAATATAATTTTTTTGTACTGAATTACTTTTATCTTACCTTCTGTTGCATATCCTTCAGTATCTTTCAAAGGATTGTGTGCTTGACTATCCATACTTTCCCCAAATGATAAATGTTTTATTTTGTGGCTGGTATTGAAATCACTTGAAGAAAAAGGCTGTACATCATGAACATGCATATGACTTACAGTAAAACTTTCCCCAGGGGCTATGTGGAAGCTTCCACTGACCCTATTTACTGTAAGGCTTCCATATACCTGACAGCCCTGGGTAAATGCAGTTTTTAGTTTTTCATTATATTTCTCATCTTTACATTGACTTATTTCTTGTAAGTTGTCAAGTGCCCATTTTCTTTCCCTGTATGCTTCTTTAACTTCCTCACAGGTATTGCAACATCTGTCTGCTGCCCCATAACAGCTTCCACATGTCACTTCTGTTTTGTTTTCTTCCTGCAATTAAGTCATATAATATTATTAGCTACTAGAAAAATGAAAAGCTTTACTTTCTTCTCATCACTTTTGACTTTGATTGTAATGTTCTCCCTTTTTGGTTCTTCCAATGGGTTCCCATCAAGGTCCAGCCTTCTTTTATAAATAGTATGACTTAGTTCTAAATGTTGCTCCCCAGAGGAATCCATTGCATCTAAAGCTAAAACTAATGAAACATGTTTTATCATGAAACTGCAACTATCAATAAGTAACTTAGATACTTACAATCACACGATATTTTTGGGACTATTATATCTAAATTTATTTGTATATTAGGACTTCTTGATGTATCTACAAACAATTCTTCAGATACATTTGGTGTCAAATAATCCATAAACTCCGTCCAAAATAACAAACTCATTATCAGGAAACTAATTAGAGATACTGAAACATTGAAGTATAAATAAAATGGTTTGTTTATTGAATTTACCGCACATACTTGTTCCTCCTCCTAATGTTTGAATTCTTACATCTTCTAAAGTTTTTGGATAAGCATCGAAACGTCTCAATTTTTTTAAATATTCCCACATATTTTTTAAAATATAAATTCATTCGGTTTTGTGACGTTGAGTTGTCAAGAAAACATTTTGATTTTGATATCGTTTGTGTGGTTATGGTACATTGTGACTGTGGGCACAGAATTTAGAATTATTTCCAATGACTTAAACTTAAAGACTGATCACATAAGCAATTTTTAAATAAATGGTTTACAAATGTGTAGTGATCAGGCTATTCGCCCTACAAATACCGTATTCAAATGTTTATTAGCAATTTTTATTGGTGATACAGCTACAGACGCTACAGTTTCAGTCTGCTACATACTTCGAGTTTGGAACTTAAATGCTCTAAGGCTACATACATGGTTGTGCATAGGTAGTGCTTCTCTTTGTATGATCTGTTGAAAACTGGATTTTGGCATTTTGCGTCAGTTCCATGTCAGTTCAATCAGTTGATCCAGTTGATAGGGTGAACAACAGTAAACAAATAGCAATTGCAAAAATAAAATTTGTTGAATTTCACTATTAAATGTAATTTCAATTGTGTAATAATGAGTATTATGATGTATATGCTTCGAAACATGAAAAATTCTCCCTATGCTGTCTATCTTGCTAGTGCAAATGGTAAGTTTCCATAAAAGATACATTAGAAATGAACTTGCTTATTATAGAAAGTATGGTGAGACTTTCTTCCTCTCATGAAACTGTCAGTCCAAGAATGGAGGAATTCCGAAAGAAATTAAGAGAAAAGACTCCTTTAGGGAAATTAGAGGAAACTGTGGGAAAACATCCTTATGAAGAAAAAGAGCCCCTAGAACCATGGCCTAACAATGTGAACCCACATACTGGAGAAATTGGTGGCCCCAGAGGCCCGGAACCCACGAGGTATGGTGACTGGGAAAGAAAAGGCAGAGTAACAGACTTTTAGAAAGATAATTTATATAATTTTAATACATGTTTGTAATAAATCGTTGTATTGGACTGATTTAATAAATATGTTTGTTAATTAAAAAATCTATATCAATCTGTTTTTTTTATCAGAATTCTTAAAAATAATTTTAAAATGATTTATTTAGCCTACTCATTAGGCTTTTCTCTCCTCACTTATTTTTTATCTATCACTGGACCTATCTATGTATTTTTTAAGTTATTTCTGGAATGTTTTCTAACATGTGCAGTTTTGTCTTTGTAAAATAAATTTGCCAATCACAGTTTATCTGATTTTTTGATTACTTGTACTTGTATAATTCAGCCCTGGTGGAAATACAAGTCTTCATAACATTGCATAAGAGTTTTTCATGACAACTCACCTAGCAATAATTCTTTTGTATAACTCAGCCTTGGTGGAAATATTTAAAAAGTCTTCATAACACTGCATAAGACTTTTTCATGTCAACTCTAAATAAGTGACAAGTCAAAAATTTGAACAATATTCTCAGAAAATTTTCAACTTTTTGGAAGTCATTAACTCTGAATACATTCTATATATGTATATTATGTAAAAAGGGGAATCTGTTTATATATGGGTCAAAATATTAGTTTTTTCCCAAAGCATCTGCAGTGGGTCCTCAAATTTTTTTGCAAAAAAATATGTTGATGTACTCTGCAAAAATAGAGCTTCTTGAAAGTTTGAGCCTTACAAGCTTCCAAACTGTCAAAAACAGGTATGCTTGCCAAGAAGAGCTTATTTGATATTTTTTAACATGAAAAACAGAATGAAATGTTTTTCATGAGTAATGAAAAGAATTCTATGCAATGAAACAATATTGATAACCTGGGATTCTATGTTTTTGTAACTAGAAGTCTATTTTTTTATATTTCTCACACATTTTTTCAAGATTTTATAGTGGATAAATTAGGATAAAATAATTAAGTCAAGTGCGAGTTGGACTCGAACACTAAGGGTTCGGAACCACCTTCAAGATTCTAATATTCCAGTTTCAGATAAGCAGGGAATGAGTGAATTTTCTTATATTTACCCTAATATCTTTTTAAGGAAGTGTTTTAATTTATAAAATATATACATTTTCATTTTCCACACATAGACTTTTTATTTTCACTTGATTTTTAAATGTATACATATGTATTTAATTTTCTAATTTGGCCCCCAAAAATTAACATTAGAGTTTTATTTTACTAATAAACTTTCAGGAAGCCTTTTATAATCTACCTACTGTCCGAATTTTGAAGCTCTGTAGATTCCAAGATAAGGGCAAAATAGGCCAAGTTTTAAATTATAAATTATTAAATCTGTTATTTAAATTATTTAAAAATATAAATAAAATATATTTTTCAAAATTTAAATAGTGTAGTTTCTAAAGTGGCAATTAAGTCGATGTTTAATATTTTTGTTAATATCTTTTAAACAAGTAATTTAAAAATATGATATATTTGTAATTCACATAATGAGCCTTTTATCAGATATGATACATGATGTGTTTGAAAAGTGAATTTTTATTTTCCATTTAATTGTATAATTTGTCCCTAAAATTACTATGGGGGTTTTCTAATAATTTTTCTTATAAATTTCAAATGAGCCCCAGTACCCCTAATTATTTTCAAAATTTTAGGTAGTATGGTTTCAGAAATAAAGAGAGAAATGAGATTTTTTTATATCTTTATGTTAATATCTTGTAAACAATTAATTTTAAAAATTCATTTGATGTATTGCATGATGCGTTAAAAATATTTTTTTATTTTCCGTTTAATTCTATAATTTGGCCTCCAATATTATTATTAGGGATTTCTTCATATTTTTCCTGTAAACAAAAAAAAATAAAGTCTTATAGTTTGGGGAATAAAGGGGGGAAAGGGTAATTTTTTTAAATATATTTTAAAATATTTATTTTAAAAACATTAAAAATTATTTTTATATTCGTCATAATGAGCCCTGTGATTTGATATATTACATGATTCGTTAGAAACAATTATAATTTTTTATTTTTCATTTAATTTTATAATTTGCCCCCCAAAATGAATATTAGGGGTTTCTCCTTATTTTTCCAGTAAGTTCAGGTGAGGCGCTATACCTTAATTTTTTTTCAAAATTTTACAGCATATGGTTTTGGTGATAAGGGGGGGGGAATGGGTAATTTTTGTTTATATTTTTGATCATTTCTTTTAATTTATTTATTTTAAAAATATGAAAAAAATATATTTATTTTCGTCATAATGAGCCCTTTCATTTGATATATAACATGATGGGTTAGAAACAATTTTGATTTTATATTTTCCATTTAATTCTGTAATTTGCCCCCCAAAATTAAAAGTAGAGGTTTCTCCTTATTTTTCCAGTAAACTTCAGGTCAGACCCTATAACTATATATTTTTTTTCAAATCTTTACGGTTTATTGTTTCGGAGATAAGTGGGGGGGAGGGGGATGGGTAACATTTGGTATATTTTTGTTAATATCTTTTTAACTATTTTTTTAATACGAAAAAAATATATTTGTGTTCCTCAGAATGGGACCTTTTATTTGATGTATTACATGATGCGTTTGAAAAAAAATATTTTTAAATTTTCATTTAATTCTATAATTTGTCCTCCAAAATTAATGACTTGTCGTTATTTTTCCTGTAAAGTTCGGGCAACGTTCTATATTTCCAATTTTTTTCAAAATTTTAGGTTCAGTAGTTTCGGAGATCAGGGGGGAGGGGTGAACTGTCGATTTTTTTAGTTTTTCCCCCTAGAAGTACCACTAAAATCAAAATTTCTTCTTTTACGATATGTACTCCTGATCGGGTCACCAAACTCTACATTGATACCAAATTTCAACCTCTTCCGTTCAGTAGTTTAGGAGAAAATTGCTGTGATGTGACAGAGGCAAAAATCCGGAGTGATATTATAAGGGTATCCGTATATTGTATATACAGAACCCTAAAAATACCTGTATACTATGTTAACAGATCTTTTATTGTTGTATACATATACAACAATAAAAGTCCAAATTGATTAAAAATCGCCGGAGATACTGCTCATGGTAAGTTTAGCTAAACTGCAAAAATTGCTGTTTTCTGAACTTCTTGGGAAATAACACCGCATTAAAGAAAAATTGATGTATATTCCAAACGTTTCAAATTTTTCACATTGTCAAATATTTTAATTTACATCTTAGAATTGTGTCTTTTTTATCCATAGTTTCTTAACCATTGACAACGGGGTCTGACCTAGACCCCGAAACGTTTGGAATATACAGCAATTTTTCTTTAATGTGGTGTTATTTCCCAAGAAGTACTTAGACATTACAAAAATTGCGTTTTTGGCAATTTTCGCATGCATTTTTGGACATTTTTTTCGCTCATTTTTTTTTCCAGGTAGTCTTTGTTAACCCAAATAAGCTCCAACTGGTCGAATATGTATTTTATTTTTGTTTACAATAACGAGGTCATCAAACTTAGCGCATATTTTGAAAATAATTCGTCCTTTAGGAGCTAACCTGAGGGCTTATTCTGACTCATTTACATATTATTATGTTCTTACGTTTTTTGCTAAGTATATATCAATAAAATAGAGTAAAAAAGCTCAGTTTAAGATGTTGTAGAGGTTTGAAGGAGTTACGGCACCAAAGTTATGGTATTAAACGAAAAATGGAAGTACCAACAATTATGATAATCTCGTGTTCATGAAAATTATTATTTTCCGGTTTCTTTTTATGTCGACAATCCATCTAAAACAAATACATTCTTAATTCTCTTTATATAACCACAAAAAGAAAATTTAACTTCTACTCCAGATATTTTTTGAATAATCTAGTTCATTTTTTGGTAAAATATGAAATTTCTTATAACCTAATAGAGTGCTGGGTTCTTTAATATATTAATTATTAAGTATACATTTTACATTTTTATTTGAAAATAAAAACAACAATTTTTATATTTTTTGTATTGTACTGTAGCAGAGCAGACCTTAACCTAACAGTTTTCAAATTCGGTTACAGGTAAACGTATGTTTTCCAGGTCTTAACAAGGATTAATATTGTCTGTTAGTCTCGTTATGCTGGAACAGATTTTGGCCCACCTTGTTCGATGCTTGTTCCTCGAAGGGGTTTGAAATTAGGGTTATTGCTCAATATAATGAAGCGAATTTGCGAGGGATCCGCGTGGCTAACAATGGAAAAACTCGAGTTTCAGTTTCCGAAAACAAGATGTTCTCCTCGAATTTTCTCGCCTCTGCCATGTTTCTTCCCTGTTGACCAAATGAATTCTATGATCCAGCCAAGCATTAAAATACGATAGACATAGTGTCGCATGTAGCCAGAGGGTTGATATATTGTATGTATATTATTATTATATATATATATATATTGTATATCTGTGGATATAAGCACGTGACCCTGTAAGGAAACGTAACAATACCCGCACATTTTCTTGCTTTTGCCAAGCGTAAGAATAAAAGTTGATATCAAAAGTGGTCCACAAAAAAACTGGGATAAGGTTTACGAATTAAGTAACGATTGCTGAACTTAATGTTACTTGGCCATTTGAAAACCTTAACCCAGTTTTTTTGTGGACCACTTTCGATATCAACTTTTATTTCTTCCGCTTGGCAGAAGGGATAAAATGTGGCGATATTGTTACGTTTCCTACAGGGTTACATGCTTATATCAACCCTCTGACTACATGCGACACTTATTGTGTATTTTAATACTTGGCTGGATCATAGAATTCATTTGGTCAACAGGGAAGAAACATGGCAGAGGCGAGAAAATTGGTGCAAAATATCTTGTTTTCGGAAAATGAAACTCGAGTTATTCCATTGTTAGCCATACGAATCCGTCGCAAATTTGCTACATTATAATGAGCAATAACCCAATTTTCAAACCCCTTCGAGGGACAAGCGAGAACATGGTGGGCCAGATGGTCTATAAGCATAACGAGACTAACAGACAATATTAATCCTTGCTAAGACCTGGAAAACATACAATGTTTACCTGTAACCGATCTTAAAACCTCTAGGTTAAGGTCTGCTTTGCTACAGTACAATACACAAAATATAAAAATTGTTGTTTTTATTTTCAAATAAAAATGTAAAATGTACTTAATAATTAACATAAGAAAGAACCCAGCACTCTATTACGATATAAGAAATTTCATCTTCGAAGTTTCCTTGGACTTCCATCGTGTTGAAGTGGTTGATCTCACAACGTTTCAATAGCTGTGTATCTGCTATCGTCATCAGGTGAATGATAGGAAATTCAGAGTATGGGTCGTATTTATATTATACCCTTAACCGGTCGCTGGTCATGGTGATTGGGTCTTATCTGGTCCAATCAGCGTTGATGCGTAGCGGCAGCGGCCGAAGAAGAGCTCTCCAAATATTTTTAATTTGGAGGCTGGGCTCGCTAATTATATTTTCGTTCGAGATTATTTATGCTGTCTCTATGAATTTTCTTTTGTCCCTGTGCTCCTCCTTGTGAATCGCTCTAGCCTGGTCCCAGTTGATATTATGGTGTTCGGTCCATGCGTAATTAGCTAGCCCAGACTTCGTTACCTCTGCCCTTTGAGTAGCTGTGCGGTGTTCTTTAATCGTGGTGTCCGGCGGTCACTTTGTCTCTCCAATGTACAGATTGCCACATTCACACGGTATGCTGTATATACAGTTATTTGGTATTGCTGGTGCGTCGCGCCTCGCTCTTATTATCATGCTCCTCAAGGTGTCGTTGCTTTTGAAGATCATTCTGATTCCATAGCTGTGTGTAATTCTTCTAAGTTTCTCCGACAAGCCTTTAGTATATATATATTAGATATATCTGCAGCACACCAGAAAATCTTTATTAAAAAAATCCATATTTTTTCAAAAACAATTAATTGTTGCAGTTTTGCTACATTACACCTTAGGGAGGTAATTGACTTATAGTGTAGGGAACTTAGCATAATTTTAATACCATTTTTGCAAAAAAATTCCACAGGTGTTTGAATGGTTTTTCTTGAAGAAGGTACGCTGCGTAACACAAAAAAAGTTTTGTGAAGACATTTTTACTTCTTAATTATACTAGGTGTTTAAAATAGCAAAAACCCTAGTTTTGGCAGTTTTTGTGACTTCTCAGCAACAGAGTAAAAATTTAAAGAATCAAAGGTAAGTGTGTTGTATGCGCACCGACTTCAAAAATATATTAGATTGGTAGGTAATTAATTTGTACAGAATGAGCACCTATTAATTTTTACATTTTTTACTTCCTGGGTAGGTACCTAACAACATTGTATCTGTTATTTATTTGCTAGAGTTGTATTTTGTTATAATTATTTTTAGCTTTTTAGTTATAGGTGGAAGTCGGTTATATATTTTTTAAAAATGTTTTATTTTCAACTTTTTAGTTTTTTTGAACTCAGGTAGTTTTCATTCTTTATTTTTTATTTTGTATGTATAACCTTAATAGACAGGACCAGGTAACATCGAAAGCCTCAACATTACACAATGATACATTTTCATTTAAATTGACAGGTAAATGTTTACGAATAAAATCTACTAGTACGCGTTGACTTAATAAGCCCAAAATATATTTATGCCTTATGGAACACGCCATAACTAACTATATATAATTCCACTCCATCCTATGTCCCAACCATCCTGTATATACGACTGCCCATGAACAAGCATAAATTTCTTAGATGCATTCTGTAAACTATAGGACGGAGTAGAATCTATCCCATATTTACGGAGTCAAATCCGTCCTATCTTTCAACCTTAGTATATAACTCCTTGTGGTCTACCCCATAAATTATTTCATTTTTCACATTTTATATTATCGCCCTGTGTAACATTAATTCCTCTCCACACTTTATACAACTTCTTATGTGCTATAAAATAAATATTTTTTTAATCACACTGTATAAATATAATTTAACTTCAGCATATATTTCAACCATCCTGCATATGATTTGTTTACGTCCATATCATATAACAGTTTTTTAATCACCCTATATAACTTTAATTTCACATTTTTTCCAACATTTTTATATCACCAATCGTCCACTCCACCCTATATGCCATACATCCTGTATATACAGCTAAACGGCTTAACTTATATTTCAATCATCACATAAATGCAACTCCTTCTATCACTTTACTTTGCGATTTTGTTTGCTATAACTAAACATCCCGTGTATAAATCCACCAAATAGAAGTTCAGATTGACATGTGTTGTCACTGAATTTTCTATTAGGCCGGGAGAATGTGACAACCAAAAGCACCGTCTTCGCAAAATGGAAATTTCATTTAAATAGGTATTTGCCGGGTATACAAACAAAACGAGCTTGGTAGTAATTGATTTAAGGAGTCGAAAATATTATGCTTTATTGCCTATATGCTTGCGATGTACATAGAAAATTTTCAAATTCGCAATTAAAACTTCCAGTGTCTAAAATTCCTGCACTATTACGTTGGAATTAAAATATTTATGAGGAAATGTCCGTTATGTCATTTCGATGAAATTTTTGATAAGAATTTTGGAATTTTCGGAGATTTTCTGCAAAACTGCAAGTTGCACGTCGCAGAAAAGTATATGAGATCACCTAGGGATCATCCTTAATAGATTAAACGTTAAAAAACTAAACACATCCACAAGGAGTTTTCGAAAAATCGACCAATATGTTAGGGATATTGGTCGAGTTCCATGCACGTATGTGTTCATTCACAAATTTCTTCACTTTACCAATAGAATTCTTTTCCCAAATTTGAAGTTTCACCAATCCGGATATATACACTATAAAACAAGACCATATTCATACAAAACATACATACAAAAAAAAACGCAACGAATTGATAACCTCCTCCTTTTTGGAAGTCGGTTAAAAATAGCATATCATCGGATTGACATGAATGACGTTTAAAATGCTTTTTCCAAACAAATTACGTTATATACGAGGGTAAATCAAATATAAACGGTAATTTAGCTATTCTGCTTAGAATGCAGTTTCGAGCTAGATTATGTTGTTTGGAGTAGATGTTTGGTTTATGGACACTGGGGAACCAGACGGGTACGCGCATATGCTTGTCTTTGTCCTTAATACCTATTCTATGATGTGTGGTCAGTACAGAGTACAGCTATGACTAAGCAAGAGTTACATTCGTCTGTTGTGCAATCAGATTATCATAAAGTTTTAAACCAGTAAAAGCGTTAAAGCCTCAGAAATTCAAGGCACAGTGTGGGGATAGTACACCGTCTCAGAATCATGTGTATATGTGGGTGAGAAAATTTAAGGGTGTACGAATTGGGTGTCAGCTATTGAAGTGTTCAATCAATTATCATTGATCAACTTGGTTTCAGAAAAAATTGTGCTCGATGGGTTCCGAGGTTTTCGATTGTAAATAAAGATCGTTGAAAGACTTCTAAATAGATTTCAGCGAGAAGGGAAGGCATTTTTGAAGCGCATCCTCTAAAGTGGCGAAAAAAAGAATAAATTTCAAAACTCTCCTCTCATCTGGAAAAGTCCTTGCCACGATTTTTTTGACACTAAGGAAATTTACTGATTAATTTTCTACGTGCCCAAAGTACAGTTAATGTGGATTACTACTGCCAGTTGTTACGGTTGACAAAAGCCGCGTATTTGAAACAAAATACAGGGAATACACTGCAATAAATGGGCTGAGAAGCCACCCACCCTCCTTATAGTCCTGACTTGCCTCTGAAAAAATCACCGGGAGGAAAACGATTTAGAATATATGAATAAGTCGAGGAGCACATGCGCAGTTGGCTTGCTTCTCGCCCTGAAACATTCTATGAACAGAGAATACTGAAACTCCCAACTCTCCGTGGAAGAAGTGTATAGATCACGCAGGAGGGTATATTGAAAAATGATAAATCAATCATTTCTGAATAATGTTATTTAATAAATGTATGAAAAAATTTCCGTTGATATATGATTTAACCTCGTAATTGTTTTGTTGACTTTAATTCTCAAAGTTTTGAATTAAAGTCGGTCGCAGTATCACAATTAATTTATTCGACAGTTGGCATGGCATTTGTATTAAGGAAAGAATAAAAGCGATTTGAAATGAATGTCAGCTTCTCCCACCAGTAAATTTTATTTCATTCCGAATACCAAAATGCAGGCTTTCAAACTGAATTTACATACAATAAAATAAAACTAAAAGAAAATTAATTTATGAGGGATGGTACTCAAAGAACTAATAATTAATATGTTCCTTTCAGATGGTTAAAATATTTTAGCTAAAAATGGGAGCATTGTAAACTTCACATAAAATCAAAAGACCTGAAAAATCAGATTTGCAAGAAAACCATCTGAGCTGTAAATTTGAGATTCTTACCAGTTATTTACCTAGTAGAAATGAAAGATTCTGACAAGCTTCAAAATTTCAACGTATCTTATACAATAACTATGGACGATTGAAAATTGTGTATTTTTTATAGTTTTTTCCAAATAACTCAATAACTAATTATCCAATCGGCTATATGAACCTCTCACTTAGTCGCTATTGAAATTACGTATAAAACAAACTTAGTTTCGACCCTCGAACTTTCCATTCAGTTGCTGAAAAGTTACAAAACTGCTAAAACTTTAAACACTCTGTATAATTAATTAAGGAATAAAAATTTGTTAACAAGTTTTTATGGGTTATGCTTTATACAATCTTCAAGAAAAGCCAATCAAATATCTGTGGAACTTTTTTGCAATTGAAAATACAAACTTTCCTAGAGTATTAGCACTATATCTTAGGTACAATGTTGCATTTATGCTACATGAAATAAATTCTGATTTAAAAACAATTTATGTAAAGTAATAAAGATAATTTTCATTAATTGTGAAAATGTATGAAACAACTTTTTGTTGTTCTTAAACATAAATGCAGTTATGAAAGGCTTTACATTTAGTCATCACTCATTTCTCTTTTGATGAAAATATTGGCCAATGTTTAATCATATTATTCCTCACTGGTTCCGGAGAAATTGCACTAGCACTCTTTATTTTCATTTTTGCAACAATATCTTCTTCCAAGCTGGACCTGAGTTTTCCTCGTTTTTTGCTGTAAGCTCTTTTGCCCTATCCGCCATAGCTACAAGAAACATTACTCAGGGGTAAAATGTTGCAAAAATGCTACATATAATCTATCTTGTATAACAATTTTTTTGTAAGAAATTAGGGGCAAATAATTTTATAGTATTGAGTTTCATACCTTAGAAAAATAGATGACTCCAAAAAAATTATATTTTTTCTCATCGAAAAGCATTTACCCCTCATCTATAATTATCTTTGCACTTGGTCTAGTAATACTCATTGGCGGCATGCTGTTTAACCGTCCGTTGTGGCTATTGAGACGGTGCACAAAATACGAATGATGTATGCCTATGTTATCGAAAATATCAGAAAAAGTTGCAATTCTGCTACATTGTGTAGTAAAGTTTTAAAATGTAATTATTTATTTTGCATTTAATTCAATATTTTGCTCCCCAAAATTAAAATTAGAATTTTCGCTTTATTTTTCCTGTAAACTTTGGAAAAGTCATATATATATATATATACATTTTGGGCTCCAGAGTTTCGGAGATAAGGATATCTCTCCAGAAGTACTCCCCAAAATCAGAATTCCTTTATTTGCGATATGTACTCCCCATCGAGTGTCCAAACTAAGCACGGATACCAAATTTCAACCTTTTTCCTCCAGTAGTTTCGGAGAAAATTGGCCGCGATAGACGCATGAGTGATTGTAAAGGTTTCCGTATATTGAATGAACGAAAACCTAAAAACTAAAAAAACGTTTTTGATGCAGAAATCTTAGGTTAAGGCTATACAACTCTTTATTAACTGAGCGGTAAATTTTATATTTCGTAAAATATGTCGCAAAATAAAGTCTGAAGTAAAACTGTGGTTTCACATTTAAGATATTTACCTCTGAGACATGTTACAAAAAAATAATATAAAAGACATTGAATTATTTACGTGAATATGTAGGTGCACAATAAACACATGCACCACGTTTAACATATGCGATCGACTGAAGTTTATGTAGGCTTTTCACCGCCTCAGCAATCATCTACAATGAATACAGACACCCCGCTTAAGGTAATAGATTCTGAAAAGCAGCATCATCTTTATAATGAATCGTAATCTACTATAGTAACAAAGCGTAGAAAAAAGGTGGGAATTTAAAAACAGTAACCTCGGTATCAAATGATTATCAACCGTCAAATTGTCACTGTCAAAAAAATGTGACAAAGAAACTTAAATATAAGATTGATGACGACTCAAGACTTACATACAGAAACACTAGTTAATTATATGGTAGACATCTTTTTCTCTCAGAATATGTGCGAGGAAGAACTTCTGTATAGACAACCAGTAATCCAGGCAATTTTTCGAAATATCCTTGACTAAACTTTGTTCCCCATTTACAATTTTGAAATACTTATCTGTTGCAGGAAAAATCTGAGGAGAGAAAACCGTAATGAACAGACAAATTATATTATATATACAAATAATACATTAAGATCAAACTTGAAAAAAACAAAACCGGAAAACGTTACTCAAAGTTCCAAAAACTGAGTTTACCTTTAGTCTGTGGGAAAACATATACTGGTGAAACAATACCTCTCCAAATAAGGAAAAAAAGACCAATACAGTGTTTCAAGGAGACACATAGACAGATTAAGATTGGCAAATCATGTATTAACGTATAAGAGTATGCGCAAAAAGGACTGCGACAACACAAAGATATTACTTAAGAAAGGGAAAAATCATGAGTGTCTGCATGTTGTGAAATAATGAAGGAATTGGGACAAGCTCTATGAAGAAAGAGATATCATGACAACAGATCTTGTCAAAAAGGAAACTTCACAGTCCATTAATCAGTCAATTGACAATTACATGAAAAAATCAAGGAAAATAATCACAGACCTATAAATTCAAGAGACCGAAAGCTTCATTCATAAATCCGATACAAAATCGATCCAACATTAAATGTAAATAAATCATGAGTGGCAAAAAGACAGAGCATCATGAGTTGCTCCGCGGCAACAATGTCCGACTTGAGACCGGTTTCGTATAATATCCAGTAGCGTAACGTAGAAATAAATAAATAAATGTAATCCAACATCTATTACATATTTTAAATTCAATATTACAAAATCTTTTTGTAAAATTTTAATGTAATACAACAATTATGGTGATAAAATAAGTATAACTCATCAAATTTTGAAATTTCTAAATATTCATTTGCAATTGGGAACTTAATTATTTTTGAAAACTCCATATTGAGTGGTAAAGGCGTCAATTGTAATGGGTAAGAGGAATGTATTGGTGTCGCACATTATGGATTTAAGGACAGATTCTCGAAATTCAAAATCTAGAATGCAATATGGCGGACTGCTAATCAAACTCAATGAATCTACCTAAAAACTTGTACATAGGGATTTTCGGTGTTGCTGATTATAGATTTGAGGAACGATTTTCGAAATTCAAAATGAAAAATCCAATATGGCGTATAAGTCGAACTAAATGAATTTGCGTAAAAAATTGTAAATAGGGGTTTTTGATATCGATGATGAGGGTATGAAGACAGATTTTCGAAATTCAAAATGAAAAATCCAATATGTAGTAGTAGTAGCATTTATTAGCAATTATTCTGCTACATAAAAACTTATATATCTAATTAACATTATTTCGTACTTAAACTATTACAATTCAATCTATTATTTAAATATAATTAGTTTTTACATATGCCACATTTTACTTAAACATATAAAGACTATTTATATATCTTGTATAAAAAGTAAGCTTATTGTATATTACCAGGTCCTTGGTACCACATTTCCTTACTCAATGAAGTACTGGTGTGGTACTGACGAATTTTACGTAGCAGTGTTATTCTTTTAGACATATACTGGGGCAACATATTATAAATGAAAAGCATATTGTTGTAAATTAGTCGTTGGTTTACACTCATAAGTGTAGGACAAATTAGCACATTTTTAATTTTAGTACATTTGTCAACTTCCAATACATAGCTCTACTTTGCTGTTTTTTGTAAGGCGTTTGTTTACACAATAAAATAGAGTTAGACTATGTACTAAAAATGAAGAACTATAATTCATTTATATACATGTTAGAGCCTACAAAGACCACGATTACTACTATATCCTGATCTTTGAATTCCCTGCATTTTAATATATGTTATAATGAAACTTCCAAACTCGATTGATTATCTATTAATATATGAAATTCAAAATCTGTTTGTTAATGAATATTTATAGGAGGGAATACTTCACATTTTTTTGTGTTGATTATTTTCTGCACAGGCACTATTACTGACGTTTTACATTACTGCCCTTATCTAAATCTAGTTATCTTTTTTGTCAATTTACTGGTTTCTAAATGTAATTAGTTTTGTATTTATGCTCCTGCACCTGTTTTGTCTGTCCATATCTAATTTTTTAAAAGTTTCGTAGTGAATTCTAATTTTAAAATAATTCTTTAAAATGAGTTTCACTAGTTGTGTATGGTGGTCACTTAATATTTCATCTTCAAACAAATGTTCACCGAAACAATCGAATATGGTGGATGGCAAATTTTTTAAGGTATTTAATATTAAAATGTCAATAAGGTTTTTAATGGTTGCATTAAAAATATTTTTTGTTTTGTGAAAAAACCTAAAAAAACGTTCAGCTGTAATACAGGTGTCTATAACAAACTGACTACTTTTAATTAAGTTTCCATATTGCTTTCGCTGCAACAGAAGCGATTTAGGAATTTCAGATTCTAATAAACGTAAACATTTAGTACATGTTATGCCTTTTTTCATGGATCTAACCACATATCCTGATATGTATGTTACAATATCTTCAGAATATAAGGTTAGATCCCAAGCCTTTGAGTTCACAAAATTCTGCTCAATGTCTTTCTTAATTTCTTCAATAACGTCAGTCGATTCTGTAGTTTTTTCCTTGGCTATTTTATTCGAACAGGTTAAAATATCTAGATTATTTAAATGTGAAACATTTCCTGTTGCAGGTGCAGTGATTTGGTTATGAAACAATAATCGCTTAAAACTGGCTTCAAATTGTCTGGCAGTAGGATTATTATTATGTCCACCACGACTTCGAACTGCCCCAAAAAATAATTCCAGATGGTCTTGTGACAGTTTATACGTTAAGATGTATTTTAGCGTTTGTTTCTGTTGCGTTAGCTTCTGATACATTTTCGTTAAACTTTCAATACAAATTAAAAATCCCAAAAATCCGGTTTTCCTAGGTGAATTTAAAATTAATCTACCGTTCAATTTAAGGGCTTTAATATAATGTTTCATTTCTTCAAAAAATTTTAAGAATAACTCTGCGGTATTAGAAGAAAAAGGTTTTTTGTATTTATACTTATTAAACAGATTTCTTGAATTAAAAATATCGAACAAGTTGTTAAATTTTAGTAAAAAATCTGTCGTACCTTCTGAATCAAGAAATTCAGTTAGTTTCAAATCTTCCCTCAAAAAAGTGATCGCATCGGAAACGCTCCTACTTACAGTTTGAGTGGCAAGACGAACTTTCATTTTTTCCCGTTCCCATTGCAAATGTCGCAGACGTAATTTAGTCGCAGCATGCAAACCTTCTGTGTTTTGCAATTTAACTAATTCAGATATAAATTTCCATTTGATGTTTCTGTCAGCATAATCAGTTATACCATCTTGACTTGCAAGGCAGTTCCTAACTAATTTTATCATATGACACGGATCTAAGAAAACAAATACATCTTCGTTGGTCACAGGGTGGTTGAATGAAGTTTTTAAAGTTTTATAACTAGATACTTCGGCTCCCAAAACTTCTACGGTTTTAAAGTTTACCGGTGCCCCATCGAAAGTAATGGAAGTAACTTGCACTCCAGTTTCGTGGATTAAATGTAGGCATTGTGAAACGAGGTTTGCCTTCTCCATTGCTGCTAAACCATCCAATAAAAAATACCCTACTGGGACTTTCCACATTCCGTTTAAACATACTAGCATAAAAACTAAAACTTCTTTTGCTTCTGGAAGAATATCTGCTTCAATATTCGTTCCAATGTCAACGTAGCCAGTGAACTTCTTTCCTGTCCACTCGATCTGGCGCCTTATAGACATCTCGTCCATAACTAAGTTACAAAGTAATGGATAACTAGTATTTTGTTGTTTGGTTTTTAAGGTTTCAAGTGCTTCCGCAGAAAATCCTGGACCTCCATTTATCGTTCTGTACCAGCCTGATATGGTTCCAATATGTGGCAAAGATTTATTAAATGTTTTCCTTACGAAATTATAAGCCTTTGCTGAGTAGAATGCTAAGGTAAGGGCAAACGTTTTCAGCGACTCATTGTATCTTTGCTTACCTGCTAGTAAATTTTCAAAAATATCTGCTGCAGGACCTGTTACTGATGCCTAAGAAAAATAAGAAATGATTCAAAATAAAATTTTCAGTATTTACAACCAAGATTGCTTACTCTTATAGATGACTCGGCTGATTCTGTAATGGAAAATCTATCTTTTAAAACTTTTATCAAGTCTTTTAATGATCAGACAACAGCAATACACATAACAAAGAATATTGATTTCGAAGAAAATTTAAACAACATCCATACTTTCTACTAACAACGTTTTCGGGGAGTCTAGTGTTCGAACCAGAAACATATGGCCACCAGTTTTAAGTAGATATTTTATCTTGCAAGTTACAACAGATGCATGATCAAGCAACAACAGATAAGGCTAAATTAAGTAAAGTATTATATAGACCGCATTAAATATTGCGTGTCAGTAATATTTAACTGACTACGGCTATATAAATATATGTACCAACGAAGTTTTTCATAATTTACCTGATCAAGATAACAGATGAAGAGCTACCGAACCATCGGGAGATCAAAAGATGTCCAAACAATGGAAGTCCAAGTGTACTCCAGTTACAAATTTTGTAGATATAACCAAGTTAAAAGTAAGTTTTACCTGTTATTTTCATCATCCAAAAATATAACTCCTTGACATCGTCGAGGATTAGCATTTTTTTTTTTTAAATCTACTTCCGTCAACCCTAACCAAAAAGTCATCCGGATAAAAGTGGTCTGAACACAAATATGGATTTCTTGGCAAAGGTTGTCCTTCTGTGATCCCAACTAAAGAACACCAGTGCTGTCGCTTCTCCGGATCAAGAGGAATTCTAGTTTATGAAAGACATATATATATATATATATATATATATATATATATATATATATGTTATATCACACTTCTCAAATTAAACTTTTTAAAAAAGATTTTTATTAACTTTAACAAAATTATAACTTTTTAAAATATAAAATACAAAATTGAAATAATGACAATAATAACTAACAACAGACTGAGTAATAATGAATAACAAACAAGAGAGATTTTACAATATATAACCTAATGAATGCTGAATCGGCACTGCCGACACGGCGATTCCCACGGATGCTCGGCGGGGCTGTAATCTGACACTGCACGTGTTCGCTGAGTCAGCTGGGAACGATGAAATACAGTTGCTACATAAGTTCACCCAAAGTTCATGTTATAAACTTATATAACAACTCCTATCCATATAAAAAAGTTGATGGTATATCATCAACTTTTAGGGGAAGTTCTGAAGTTCCATACATTGGGCTGGATCTAGGAGGCTGTGCAGCTTTCCCGTGGACTTAGGCTTTGATGGGCCTGGAAGTGGAGCTGACTTGGCATCGAGGCTGGACTTAGTGGTTTTTCTGAACCTTCTCTTGATTGGTTTGATACAAAGGAACATAATCACAATTACTGTTAATGTGATTGTGGTAATTGTAAGCCATGATGTATGCTTCTCCAATGGTGGTTGATTCATGAGCTTTTCCAATTCCATTGAATATTGGGCAAGCTTATGGTTGGCAACATTTAGATCTGTTACATCTAAATCCTGCAATTGTAGGGGTTTTAATTTTGGAAGTTGATTTGCGACTGGCATGCCGTCACAGCAGCTATACGGGATGTTCACTGGATGATTTCTGAAGGTGATGTTCTGGATGTTCTTTGACGTTCTCGTAGCATGTACCCTGATGTTGTCAATAAAGGCATTGCAATCGGACTTGATTTGCAACAGCGAATTTGTCGTGATGGTCTGCGTTACGACATCTTGTCCCTTACATTTGATGGCTATAGGTAGTGGTCTGGAGATTGAGATCAACCAGAGGTTTATGTCGATCTCTTGTATATTATATTCTTCCGCATAGAATATAGAAGTTTTGCAGGTTGCTGGGAATGTGGCTGGCTGTCTGAGAAGCTGACTTTCGCAGATGGCATCTTTGTCTATTGGATGTGATATAGCTTTGGAACAAATCTTATGATGTTTAGTTAAAGGCTTGCAGTCACCCAGGTCTTCGAAGGATGTGTATAATAACGAATCGTCGTCTCTCGCGATAAATTTTGTCTTTATTGAAAGTATATGATGAAACCCTGTTCGATCATCCAAAATTGGGATCGGATAAAGGTGGTAAAGGGTGTAAATCTCAGGATCAACTAAAGGAATTTTGAGTACAAAAATGATTTTAGTGTTGATTTGAAAAGCTTCCAATTCTATCAAATCAATGTACTGAGCAACATTTGAACTGTAAATAGGAAGTGGTAAATTATTTTCATGTAGTGACTGAGAAATCTTTTGAAGGGAATCGACCAAATCTACTGGGGTTATGATCGAACTATGTAAAATTTTTAAGCGGGCGAAAGAGACTGCAGTTAAAACATCATCGAGAGTGTTTTCGATAAATATGTAATTCTCCATTAGGCTTTCACACAGATCCAAGATATTGATTTGAAATTCATGAAAATCAAGATCATTTGAAATGTATAAAATTGACTGCCTTATTTTTTCAATGTTATTCGAGAATAATTTCTCCTCGGATTGAAATTTTTGTAAAGTTTTGTTGAGGCTTGTAATGACTGAGGTTGTTACAGATATTTGTTTCTTTACTAAGTCTTGCATTTGGTGTTGGTCTTTAGTAATTTTAGTTATACAGTCATTTATGTATTCACCATCTGTTGCGTCTAAGTTTCCTGAAATAGCTTTCCAAACTGATCCCAGTCCGTTAATAAGTCCGCGTTTTTTTCTGTTAGTAGGATAAGTTTGAGTGTCAGCGAAGATGTCTGTATATTTAGAGTTAACGGATTTAGAAATTTGTTTCAAGAGGCTAACATGTGTTTGTATTTTTGGTTTAAATGATTTTGTATTAGTTGTGTTTTCGTTAATTGTCTCTAAAATTCGGTTTAGTATGGCGTCGTTATTTGAAATAGCACCTCTGAAAGGGCTGAGGTCTTTGAAGACAAGAAGTGTCCATTTGTCGTTTGAAATTTTAAGTGTGCCTTCTTCATGGAAGAAAACTCCTATTGTATTGTTAACGGGTGTAAGAGAGTATTGTTGGAGGTTCACGACTGAAAACAGTCCACAGAATCTGAAAAGAAGGGATTCATTCAAAATATGGTTTTAGTCTGTCAAAGTTAATTTTACTGATTTGGTTAGTCTGTAAGTTTATAACTGTGGCAGAGTTTTTTCTGATCGCGGTAATTTCAAAAGGTCCATTGAATTTGTTTTCAGATTTGCTTTTAATCTGAGATTCTTTCACGTAAACTTTGTCGCCTACTTTGTATTCTGGTGGGTTAGTCGAAACATGTTTGTCAAATCTAACTTTAGATTTTTGTTTTTGTTGGTCGGTTTTTGCGCGGGCAAGTCTATAATAGTAGTTCATTCTGTTGTTAAGGTCCCTAACATATTTGGAAATGAGTTTTTCCTGATCGTATATTGTTTCGGGGGGTCTACTAGAAGTGTGCCCAAAGATGAGTTCGTAGGGCGTGAAACCAGTAGTCTTGTTTTTAGTGTTGTTGTAGCAGATAACTGCGTAAGGGAGGACGTTGAATGGATGTTCGTCCGGATGTTCAGATGTATTTGCCCTTATCATTTCCGCTAAAGTCGCGTGAAACCTTTCGATAGAACCGTTTGATTCGGGATGGTGGACGCTTGAAAAGGATAACTTTATGTCATATAGTTCGCACAGGTCCCTTATTAGAGTATTGTCAAATTCACGTCCATAGTCGCAATGGATGCGAAGAGGGGTACCGTAATGTTGGAAAAATACTAAGAGGGTGTTTACGACTGTTTTAGCTGTTTTGTCACCAATAGGGTAAGCTTGAGTAAATTTGGTGAGTTCATCCCTAATAGTCAGTGCGTAGTTTCTCGTTGGATATTCGAAAATATCAATGTTGATACGTTCGAAGGGTGTTTTTGGTGTTTCGGTTATGACAAAAGGAGCACTTAAGTTTTTCCTACAAAACTTTACCTTTTGGCAAGTTTCGCAAGACTTGATAAATTGCTCTACGCTTTTGATTAGTCCAGTCTAGTTATACTTTTCCCTAATACGTCGAATAGTCTCATTAATTCCACGGTGTAGGTTATTTTTGCCGCAGTGGTACTGTTGCAGTATAATGGGAATTTCGTCTTGAGAAGGGGTTGTTACAATGTTTTGACAAATCTTTAGTTTTATGTCTTTGTCTGCGAGTATGAAAGATAGTGTTTCGAGAATAGGTAATTCGACGTTGTTTTCAATGCAGAAGGTTTCTGATTCGTCGAACTGATCTTGGTTATTATAGAGGATGTTAAAAAGATGCGAGACAACAGTTTCGGGATCGAATGGTAAAGGGACAATTAAATATTTTCTATGCCGGACAGATTTGCTGGCTAGAATGTTTAGTGTGTCGGTAGTGAAATTTGGGTCTTCTTCGAAAATGTCTTCGATGATTTTGTCATGCAAGTCATTGAGTTTATTTTGCCAGAAGAAAGTGACTATTCGTTTATGAGATTTGTCTAGGAGTTGGGCGTTAGAAATTTTTGAGTAATCGATTATCGACTCGGTTTTATATAATTGAACAAATCGATTAAATTCTCTCGTCATTCGTTCGTCATGATCATCGGGTTCTTGATCATTATCGGAATCTGGTTGTACTGGGTCGGTTTCGTTATTTGCAAAGATGTTGATTTTAGAAATAAAGTCGGTGCATTGTTTGAAGTGATTAATTTTGATACGGGAAAGAGCGTCTGCGTTCAAGTTTACTTTGCCGGGCTTGTATTCGATTTTATAGTTATACTCCTCTAGTTTGAGGCGCCATCTGGCTAGACGACTGCCAGGGTCTTTGATCGAAAAGAGCCAAGTAAGCGGACGGTGATCACACAGGAGTGTAAACTTTCTCCCAAAAAGATACGGTCTGTAGTGCTTGACCGCCCAAACAATGGCTAGCAGTTCCCGTTCGATAGTGGAATATCGAGTTTCTGCAGCGCAGAGTGTACGGGAAGCATATGCTATAGGAAGATCTTTTCCTACGGGGCCTTGTGAGAGAACCGCTTCAATTGCAAAAGCACTAGCATCGGTAGTGAGCAGGAATGGTTCTTCAAAATTTGGGTAGATCAAGATAGGGTCAGATACAAGGGCTTGCTTCAGTTCGTTGAAGGAAGACTTGCAATCTGCGTCGAAGATGAATTTGACGTCTTTTTGCAGGAGTTTCGTGAGAGGCTTTGAGATTTTAGCAAAGTTGGGGATAAAACGTCGGTAATAACCGGCGAGACCAAGAAAAGATTTAACATCTTTAGGAGTTTGGGGTTGAGGAAAATTCTGGATGCATTCAACCTTTGAAGGGTTTGGTTTTACTCCTTCTTGGGTGATCAGATGACCTAGGTAAGCAACTTCCTTACGGAGAAACTCACACTTGTCAGGTTGAATTTTCAAGTTTGACTGTCTAAGACGCTTAAAGACTTCTGTCAAACGGGACATATGCTCATGGATGGTTGGTGAATAAACGATAATGTCATCCATGTAAACAAGGCAACGTTCGTTCTGGATGCCCAGAAGAATGTTGTCCATGACCCTCTGAAAAGTAGAAGGTGCATTTTTCAAACCAAATGGCATTCGAACGAATTAGTAATGGCCATTGTCAACAGAGAAACCGGTCTTGGGAATGTCTTCCTCAAGGATTTCCAACTGGTGGAACCAGGAAGCGAGATCCAGTGTCGAAAAGTATTGACACTTACCAAGTTGATCGAGGAGATCAGAAATGTTGGGCAGAGGATATTTATCGTCTACAGTTAGTTCGTTTAACTTCCTATAGTCGATAACAACTCGCCACTTTTGCTTACCAGAAGCATCGAGTTTCTTGGGGACGACCCATACGGGGGAGGACCAAGGAGAAGAAGAGTGCCTGATAATGCCTTGATCAAGCATTTTGGAAATTTGGGTTTTCACTTCCTCCTTATGGACTTGAGGATATCTGTACGATTTCGTGAAAACGGGCTTGGCATTATTGGTGTCAATAGAGTGTTTGACGGCGTTAGTAAACGTCAAAACATCGCCTTCGAGATAGAAAATATCTTCGAATTCTAAGCAGAGATTCGTGATAAGTTCTCGCTCTTCGTCGTTAAGATGTTCTGTCCGAATTTGTTCCCTGATAGTTAAGTTTCTGTCCAAGTTTATAGGTTCAGAGTAATCGTGTGTATTCATGTTTAAAAGGGGGTGTGTTTGGTCAAGGGGTTCTAAGTGAAGATCGGAAAAATTAACAGTTTTAGGCATCGCGTTCGCGTTTATTATTGAGGTCAGAAATTCTCCCTTTGAATCAACGCGTACAACTGCGTTGGGAAGTCGTACTTTGTCAATTACTTGTGTCGGTAAAATTGCGTCAGTATTAAAAAGGTCGCACTTGAGTTTGAAAATTTGTTCGGTTCTTGCTGGAATAGTTATTTGATTGTTATAAGTACAAGTTGGCATTTTAGTATTGGGAATGTCTGTCGGTTGTATGTTAGATTGATTGTGATCGGGGACTTTATGTAGAGGAATAGTTTTGAAGTTCGTTATTAACTGTTTTGATTTTAAGTCAACAATACATTCGTAATGCTCAAGAAAATCAAGACCTAATATTCCATCAAACTCAATATCTAGATTGTAGATAAAAACCTTATGAGGGTTACCTATGGCAAATGGAATAAGAGTTGATTCAGAAATAGGGATTTTCTCGTGCGTAATACCTTGGATTGTCACTTTTTCGGGAAATCTTTGACGGAAATTCTTAACGGTGTTTTCTTTAAAAATGGAGATACCAGCTCCGGTATCGATGAGAAGTTTAAATTTTTCGGAAGCATCGTGAATGTAATAAAGATTTTTAGAGTTTACCGTTAAAAGAGGACTTAGAGAAATGCTTGTTCCGGGAAATTCGCATTTGGGTTGAAATCTTCCAGATTCAAATTCTGGATTTGGGTTTGGACTTCGGAAATGGTAGTTGTTGAATCCGGGGGCTGATCTAGGCTCGGGAGAGCTAGAAAATCCTGGTATTCATCGGTATTGAAAGGTTCAATGGGGGTATCGTCTGGTATTTCTTCGAAGTCGGGGCTTACATAATTTTGACTGATATCGTCAAAATAGTGTTGGTTATTATCAGTATAATAACCGTAATCGCTTTCAGGATGTTGAGAATATTCACCATTTTGATGGTGGTTAAAATGATGTGTCCTTTCTGGACGATAGTGAGGGTTGGTCTGTATTACAGACGGTCGGAATTGATTTGGTTTAAACGGGGGTCTTTGGAAATTTGTCGGTCGAAATGGTGGACCTTGATGGTTGGGATTATTTGTGGTTGGATTTGGCCTCGAAAATTGATTTGGCCCTACGAAATTTGGTCGGAAGTTTTGAGTTGAGGACTGAGAGTTATTTTGGTATCTTAAACGACAGTCTGTGGATATGTGGCCTAATCGTCCACAATTTAAACATTTGGGTGGCTGACTTGGTTTCCTAGCCGGAAATGAGGGCTTAGGAGGGGCAGATTTGTTTATCTTCTGTTCCTCGAAGTAAGACAACTGAAGCTCTCTTCTTATGCGAGAATGTGCCTCCAGAAGGTCTTTGGGATTGCTGGCACGAATTATTTGGCCTAGACGTGGTTCTAATCCTGTAAGGAGCGTGTTTAGAACCATGGTATCAACAAGTGTAGTCTGAGCATCTTTTTGCTCATTGCTTAGATTTCCTGATTTTTGAATGCATGAGTGCATTTTCGCACTCAAGACCTGAAGTCTGTTGTAAAATGTCAGGGGAGACTCATTGGCTAGTTGTTTTAACCGTTGGAGATCGTGAATTAATGAAGAGAGATCACGAGAATCTCCGAAGTGTAGCGTGAGAAGCTGTTTAATCTCAAGGTACGACGCAGGGTTTCTAGAGTTTATTAACTGCGCCGCTTTTCCCCTTAATTTATTTTTAATGTGGATTACTAACAAGTATTTTTGTTCAGCAGTTGACATGTTATATGCACAATTGCAAGCATGAATAAATGTGGCCAAAGAAATTTGGTCGCCTTCAAACTCTAGAATTATTGAAAATATTTCCGACAACCTATATTTTTCAGTTTCTTCGGCAACAGTGTTGTTTTGTGCTTGTGCCATTTTGATTTAATAGAATTCAAAACGAAAAAGGTTCAAATCAAAATAATAAAATGGGATAGAAAAAATGGTATCAATAAAATAAATGGTGTAATTGGGACTTCTTCCAGGTTCTTTGCTCCGTTGAGGGATAGGAATCCGCCGCTACCAGTTAGAAGTAAGCTCGTGTTCTAGTAACGTTGACGGATCCTACTGACTGCGCCAATTTGTTATATCACACTTCTCAAATTAAACTTTTTAAAAAAGATTTTTATTAACTTTAACAAAATTATAACTTTTTAAAATATAAAATACAAAATTGAAATAATGACAATAATAACTAACAACAGACTGAGTAATAATGAATAACAAACAAGAGAGATTTTACAATATATAACCTAATGAATGCTGAATCGGCACTGCCGACACGGCGATTCCCACGGATGCTCGGCGGGGCTGTAATCTGACACTGCACGTGTTCGCTGAGTCAGCTGGGAACGATGAAATACAGTTGCTACATAAGTTCACCCAAAGATCATGTTATAAACTTATATAACATATATATATATATATATATATATATATAAAATAAATATTTTATTAATATAGCATGTCATGAAATTTAACAGCAAGCTTCGAGCCCTATTTTAAGTATTAAACTTAAATTATAAATAATGGAAATCCGGTAATCAGTACTTTTTTATTGGAAATTTCGTCCTCTTTAAGTACCTTTTTTAAATATTTTAATCATTAATAGTTTTATGAGTTATTGGTGAAGTTATTGGTTTTTTTAATATGCGGAAAAACGGTGTAAATAGATTTTTCTAGGTGTTATTCTGGATCCAGAGAGTTGTCGCTTATTTTTAAAAGCTTTATATCTATTTTTTACTATCTGCAACTTGTAATCTTTAACAGCAAACTACCTGCAGAATGGAAAAATTGGTATGTGTAAAACGAAAAAATAGGCACAATTTCTTGGTGAATTTACTGCCTCTATAAAGTGCCAAATATAATAATATGAATATATATATATATATATATATATATATATATATATATATATTCCCTTGTCATTTATTATATTTGTTTAGAAAACCTTATTTCTGGCATTACATTTGGGTATAACAATATATATTTAGGAAAATGTGAGAAGAGCAAATTGATGTTTAAATCTAAACTGTTCTCAAGGTACACTGTTTAGCATACATTGCTGCAAATGATCTATGAAATGTTTCACAATTAAATATCTGAGTACAGTAAAAACAGATTTTTTTATAAAATATTCAACTACTGCTTACCTTATACGTCCAGGTATCAACCGATTCTTATTAAATTTAATTACAAAATTACCCATATTAGTTAGACCATTATTAATTGATATTTTATTAGTATTGTTAATGAAACGTTGGGACAAATCTCTCAAAGTATATTAAGTTATTTTCTACTACAAAGCCTGTATAAATTTTAATGAATGTAAAAATTTTACTATATGATTTTTTCTATTGATCCTCTAAAAATAGGGCTTTTGTATAAAAAAGTAGCAAATCTCTATCCGCTTTTCTATAAATAATATTATAATCATTGTTAAAAAGATATGGACTGTCAATTTTTAATAAATATACTTGTGAAATAAAGCTTAAACAGTACGCCACTGAGACATAAACAAAGTATACATAATCACTTACCGATGAAAAGATAAATTCGGAAACAAGTTATCTACTGTTCCACAAACTACACAACCACGCACCATGATTAAGCAATAAATAAAATGTTTTTTTTTACAAAAAGCTTCAAAATATCACCAAAAATGTACTTAACCTCAACCAAACACAGTTTCTTGCCGGCAACACGGTAAGAAATAATTTCATTCATAAATCCATACTGGTCGTTATCCCATCGTAAAAGTAGTAAAAGCTTTGCCAAATGTAGCCATTTTATGTATTATACTACAATATGAGAATAATTTGAGATATTTCTGTAGTAAATATGCCAGCGCCACATTAAGCGTCTTATATAATTAAGTAAATTATGGTTTATATTTTCTGTTGCATGTTATATATTGTGTGTAAATGAGTAAAATATTTTAGTTTCTATATTCCTGTCAATTAGCTTATAATGATTTTTGTGGAATCTGGCAACAGTGTATCTAGAATAAAAAGAGATAATTTGAATGTTGGAGCGCATAAAAATGTAAAGAATTCGGTCTATTTAATTCTTAGGTCTGTGAAAATAATGTTATGCAATTTGATTCAAAAAACCTTTGTTCGGCGATTCCTGATAACAATGGAAACCTCAGCATACAGATAAATACAATATACATCCAAACGAATTCGGGAAAACTAGTGGGCAGATTCATAGAAGGCAACAGTTTTCCAGGCAGTTTCTACAAACTGCCCTTAGGTACTACACATTGATTTTCACTTACCTGACATCTGTATTTTTCAGAACCCATTGTGAGGAGTGAAATCCCAAAATGAACAACTAAAATATTAATATTTACAGATTTTTAAAACGTTTTAATAAATAATTTAAAAGTCTGTTAATTTCGCAACGTTTTTTTAGAGCAACATCAAAAAAGTAAAAAACGTTGAACGTTTTACCTGCGCATAATTCCATAGAACTGCACTAAAGAACTCAATAACTTTCTGATATTCTCTTGAACTGTGGCAAATCCATTGACCAGTATTCCTTATTATTATTTAAGTGTGAGAGTCATTAGATCCAAGACGCACCTTGGACAATTTGAGCAGCCCACAGCCACATTGGGCTAGAAACTGATTCTTATATTTAGCCGTCTATTAGAGAGATAAACATCTCTAAAGCATTTAGCGGAAAAATCTGACTTTGTATTTAGTGTATTATCATTGGAATTTCAAGTCAAATTATTTCAAATCACACAATATATTTAAAAATGGCCATCTTAACTTGATGTAAAATTTAGCTGTGGGTAGAGTACTCAAATGAATACAATGTTTATAAAAAGGATCAACGATATATTTCTACAACAATATACATTTTAGTCTAACTTACAAAACATCTGAATCAAATTAAATGCAATCAGTTCTGTGATCTTCAGAGATCTCTCCAAACATGCCAGTTACACACAAAATAGTTGCTACAACGTAATTAAATTCTGAAATGTACAAAAATTCGACCTTCTTAATTCGTGCATATATAAAAACATTCGACACGAACATTAGTCACCATTAGTGACGGAAACATTATAAAAATAAAAAAAAGAACACTTTAAGCACGATTTGTTTTTTCTGCCAAATATGACAATGGAACAGTTTGACAGATCTTGTTAAGAAATCATGCAAAAAGTTCAAAAATTTATGTTTATAAGGAACAGGAATTTACATCATTCCACCCATTCCACCCATTCCTCCCATACCTCCGCCCATGCCCGTTGGGATTGGAGGTTCTTCTTTGGGGATTTCTGTGATGACGGCTTCCGCTGTTGTTAGAAGTGAAGCAACTCCTGAAGCATCTACAATAGCTGTCCTCACCACCTGGAATATAAATGTAACTAAGTGATATTTTTCTTTTGGCAGTTATTTTACTCATGTAATAAAACTGAAATAAACCTTGTTGTCTTGCTCCACCCTGGACAAAATTATAGTAAAATCTTTAGTAGGAGTTATAATGGCAGTTAAATTTGTAAAAAGTGGAACATTTTTAACACTTTTACGTAGTTTTTGCAAAAGTAAACTATCTTAAATTAATATCGATATTTCTGTATTTTTTTGTTATTTTAGTTGTAATTTATGCCTGATATTATTATATCAGATATAAAAATTGGAAAATTCGCTTTCGTCATCAGTACGATGTTTGGTTTTCGAAAAACAATCATCAACATTTTAAAATAAAATCCTGTTACATTTATATTTAAATTAAAAGGCATTTTGAACTAAAAAATAGAAATGTGTAGATTTTTAGTGTAGATTCACTGTTCCGTGATTACTTTTATGTTTTTTTGGGCAATAACACCACAATAGAAATAAAACGATGTATATTGCAGGAATACCAAACGTTTCAAAGTCAATTCTGACTTCGTTGTCAATGGCTTTATATTAGTTAAACTCTTTGGCGTTGAAAACTCATTTAAATTTTCGAAACCACTCAGGACAATTGATCCGAAAAATACCCTTGGACCCATTTGAGATGTTCTGAATGTTCCAAATGAAACATGTCACAGATCTATATCAGCATATTGATCCAGATAGTAATGTTCCAATCTCGGTAAAGAGGCAGTTAGTTTTATCACGACTACTCTAAAATATATCATTTGTTTTTAATTTTAAAGTCATATATCACTTGAAATGGTTCAAGCCTGTTAATTACTTAAAATTATGCAAGAAACTCCTCCATTGTTTGACACTGAATGCTCAAAAAATTTATTAACAACTCTAAACTACAAACTAAGTTAAACAAATAAAAATAATGTAATATTTACGGCCTTAATTACAAAAAATGCCCAAACAAATGACAATTATTCTCTAAGTATAGGTAACAGCAGTCAGATCCGGTGAACGAGCAGGCCAGGTAACAGCTGAATGCGTGCATTCATCTGCCAGGAAATCTACATCAATATATATTTTAATGAACAATTCTCGAATTATGAGATATCTTTTCCACGAGAGCTTTCTTCGAGTTATCACTTACGCCGCCGTAATTAAAGGTGTCTGGTTGCAGATGAAACGTTCGGAAGAAATTTCCATATCCACGATAAAACAGCCCGGAAAATTATACTTTATCTACTGACACCGGCTGTGACAGCCTACACTCTTTGAAAATTCATCAATTATTGACCTTGATTTACCCATAGAGGTAATATTTAAAGACATAGTGCCTCAGGTATGGGTGCCTCTACAAGTGGAATCGTAAGGCTGGATGAGAGACAAAGGAAACCGAGTGGACGTATCTGTCTCTACAAAGTGCTGCAAATAATGGTTATATGTTATTTAACTGACGTAATTAAGCACCAATCAGACGCAAGCTTAGATAGAGATCGTCACGTTCACTCGTTTTTTTCTCAAAGCGCGATACGTGTTCAGTTTCATAAAATGATTGTTGACATCGAATTATATTTCATTATAATCCTTTTTGCCTGTGACATTATTTCCATTTTGTTCAACATTCAATTAAACAAATGAATTAATAAAATAATTTTATTATACTAATGTGTAGTGTAACAACTGCCAGAATATGTTTCGCACTGCTAGATGTTGGCTGAACTTCAATTTGCTGAAGTAAAATCTGGCAAATTTAATAATCACATGCAATTTGAAACAATTTAGATAACAAACTAAAAACCTGATTTAGCTGAGTTTTTTATCATCGACAATGTCACATGTTAGTTTAGTCATATAGTTTTTAATTGTAACCTCTTAATGTAAAAACTATGGCAACAATCGTAACTGGGTGAGCTAACCATTTGAATTTCCGATTACTTTTGTATAAATGAAGAAACAGGAAAATTGATTTTTAAATTATTGTTGTTAAGTAATTCCTTGATTATTCTGCCTGCTCCCTGTGATTCTCTCTCTTTTCAGTCATTTGGTGTTACAATCTGTAACCCAGGCAATTTAACAGTCAGTTGCCATTACTAATTTGAAACCATGATCACTTACAGAAGGACTGGGCAGAAAAAAAACGTAATGTATAGACAGAATAAATAAGAAGTATATTTATAAAGCTAAATATGAAAATCTATAACTTACCTTGGTTGGATCAATGATGCCCCTTTCAAACAAATTGACATATTCATCATTAAGTGCATCATATCCATAATCACCTTCTTTTTGTTCGACTTTTGCAACAACTGCTGCTGCATCAACACCGGCATTCTTCGCGATAGTCATGCAAGGTACCTTCAAGGCACGTTTAACAATTTCAATACCTGCAATTCAAACAATAATTATGTTGTTATAGTTGTTCTAAAAATAACATATTTAGATTTTATGAGGTTAAAAATAAAATAATTATAGTTAAAAAAAACTAAAAAATACGCTTTAATAGCTAACCGAACTAAAAAGCAGAAAATAATTTTTAATTATGAACAGTTTATATTACAGCAGTAGAAGGTCGAACAATTAATCATGATTAATTACCTCAAAATAAAAATATAATAAAATTTAAGTTATTAACAGAATAATTCGAATCAGAGTAAAAAGCGTGGAGTGCATTCCACTATATTTGCATAACTCCTCTTATAAATAGTTGCCAATAGAATAATTGTGAAATTTGATATTTGAAGCAAGAACAGTGACAAAAAGACAACAAACGAGAAAATTCAACTTAAAGAATTGTATTGTCATAATGTAATTGGACTTTTTTAAGTTGGTGAAAATTACGTTGAAAGTTTCCGTTACATAGATAGATACATAAGTACAGATCGACCTAATAAAAGCGTATTAAAAAGAAGTTTTTGTCAATTTCTCTAAATTTCCTTCTTTCGTTATATTTGTACTTTTCAGTTTTATATACATTCTTTTTTCTGTAATTTTGTTGTGATCTTTCAATCTTGTCACGTTATGTCTTATTCCTTGTCATGGTCATCTTCAAAAACGCATCTGCGATTTTTGTTGTTCCTGTGAATCTAGATCCTGTATAATAGTTTAGTATTCATATTTATGTTTTAACTGACTTCAATTCGTCTGTATCTGTTTTTTTTTGTTCTTCGTTTACTCGCAAATGGCTCAAGGAATTGCGACCGTTTATACTGGGTCCTGTTTCGGGGGATCACGAAGTGGTCCCATATATTTTTTAATAACATAGCTTGTACCGTTTCTTAGAAAATGGGGGAAAACTTTTTTACAGACTTTCTTATACAGTAAGCTTTGGTGGAGTCGCTGGTATTAAAAATATGGACACTTTTGTATTCGGAACATGGGATAAATTGAAAAGAAAATGGATTAGTTCCGGGATAACCCGAAGTGGTCTCATATTTTTTTCAAGAATAGCTTGTACCGTTTCTTAGAAAATTGGGAAAAACTTTTTTAGCGCCTTTCTTATACAGTAAACTTTGGTGGAGTCCCTGATATCAAAAATATGGAAAAAAATTCTGTTCAAAACATGGGGTATAATAAAATAAAAAGAACATGGATTAGTTCCGGGGTATCCGAAAAACTTTTTTAACAACGTTCTTATAGAGTAATCTTTGGTGGAGTTGCTGGAATTAAAAATATGAAAATGTTTCTGTTCGGACCTTGGGGCAAACTGAATATTTTCGATTAGTCTGCATATACAGTGTTTATTTATATTCATAAATCAAACAATTTCTTTTTATTAATAATTTTCAGAGAAAAATATATTCTTCATAAACAGATTTGCATGGTCTAAAACGGGCACTGTAATCATTTCATGCCACTTTTTTTAACTGTAGACGATGACTGTCAACAAATAGGAATTTTGATTAAAATGAAGTATCTAAAATTGTTACCAAATAGATATAATTAGAAAAAAACTACATCTAATTATGCCATTGCACTAAAAATTGTATAAGTATTTATGTAACTTTTCCAACTATATACTAGGTTTCAAACAATATATCAATTTTGTTTATAATATCTCAAATTGTAATCAAAGTTTATTAGGATTGAAAACTGCATCCAATCGTGCTGTTTTATTAAAAATTGTAATAAATTTAAGTTGTCAACTTGTCTCTATATATAGTGTGTCTTCCTAAGTTGGATTCAAACGGAAAACGTTAGTATGAATATTATTTAGAGAAAAAGTTATTCGTTATTCTTCATAAAAATATTTGCATGGTTAGAAACGTATACTCTAATCATTACCTCACTTTTTCAACTGTATATGAGGTTTGTCAGCAAATATGAATTTTGCTTGAAAGTACAATACCTTTATTTTTCATAATATTTACAATTCTTATAAAACAGGAGTAATAAGAATTATAAAATGCATCTAATTATGCCACACCACTAAAAATTGTTACTAGGTTTGATAAAGAATATAAATTTTGTTTAAGTTAAGTACCTTTATTTTTAATAATAACTCAAATTGTTATTAAAGTTTATTAGAATTGAAAACTACGTCCTATTATGCTATTTCAATTATTACGATTTTTTATAAGATTCCGCGGAGAGGAAACTATTAAACGAATGTAGTATAATTAACACGCCCAAAGAATGATGATACTCAGATCGTCTACAATAAAGTGGATCCACCTAAGTTAGAATCATATACAAAATTTTCTTAATATATATATATATATATATATATATATATATTTAGAAAACAAGTTATTCTATTCAACAGTAAACAAGGTTGGTCAAGCTAATAAATGATGCTTAAAAGTAAAATACCTTATTTTAGGCAATATCAAAAAAGTGAATTAGATTTAAAAATTGCATCAAATCACTAAAAATTGTAAAATAAATACATTAAAAAAAACTGACTTCAAAAAAAATGCATGAAATAATTCTGAAGTCGGTGCCAATTTAAACAACGAAGTTGCGAAGTACAATTATAAATGTACTTCCCAAAATATTTTCACTTTAGCTTGGCACCGACTTCATAAAATGTATTTAATTGTTGTACCAAAAATTATTTTATGCTTTTTAGTTAAGTTCTTTTTTTAGTCGGTTTTTGTTTTTTTTTTTAATGTATTTATTGACCTGTATATACATTTATTGTCTGGTGCATTTCTTTGAGAATTGCTGTTAGTAGTGCTTAATATAAACTTCATTTGAGTAAGAGTTTACACAGTTAGTCCCCATATTTAAAGTTAATGAAGTGCATTTCTTTCCGTTATATTATTATAATTTCTGTCATAATTCTTTTTGCAGAATTCTAATATAATATAATAATATAACTTATACTAATGTAGTTATAATCTGAGTCTTTTTTGTTTGCTATGTTTATGCGTTGTTTCCTCTATAGTGTTTCTGCTGCATAGTGATTCTTTGAAATACTTTTCATCTAGCAAAAATCCATTTTTAATGATTTAGTAATTTTTATTTGTTTTTAAGATTCAATATACTGACTTAGTTTTATCTCTGTTATTAAGGAAATTCTTTAAAACAAAACTGATTATCATAAAATTTACTTATACTAGTATTTGTTTCTGATAGATTATATATGCCAGAAACTTAAGACTAATGAAATAATAAATATGTGCTTTCTTATTTGAGAAAACCGCAAAAATATTTGCCTTTTTTGATAAATAAGAGAAATAAATATTATAGATAATTATATAATATACTTACCAATGGTTTGATCCTTGTTATCAGGTTTGATACTTTCTAAGGATTTAGTGCATCGCAATAAGGCTATTCCACCACCAGGAACAATACCCTCTTCTACAGCTGCTCTGGTCGCGTTCAACGCATCCGTAACTCTGTCTTTCTTCTCGTTTACTTCTACTTCACTGCTACCACCGACTTTTAAAACGGCTACACCCGATGCCAATCTAGCCAAACGTTCTTGCAACTTCTCCTTTTCATATTCTGAAGTGGTGTTTTCTATTTGATCCCTTAATTCTTCAGCTCGTCTGTCGATGTCATCTTTTTTCCCTTTTCCTTTGAGCATGAGTGTGTCGTCTTTGGTGATGATTATTTCACCGACTTGTCCTAAATCAGACATCTTGACGTCTTCCAATTTGACAATGTTGGCTTCGTCACCAAAAACAATACCTCCGGTGGCGATGGCCATATCGTGAAGGGTAGATTTTCTGTTGTCACCGAACCCTGGTGCTTTGACGGCAGCCACTTGAAGACCAATTCGAAGCCTACAAATAAGATTTAAAAGACATAAGAATCTTGAACATTAGATTTGAAACTAGTTCAGTAAATTCAGGTTGTATGATGAAAGATGCCATAAATCTCAAACATTTGTATATCTCAATAAGCTAGGCCTATAGCGTTTCAGTATGATTGCTCCATTTTACATATCAAGGTATTTCCGAAGTGTTAAAGTCGGTTCCTAGATATATGTCAGAGGATATCTCAAAAGTTGGAAGGAATGATACATAGTGGTGCAACAATCAATCCAAATTCAAACTGTTGAGTGAACAACAGACATTTAAAAAGTAAGAAATATATACTGAACTTTAATACAATAAATAAATGAATAGTACTTAAATACATCAAGGTTACTTTTATGTGAATCTGATCGATTTAGATTTTGAGAAAGAAGGGTCACCATCCTTGAAAATTTCGTACTATATATTGGTTTGATATTGATATTGCCGAATCAAGTGACGTCGTGTGAAATACAAGCACTATAAAAAAGGAATTTTTTTTATATGTAGTAATAATCAATTAACAGTTTGCATCAAGTTGAATAGGAAGATTGAGCATATTGCCATTCACTTAAAACTTGGCTGAGGAAACAAATAAATCAGGTACATAATGCACAAATGGGTTTTTTTAGATCCAAACAGCTGACGATTATTTTTCTACTAAACATGCTAAGAGAAATGGACTTTATTCTTATCTGAACAGATCAACAGATCTTTTAGCAATTAAAACAGACCCATATGGAACTCAGAAAATCCAAGGCTGATGCTGTAATGACCAACATTGGTACTGGCAATTGCCTACATTTCTTAAGATCAGCGGAAAAAGCGGTGAAATTTATCAGCTGTATTTTATGATCAGAACTATAATTATTTCCTATAATCCGTTGTAGGATGACTCGGAAATTGAAAGTCTACAAAATTATGAAATTCCATTGAACCATCAGAAAGCCTATTACATCTCCATTCATGTATAATTTTAAAATTACAGAAAACTGAATAAGTTGAAAATAAATAAGGAATATTTAAAAATTTCAATTTATTCGTGGTTTTTGATTGGTCTATAACTATATTAAATCTATACTAATATATAAAGAGGAAAAATTTGTTTTTTTTGTGTACCAGAGAGTAACCCCTACAAACTAACGTTTGTAGGGGTTACTCTCTGGTAGTGAATCGACTTCAAAAAAATTCTTTCACTAATAGAAAACTTCACTAAATGCAAGTAACATAGGCTATATTTTATGTTGATAAAATGTTTGTTTACCCGATAGGGGCAATGGGGTGTTTGTTTTTACTTAAATTCAATATCTTGGAAACAAAAAGCTTTGGCGTGAAAATTGGTGTGTGTATAACTTTCTTCCCAAATAAATAAAAATTAGTCATTTACAAAAATTCATTTATCTCATGGGGGACAGGTGGAGAAATGTTTTTTAAAAATTAATTATTTTTCGGGAACCTAACATAATACGGCCACGAGTAGTAATAGATTGATTCCTTTCCCTAGGTGAAGTATTAGGTGATTTGATAGGGAAAATTAAAATATTAAATGGGGGAAATAGGGGTCTCTATTGTTTTACCGAGAATTTTTTAATAAATAGAAGCGGGTTTAATCATGCTGAGAAAATTCAGTTTTCCGATAAAGATAAGTGAGGTATTTTTTAAAAACCGAAAATAATACAGGTATCCGAATTAAGATATTAATTCTTTAATTTAATAGAGAATTGATGTGAAATTTTGTGAAATTTTGCGAAATTTCTATTATTGACTAAGGGTATGGGTATCTGTAATTTTTAGGAAGAAAAAGGTACAGTTGTACCCAATATTCATTGGATGAGAATTGATAAACTGACTGTTTTCTTAAAATGAATGGAGACATTATTTGTCATTTTGCCAATATTCAATATTCGATTAATCCAAAAAAAAGGAAAAGTCGGAAATATAAAAAATGTTAAGTGACAAAGACCTATGAAATAAAAATAAATTCCAGAAAATCAGAAAAATATTATAAACCTACAAAATTTAAAAAATGGCAACTCTCAAAATGTTATTTAAGGTAAATAGTTATGTAAGACCCATAATTTTTTTTTTCTATTTATTTTCGACCGTTTTATCAATAACAAAAAAAAAAACAGTTTTGTTTGTGCCCTTTTAAAGGCATAAAACTTCCTAAGCGTGTGTTTTAGGGTACATATTAATATTGACTATTTGCCTTATTTTAATGAGTTGTATACATAGCAGAAGTTTGAATTCCTATTTTAGAAACACCCTGTATTTTTAGACGCAATTGTACCCATATAATGTACCGGATGTGAAAATTACCAAATAAAAAAGAAGTTCGAGATAAATACGTCAAATACGACCATTTGTTTACTCAATTCGAAGAAGGGACGGATCAGCTAGTTAATTATAAAAGAAATTATTGGGCTTTCCAATGCGGTCATTTGGTTGTTCAAAATTCAAAAGGTCGTTTATATTATACGTCATACGACGACCAGTTGATTTTGAGATAGTGTGTAGGTAGAGCCTGTTTCTCATTAAAACTTCTTATAGTAATTTTTAGCTATTTACTTTTTAAGAACATGCCCAATTTACTTTGTCTTCAACATCTATATATTATTAATTGAATTACCTGTTAACAACTAAAGTAGTCAATGCTTCCCCATCAACATCTTCAGCGATAATAATGAGCGGCTTTCTTTGTGAATTTGCAAGTTCCAATGCGGGTACGATACTTTGAATTGAAGAAATTTTCTTTTCACTCAAAAGAACTAAGGCATCTTGGTATTCAACTTTGGCTCCTAAATAAAGTATATTATTATTTTTGTTCACATGTTAATGTTGTCATATTGTTAAACATACCTTTGGTGGTATTGACAAAGTATGGTGAGATGTATCCACGATCGAATTTCATGCCCTCGATTACTTCTAATTCATCACTTAACGTTTTTCCATCCTTTACGGTGATTACTCCCTCCTTACCCACACGTTTCATAGCATCGGCAATTAAATTTCCTACTAGACGATCTCCATTGGCAGAGATTGTAGCAACTTGACAGATCTCTTCGGGAGTTGTAACGGGTTTGGAGAGTACTTTCAGAGTTTCCGTAATTTTTTCAACTGCCATCATTATACCTGTAGATTCCAAATAGAAATTTGTCTTTAAATTGTAAATGGAAATTTGATTATTTCAAATTTGTTCTAAATAATATATAGAGATGTTTACGAAATTAAAACAAACATGGTTTGAATTTGCTTTATGTTTATGCCAAACAAATATACTAATGTGGTCGGGAAACTGCTGTGCGCCCTACTAAGGAATGACATTTTGAAACATTATGAATCTATCTAAAACAAAATATTTAATATTTCAACAAGTAACGTCTCTGACTCTAATAAATAGCGGCAATGAAGTTAAAATATGATTTGGAATATTACAAGAAATCAATTTTATCTTATCTGTTTATAAATATACGTTATCTATTGGCTCTGCAAATAATGTAATGTTTTGTACAAACTCAATTAAAACTAGAAAAAAATATCTTTCTGTCCTTTCTTTCATTGTATCTGTTAAAATTTATTGAACATAACTGTGATATAAGTAACATCTGACCTAGACCCCGAAACGTTTGGAAATATACAGTAATTTAGTGAATTTTGGTGTTATTTCCCAAAAAAGTGCTTAAACACATAGAAGAAATTGTTTCGGATATTTAGGAGTTTATGAAAAATAACAAAATATTGTGGAACGTTGTGAAATTTTTCTAAACATTTCTGATGACGGTTTGAATATATAGAATAGCGTGAACTTAGATAAAAAAACTTGCAACGACAATTTTCATCTTTCATCCCAAATTTACGGCTAATTTTTACACAAGCTCAGCCAATCTGACAAGGAATTTATCTGAAAATGAGCAATGGTCGTGCTAACTTTCTGATGTGGAATTTAATTGAAAATGGGCAATGGTCATGCTAACTTTATATATAAAGATAAGAAATGGTGTTCGAGATGTCAAGGTTCAACGAAATCTGAGACTTAATGGTATTAAGAATAGTACTGAAGTAGAGGCTATCATGAACATGTCTAGACCAAGGATACAAATAATTTCCGTAAGTCAGCCATTAAGAGCCTGAACACCAGTGCAAAGGGCAAAATTCAGCAGTACAATGTTGGTGTCTCATTTGAAAGAATAGCTCTATAGCTATTCTTTCATGTTATTGGGCCATTCCCTGAGTCTGATAGGGGTAACAAGTACATCCTGGTTGCTACAGATTATTTGCATAAGCCATACCAAATCAGGAGGCAATTATGGTGGAAACGGTATCAGTGGAACAGCCTTTCAGCAGGTTTAGTGTCTGATTGGAGTTACATTTGGACCAAGAACTTTAAATCCAACATATTCCAGAAGTTCTGTATGATGCTGGGTATCAAGAAAACGAAACCACAAAACGAAAGATTCAATGGCACCTTGGCACAACATCTCTCCAAGGCTGTCAGCAACAACCAGCATAATTGGGATGAGCATATTTTCTTATTCCTATAGGCCTGTCAGTCATATGGACATGACAGTACAAGGTACTATTTAGAAAGGAGCTGAGACTACCAAGTGATTTCGCAATTTGTTTAAAAGAAGAACCGTTTCAGGACTAACACTGATAAAGCATGCTAGCCACACACAAAACTAGTCAAGTCGCAGATGTTGTTCTATCGCATTCGCCGGAATCCAAGGGCCAAGATGAAGGTGGTCAAATTGGACAGACTAGCTCGCTATCATAGAGAAAATTCAGATTGGGACAATCAAAATTAAGTGTGGCAGAGTTTAATTTGACATTACTAATAGAGGAATTCCCTTTAAAGTATTCACTGTAATACAAACTAATTCACCTATACACAAAATATTTAGCAAAAACGTATTTCTAATGTTTACAACTGCAGATATTAAAAAAATACTGAAAATGCCATTCCTTTCTAGAGCTAATATAAGAAAATGTCAGTATGTATATTAGACTGGGTCAATAAAATTCTCCATGTTTTTGGAATGTGATACTAAAAATATTATTTAAGATGACAAAAATAACAAAATGTGAGCACTAAATTTTAATACTGAGGACCTCATCTCACATTTTGATTTTGTACTCCATATGAATCTTTCACTCAAATCTTTATAATGCTATTTGTGAAAAATTAAAAATATATATATATATTTAAAAGGAAATTAAATTCTCTACAAAAAAAAAGAAAAAAAATATTTTTACCTGAATTTGAACCTGTAAATTATAAAAAAAAATTCTTACCAATAATGAAAGTAAGTTACTGCATTAATATTATGAGGCTGAAATTAGCAGCAAATTCTTAGCAGCAAGTCAGAATAAGCAATGATGAAAAAATATTTATATTTATTTGAATCCAACTTTAAATAGCAATAAAGATGAGATACACGCCATTATTCAACGTGTTGAAGTATACTAAAGCGGGAAAAATTTGAGGGGTAAACTGGGTAGCTTTAGGGGAAAATACCACATAGACAAATAGCCACTTTTTTTGTCAATTAGTCAAGTTTTATGATTAGAACCCGTTGATGTTGGTTTTGTTCTATTAATTTTGTCACGTAATTTCGTAAATACCTGAGCTACTGAGTATAATGATTATATGGGACAGAGATAAACTTGTATTCTTGTTTCCCGTTTCTAAAAGGTGGCACTTCATTTATTATTTCCTGGATAACCATTTTATGTAGCTATTCCCCTAATTGTTTTCTTTTCTCTCTCAAACCTCTCTTTGGAAAGATGGAATGTCAACAAACGATGTACAAGGAAATTGATCCCCGCTATTTTGTGTTGTTGACAGTGAAAAGAATTATTAGGTAAATATCTAAATGTGGTGGTATCCTTTCTATATATGTCAAATTCTAAACGGTTAATATAATTTTTAAAAAAAAGTACATCTAAAAATGGGAGACTACCTTTAATTTCTAATTCATAAGAAAATTTAATAGTAAGAAATTTATTATTAAGATATGACAAAATCATTAATATTACTTATTCCTATCGAAAACAGCAAATATATCGTCCATGTACCTTAGCCATCCCTAGGAAAATATTGGGAGTCCTTCTTTGCCTCAACTTCGAATCTGCCCACAAACAGATTAGCAATAAAAACCAACATTGAAAATTAATAGGATTCAATCTACCAGTGGAAGGAGCAAATTTAAGGGCATTTCAATATACAAATTTTAACAGTTGTTAGGTGTTATATCACTTAAAAACATCCAGTAACTGAACTGTGGTAAGCTTCCTTTCTTTGGGCATTTGAAGATTTATATTTTATTACTTTTTTGCATTCTGAATATTTTGGCCTGGCCGTTTCTCTGAATAACAATTAATAAATACCCTCGCTCCCTTATAAATAGCCATCTGTTTGATTTTAAAGATATTCTAGCATATTCCTAAGAAAATTATAGACAATTAAAATGTTGCATTAAAAATTTACATAGAAAAATAACCATATTTTCGGAGTTTTCTCTGAATAACACTTATTAAATTCTATCGTTCCCTTCAAAATACCTATATATATCATTTTAAAGATATTGTAGAATATTTCCAGAAAATTCTAGAAGTTTCTATCTTTGCAATAAAAATCTACATAGGAAAATGGACAATTTTTAGGAGTTTTCTCCAAATAACAATTATTAAATTCTCTCGCTCCCTTAAAAAAAAGCTATCTATTTAATCTTAAAGGTATTTTAGAATATTCCAAGAAATTTCTAGAGACGATTCTATCGTGGCAATAAAAAATCTACATAGGAAAATAACCATATTTTCGGAGTTTTCTCCTAATAACACTTATTAAATTCTCTCACTCCCTTATAAATAGAGTATTTTACCATCGATCCCAGCAGGGATCAGTTATCAACTACGTGGATGAATTCCCGGACCCCATCTAATACATATATATATTAGAACAGATATACTGAATTTATATACATCATTTTATGCTTAAAATGAAAAACTAATAATTAATCTCATGTAAGAAATGAGGAGTGAGTGAGTGATGAAATTGTGTCTTACAGTTTCTTACATGGAGGTGAGTGGGAGACAGAAAAATGTCAAAATTCATCTTATGCAATTTATGGATGTTCCTTATAAATACTCAGCAATCCCTCTTTCTGAGATTGGAACCCATTTAAGTCCATTTAGCTCACACTCCTATTGAACATTAAGACCATTACATACGCATTTGGCAAACTCTTGCATTAAAACATTATCACTCACAATTTCAATCTTGTGGGGGATGGTTATGACATACTTTCCTTATGATAACTTTACTATCTTCTGGAACAAACTTGTAACCCTCAAAATGGGTTGGCATTTTTTACCCTTAGACATTTTTAATTGAAACATTAAAATTGTAGCTTTGTGGTACTAGATTTTTTTCTAATTTTCAAAAACTCAAGAAATAATGATACACAATCACATAATATTAGAAACCATTTGAATTTTCAAGTATGACTATTTGTCAAAAATAGATTCATAAATTACCTTTTCTAATTTCAACAGGATTTGCTCCTTTGCCTAAGTTATCAAACCCTTCTTTAGCAATTGATCTAGCTAATACAGTAGCTGTAGTAGTCCCATCCCCTGCTTCATCATTAGTATTGTTTGCTACATCCTGAACCAACCTTGCTCCAATATTTTGAAATTTATCTTTTAATTCTACACCTTTAGCTACAGTAACACCATCTTTAGTTATTTTTGGTGATCCCCATGATTGTTCTATAATAACATTTCGTCCCTGGAACATTAATAATTTGAATTATGGGAAGAACTAATGGTAATTAAATTTAACCTTTGGACCCATTGTGACAGCAACTGCATCTGCAAGTATATCAACTCCTTGAAGCATAAGAGCTCGAACTTCTGATCCAAATCTGACATCTTTGGCATACCAACGTTGAACTTGGTTGACTTGTTGGGCTTTGCGAATGGCTAAAGTACGAACAGTGCTAGGTAGACGGTACATCTATAAGAAGTACAAGTGAAAAAAAAATTAAATTATTTATAAATTACTCACGTTTTATGATAACTAATTTGTTATAATTGACATTAAAATTTGAACATTTGCAAAATCACAGATAACTAGAAATAAGTTCTTGGTAACATAACCAAAAATAAGTTAATTAATATGACAAAAGATAACACAAAAATTATAACTTAATTCAAAATTACTCTTAATTATGTGTATTAGAAAGCAACAGTTAATTAAACTGTTAAATAGAGTACTTTGGTAAAAAGCACATGGTGCCGCTTTTTCAGGTCCTTGTTTCGACGTAATATTTAATTTATAACTGGTGTAATGTTGAAATATTTCTAATAAGATTTTAATATAGTAATAATTTGTTTCAATTACCTTGATTGTTTATATAGATTTTATCGAAATTAATAAATTGTGCCGGTACACAGAGACTCCTTCTCCACCTCGAGTTTTCCAGAACTGATAACTAAACATAGAATGATAGAATAGAATTATGAACGAAGTTGACTTTTGACCTTGGTGCTCAACTGAAGAGTTTTCTAGAAACACTAACTATATGATTAGTGAATAGTATTGAATTCTTTGTACTCCAATCTTGTTTTACATGTAAATAATCAGAATTTGATTTTATTTTACAGAGAAATAATGTAATCAGGTACATTAAAAAAGTAAAAAGAATAATAGTTTTAGTTAGTTATATTTCGTGTATTTCTCCGCTCTATGATATTTTTTTACATAACATTTCTGTGGCACATGTTGTTGGTTTCGTGGTGTCTTGCATAGACAATAACTTTGGTGTGGATAGTCCACAGAACACACAATGTATTTGTAAAATTGGAAACTAGCAATAACCATAGAGGTATTATGAGGAAGATTCACGGCACGTCAACCGCATGGTGACGCCACTACATATAAGGGTACAATGGCTACCACATATACAAAATTCTCATGCATAGCGGCCATTGTACCCTTGTATGCAGTGGCGCCACCATGCGATTGACGTTCCGCGAATCTTCCTCATACTGTAGAGTGAATTAGGTATGGGCGTTACTGTAAGTGGCAGTGTAATAACAATAGAAAGAGAAAGACAATATCAGGGTGCGCTTGCTATGTCTCTAACCTACCAATAGTCGAAGTTGTAGGCGTCACCACTGACACTGCCCAATCAGGAACGACCCGCTTATTCTCTCTCTCTTTCTAAGAATTTCGCTACTTCACATGCTCTACAGAATAATAACTTTAGGGCCATAACCATGCCATAACCACAGCCATAACCATTCTGTGATTTTTAGGTTAGGTTAATACAGATGTAATGAGTTTATATAGCCGTTCTTTTAATAAATTAATTATTTTGCACAAAATAAACAACATTTCTCTAGTTTCAAATTTAAGGAGAGAAATTAAATCTTTTAAAAGTATACCAGGACCTGTTTCTCTGCCTGTAATAGGAACTTTATACCAGTATTTGCCATTGATTGGTAATACATATTTAAATTTTTAATTTGATACTTCATTTAAATTTCGTAGGAAAGTTTAGGTTTGACACACTTCATATTAATGGAATTAGGAAATATGAACAATTTGGATCCATTATTAGAGAAGAAATTGCACCAGGAGCCAACATAGTTTGGTTATATGATCCCAGTCATATTGAAGCCCTATTTAGACAAGAAGGAAAGTATCCTATGAGAAGAAGCCATTTAGCTTTAGATAAATATCGACTTGATAGACCAAATGTATATAATTCAGGTGGTTTGTTACCAACGTGTGTAGAAAGAAGTAAAGTTAAAATATATAATATTGCCTAATATTTAATTTTTTTAGAAATGGGCCAGAATGGTTTAGAATTAGAAGTGTCTTTCAGAAAGGCCTAAGCAGTCCACAGGCAGTAAGAAAATTTTTAAATGGAACTGACAACATAATTAATGAATGGTTGGAAATGCTTGAATTGTTGAAAGAAGTGCCTGATGTGGATTATTTACCAGAAATATCAAGATTATTTTTGGAATGTATGTTGACAAATTATTGTTTTCTGATTGATAGTTGTGGCATCTCTAGTTTGTATTTTTACACCAGTCAATAAAATTCAACAGCAAATCACACCAGCATATAAATAATAGTTTATAGGCCATAATTGACATAAATTAACAGCAAACTTATAAAAGTAAATTATTTGTCCATTAAAACCCTAAAAATATGGATTTTTGTTGTTGTTTTGCTTTTGGTGTTAAAAGAGATCATTCATAACACTGGTCAACATAAAAATGTATTTTGAAATTTTTCCTCTGATGATAAGGTCTTTTACTAATGTGCATGTGTTGATTTCAAAGCTCACACTGTTTCATAACAGCTTTTCTTGATGACTACACAGTGTCAGATAAGGGAAGAATGCCATCAAGGGCTGTGGGATTGTCATATGATGATATACTGTTGGGGTTTACAAAGGGACCAGCCAGCCCGCTGCTGAACATTCATGAAAATCCTATAAAAGGACATTTTATGGGTGTTGATAACTAATAATTATATTATATATATATATATATATATATATATATATATATATATATATATGATTTTCGGTGGTGTACATCCATTTCTCGGTTTGTGCTCTGAAAAGAACATTTGACCTGACGTCTCGCCAAAATTTCATTTGGCATTTTCAAAAGTTGAAATCTGAAATCAGAATGAAGAAATTTAGAGACTGGCTTTCTATTTATACCTTCGTTCGAGATCGTAAACTGTATGATGACTGTTCAGATGCGGCGCCGTTTTTATTGCTTTACCTGTTAATCCTTTTGGGTTGTGACCACCCGTCGCGCTGTGATTGTCCTTTGTGATTGGTTTTCATTAGGATTAAATTTATTACTAAGACTTTTATGATGGGATTTTTATAGAAGTGCCTTCCATGTTTTTGGCAAGTTTAGAGCGTCGTCTTGTTTGTTTAATTCTCCGATTTTTTGAATTTCGATTGCTTTCTGTATTTGCCTATTTCGGTGATTTTCTATGTTGGCGATTTCCTTGCACGTTTTGAAGTCTATTTTGTGTCCTGTCTGGAGTTTGTATTGGAATAAGGCCGATGTCGTCTGCTTATTCCTGATGCTTAGTTTGTGCTCCTCTGCTCTTACGGAAATGACAGTCTCCGCAGGATATATTATAGACTCCGTGGTTCTCTAACTCGATTTTATCTTTTGGGTTACCGAGGATATTGCCTATGTTGGTGTGAGGCTTGAAGATTGGCTTTATGTTGTATTTTTTCAGTACCCATCCTATTCTGTCAGCAGTACCTATAATATAAGGTAGTATAGCTGTATGTTTGTATTCCTCTATGTCTTTCTGGTTTTCTTCTCGTGTCTTGCGGTTAATTGCTTGTTTTATTCTATGATTTTTGTATCCATTTTTCTTTAGTTCTTCTGTTATAATTTCAATTTCTTCTTTTTGGTGTTAGAGTCTATTAATCTAAATGATCTGGAAATAAGGGTGTTGGCGACTGCTTGGATATGCGCTGGGTGATGGTGTGACCTGGCGTTCAGGTCTCTATTGGTGTGTGTTGGTTTTTTTTGTAAACTGTAACTTGAAACTTTCGGTTTGGTGTTTTGGTATTGAGAACATCTAGAAATGGGAGGTGGTTATCTTGTTCTAATTCTAAGGTGAACTGCATGTTAGGATGTAAGGTCTTGATATATGTCAGAAAATTTTCCAATTCTATTTCTCCATGTGGCCAGATGATGAAAATATCATCTATGTTTTGCTTAGCATTCTGGAGAGCTTTTTCTTCGAAATAAATCATAAAGAGATGCTATTACTAGTGACAGCGATGAGCACATAGGAGCACTCTCTATTTGTTTGTATATTTGTCCATTGTATGTAAAATATGTGTTGTTTAGGCAGTATCTGGCGAGTTCAATGATGTGGGTTGGGACATTTTCTTTCTTGGATATCTTCTGTATAGCTTCATTGACTGGAATGCTTGGGTATAATAAGTTTACTAGGGATGGGCGTTTTTAAACTGTTTATTTCGCATCAACGGATCGACTAGTTTATAGTCTATCGATAATGTAGTCGACTCGTGAACGATATTTGTGCACCGTCGCTTCTCAACAATCGTCGACTGTAAGGTCTTATCGTTTATCAATGCGCCAGTCAACGCAACGAATGAACTAACCAAACCGACGACGCGGGTTTTGTTGAACACTTGCTAACGAAAGACGGTCTTTACATGAAGAAGGGTCGTAGAATTTAAACGCTATTACATTGAGAATAAATATGTATTTCTATTCCTATAATTAACCAAATTTTGTAATGTTCTAAAATCGGGATATATAATCAAAGGAGATCAAGATTATGGACTACTATAGTAAATTTCTATTAAAATGGATTCATAAATTAAATGTCAATATGGATAATTGTAAATACTTTTTCGATTAGCACGTGTCAATAGTAATATCTCAACTGTATAGTTTTTTCTGTTTGTTGTTTAACCATAAATATATGAATGAACTGGTTTAATATGTGATGTGTACAAGTTCATTCGTGGACGTTGTTTCGTCGACGGTCAAAACTAGTCGAACCTTAAACTGTTTTATAAACTAGTCTATCGTCGACGATAAACGGTCTCGTTTCATTGACTGTAAAAGCGTGAACGACCCATCACTAGACTTTACATCTAGGCTAGCAATGATGTCAGTGTTGTTTGTATTTAGGTGTTGTATTTTTCTAATGAAATGTTTAGAGTTTCTCAGATATGAATCCGCTTCCTCCATTTTAGGCTGCATAAACTTGGCTATGTATTTTTCCAGTTTTTGGGTTGCTGAGTTTACAGAACTTACAATGGGACATAAAGAAGGAGTTCCCATAAGGCCTTAGAAAAATACAACACATAAATATGAACAACACTGACATCATTGCTAGCCTAGATGTAAAGTCATTATACCTAAGCATTAAAATCAACGAAGCTATAGAGAAGATATCCAAGAAAGAAAATTTCCCAACCCACATCATTGAACTCGCCAAACACTGCCTAAACAACACATATTTTACCTGAATGCCATGTCACACCATCACCCAGTGCAGATCCAAGCAGTCGCCAACACACTTATTTCCAAATCATTTAGATTAACAGACCCTAACACCAAAAATGAAGAAATTGAAATTATAACAGAAGAACTAAAGAAAAACGGATACAATAATCATACAATAAAACAAGTAATTAACCGTAAGACACGAGAAGAAGACCACAAAGACAGGGGAATACAAACATACAGCTATCCTACCTTATATTAGAGGTACTACTGACAGAATAGGACGGGTACTGAGAAAATAAAACATAACGCCAATCTTCAAGCCTCACACCAACATAGGCAAAGTCCTCGGTAACCCAAAAGATAAAATCGAGTTAGAGAACCACAGAGTCTATAGTATATCTTGCGGAGACTGTCAAAAGTCATACGTGGGAAGTACTAACCGACGCATTTCCGTATGAGCAGAAGAGTACAAACTAAGCATCAGGAATAAGCAGAGGACATCGACCTTATTCCAACACGAACTCCAGACAGGACACAAAATAGACTTCAAAACGTACTTGCACGTTTCAGAAATAAAGCAGGAAATGATAATTTTTTATAGTTTTTTGTATAATATGAGTCCTTTGATTGGATATATTACATGATGCGTTGGAAATAATTTTAATTTTATATTTTCCCTTTAATGCTGTAATTTGCCCCTAAAATTAATATTAGGGGGTTTCTCCTTTTTTTCCAGTTAAGTTCAGGTGAGGTCCTATATCCCTAATTTGTTTCAAATTTTTATATCTTATGGTTTTGGAGATGGGTAAAATTTTCATATTTTTGTTAATATCTTTTAAATATTTTATTTTAAAAATATGAAAAAATATGTTTGTATTTGTCATTTGATTTGATATATTTCGTGATGTGTTAGAAACAATTTTTATTTAATTCTGTAATTTGCCCCCCAAAATTAATACTAGGGGTTTCTGCTAGAAACAATTTTTATTTAATTCTGTAATTTGCCCCCCAAAATTAATACTAGGGGTTTCTGCTTATTTTTCCGGTAAAATTCAGGTGAGATCCTATATCTTTAATGTTTTTTCAAAATTTTAGGTCTCACAGTTTCAAAGATAAGGGGGGAACGGTCGATTTTTTTAGTTCCCCCCCCATAAGTACCCTTAAACTCAAAATTTCTTCATTTACGATATGTACTCCTGATCAGGTCACCAAATTATACACTCATACGAAATTTCAACATTTTCTGTCCAGTAGTTTGGGAGAAAAATTGCTGTGAGGTGAAAGTGGAAGAAATCCGGAGTGATATTATAAGGGTATCCGTCTGTTGTATATACGGAACCCTAAAAAGTAGAGTTGATACAATTAAACTAATATATATATTTTTGTTATTATTACCCTAAATATTCTTCAGAACATATGTTAAATTTCAAGAAAAAAATAGTGTTGGCCAGTGTAAGGTCATCCATTGAAAACTTGTAGAGAATAAGAAAATCTTCAAAATGACTGTTCATAAATCTTGATTGCAGAATTTTTCATAAAGGAAAGCTGGAAAAACCAATATAAAGCGACTGTTTTAAAAAATCATAACTTGCTTATAATAACAGCTGAAACTTAAATCTTGCTCCTAATGTTAGTTTATAATGTTGAGATTAATAAAGCTGAAGGTCGATATTGTCCGTTAAGTAGATTTTGCCGAATTGCAATTTAAATTGTTGGTATATTTTGCAGAACGTATGGTATTAACTACTACAGTATATTATGAAAACTCATAAAATGCGCTTCAGTTTGTATATCTTGGATTTTTGCTATTATGCTTTAAAATGTATTATGTATTCATAGTGCTTGTGAATTTTAACTTAAATGACAATTCTTTAATACTCACATGTCTTGAGTCTTGTCAGTGGCGGATCCAGTGAATGGAAGAAAGTAATTTAATTAATAACAGTAAACGGTATACAAGTAACCATTAACCTAAGGTTCGTTCCAACAGAACGAATTACTGATACACAACTGATAATCTTCGTGCGCAGTGACGAGTTACCGTTTACAATGATGTTATGCGCAATACGATTACCGGTTGCTTATCGGTTTTACCTGGTGTTGGAATACGCCTCTAATAAACCACTGAAAAAATAGACCATTATGCACAGATAATAGTTAAGTAAATAAAAACCTAATAAACCAATGAGAAAAAAAATCATATACTATTACGTAAATGATAATAATACAATTTACCATAATTTTTATCTCGTCTCCGCACAAGGATTTCCTAGATACGCCCATGTGTCTTGACAGCTATTGTCAATGAACCGCTGGCTGGCTGTCGCATATTTGTACTTAAATGCAATATTTACCATTATTTTAGACCCATTTTCTGGCATTATAATAAAAATCCAAGATAGACAAATTGAAGTGGAATTTATGAACTTTCAAAATATTTTTGTTATTTTCCGATGGACTAGCCTCGTTAATTCGGTGGGTTATGTAAAATATCTCTATAAATATTTAAATTCCAATTCTTCAAAAACTACTTAGGTACTCAATAGTGTCCATTGTGAGCTCGTATAAACTTTACATCATAAACTATCAATGTTTAAGCACTTTTTGGGAAATGACACGACAATTTTACCAAATTACTGTATTTCCAAACGTTTCAGGGCCTAGGTCAGACCCCACTGTCAATTGGCAGAGAAATAATGAAAAAAGCACAATTCCAAAATTTAAAATTAAAGTGTTTGACAATTAGCTCAGGTCATTTACGGAGAAAAAGACCTTTTTTGTGAAAAAATTAATAGTAGAACAAAACCGACATCAACGTGTTCTAATGATAAAACTTGACTAATTGATATAAAATTCAACATTTTTTATCGATGCGTTTTTGTTTTTTATCAAAAATATTAGGGAAAAATCGGCAACAATTTAGTTTTTTATCGTTTACACAAAATCCACCGATAAAACCGTGTTTGCTACTATGGGCAATGTTGAAGAGAAATGAAAAACTTACAAAATGAGCTACTATATGCTCAATTTCGTTAAATGGTTTCTTAGATAATGGAACCTTTACCCGAAATTCCAAAAAAATAAATAATCGCTTACATATTTTTTTTATTTTATAGCTGAAACATTCTTATTAACTAAAGCGATAAATCTTCGCATACCAAATTCATATTCTAAAAATAAATACAGTAGTCCCGGTAGTTTTTGCAAAATTTCAGTCAATCCTGTGGAAGACATATTTTTTTGAACGGCCATATTACCTCACCGGATGACCCTATCATTATGAATAAACCACCGAAGAGTTGATCTAGAGACCCCTCATCTCACTTTTCCGAAATTTAAAGTATAAATACATATAAGTATGGAAAATATTTGGCAATTCCTTAAAAAATTATTTGGACGAGTCCTTATAACTAATAATCTTAATGCAAATTTAAATTTTACGGAGACACACATTTATATTCCTTGCATAATATGGATTTATGTAATAAATTTAGCGAAATGGAATTCCTAAATTCCAAGACAGACACTGATGATAATGATGGAGCAATCATTTTTAATATGCTTATTTTAAATTTAAATAAAAAGCGAAAATTTGCCTTCTCTATTCACTGATTTTTTAAAACATAAGTAAATAATAGTATGTTCCTTTGTTTACACTTTCAGTACATTTCATATTTTATTATTATGTAAAAATGAAAACCTGATACAAATTGATAATAGTTAACAATAGAAGGCATATGATGTTATTCTTCAATTAGTTAACAATGCAATTTTGATGATTTTCAATTCAAATTCCTGTTAATTTTTTGTTAAAAATACTAATTAGTTACAAGCCAAATTTCTTTAGATATATAGGTAGGTATGTGTTGATCTTTTATTGAAACATTTACAAATGGAAAAATCGCTTGCAATAGCCTTCGCATTTAACGTAATATTATGATTGCTCCGTCATTATCATCTGTTGCTAAATGGAGTGTATGTATTCCATTTTGCTAAATTTATTACATAAATCCATATTATCCAAGAAATATAAATATGTGCCTGCTTAAAATTAAAATTTGCTTTAAGATTATTTATTATAAGAATATAGTACCACCCCTTAGCAATTTTTCGAATGGATTTTCGATACTTATATATATTTATACTTTAAATTTTGAAAAAGTGAGCTGAGGTGTCTCTAGAACAACTCTTCTACTTTCCATTGGTGGTCTCTAGACCAACTCTTCGGTGGTTTATTCATAATGATAGGATTGAGTGAATTTTTGCAAAAACTACTGGGGCTTCAGTATTTATTTTAAGAACATGAATTGGGTATGAGAAGATCTATCGCTTCGGTTAATAAGAATATTTCTGCTATAAAATAAAAAAATATGTAAGCGATTATTTATTTTTTTAGAATTTCGGGTACAGTGCTATTATCTAAGAAACTAATTAACGAATTTGAGCGCATAGTAGCTCATTTTGTAGGTTTTTAATTTCTCTTCAATATTGTCCATAGTAGCAAACACGGTTTTATTGGTGGATTTTGTGTAAAAGGTAAATAACTAAATTGTTACCGATTTTTCACTATTTTTTTTTGTTAAAAAACAAAAACGCATCGATAAAAAATGTTGAATTTTATGCCTGTTAGTCAAGTTTTATCATTAGAACCCTTTGACGCCGGTTTTGTTCTACTATTAATTTTGTCACGTAATTTCGTAAATGACCTGAGCTAAATAGTATTTGATTTATGACGTAACTAAGAGAATTTAATTTGATAATTTACAGGGTAGCACAGAAACTTCTAAAGATCATATAATAATAATAAAGTTCCTTTCAAATTGGAAGTATTAGAAAGGGGTGATCTTCAGAATTTTATGAGGCGCTCCAAGGTGCGTGCGACTTTGTTATAAGATAGTGCTTTCGTCCAAAATGCAATCAAAGAATATTGTTGATTCCTCGATCTCATTAAAATCATAAGGGAAAACCTAAGAAAAACCTTATGAACTATCCCGATATTGGGTTGTTCACAAGGACATGACCATTTAAAAAACAGAACAAACTTCTCTCTTCCAGACTAATGCACAGGACCGTGGTAAGCTACGTCCAAAATTTCAAGTTTATATGAATTCAAATGCCGCTGTAACAAATATTTAATTGGAGCGATGTTTTGAATAAAAAAATATAGAAAACAATAACTCGAAAACTGTTAGTTAGGGATAGGTATAGGGAAATTTGAAGAAAAAATAATCAGAAAGGAATTACCATTTGAAATATCAAAAATACGTTTAGGAATAAGTGGCAAGATCGCATAGTTGAAAATATTTTACATCGTTAGGTCTGGAGCAATTACTTAGGTAACCAAATTTCAGAAACATCCCAGAAAAACTAGAAATATAAACATCAATTCAGTCACAGCTTCTTTTAAATATTGTGTTTTTTGTTCTAGTGACAGGTATGACCACCTTAGACGTCCGATTTCGCAGCTTCTCTAGACCAGAAAGGAAAAAATATTCTAGATCTTCAAGATTGATAAAAGCAGCATTAGTAACAAACTCCTGTATTTTAAAATTAGATAATGGCCCTCAGCTGTGGAGAAAATTTAACACCCCTATGTATAGAAAAATGAAAACTTCTCAGGAATACATGGAAGAGTATGTTGGTGTATTATTTCTTTGATTTAATATTGTTACTTTCAAATTGACAGGGTGGCAATTGATTTGTTATCATTGAAGATGTCACTGTTTACTGAGCCACACAAAAGTGACACGTCTACCTTGTTGGAGAATTATTTGGCATCTCCGGAACTTGACTTTAAAGATGTTATTGGAGTCGTTTGCGATTTTTTATTAGCAGGAGTTGATACAGTATGTAATGTATATTCTACAATGAATTAATTATTACTTTTTAACATGTTACACTTTTGTAACCTACAGGAGTTATAATGCATGTGAATTTTCCAGACAACATACACTACAGCTTTTCTTTTATATCACTTAGCAAAAAATTTAGATGCCCAAGAAAATTTATATAAAGAAACCTTGAAGCTTTTACCTAATGTAGACAGCCCGGTTACTGAGGAAGTATTACATGAGGCTTCTTATGGGAAAGCAGTTTTGAAGGAATCTTTGAGATTAAGACCTATATCTGTTGGGATTGGTAGAGTGCTTCAAAATGATGCTGAATTCGCAGGTTATGAGATTCCCAAAGGAGTGAGTACTGATTTTGACTAACTTACACTTTCAAAGTAATTTGTAATTTATTGCTTTCTATCATTTTTCATAAAATAAATTTCAGCAATATTGTTGTAAATTTAATTGTGCATATGTTTCTAAAATGAAGTGTTACTTTAAAAATTAAAAATCAAAATGTTAGGCTGGCTAAAAACGTAAAGGCGATTGGCGTGGTGCGGGTGGTGCATTGCGTCAAAGTGACAGCCGCAAGCTGAAACTGCAGGCGAAAACAAACCAACTGAGTGATCAGACAACATAAAATAGCCCTAATTTACCACAAATGTTTTTTATACGTTTGATAGTTTGCGTTTATTATTTTGACGCAACGCACCGCCTGCACCGCGTTTATGCCTTAATTCGCAAATGTTAGGAAAGACTGGTGAATCAGTTATCAAAAACTCAAGTCTACGATTGGTACAAAGCTACTTTTACGGGCGTTTGCGCTCAAGCCTAGTATTTTTGTGTTCAGGCGTGCGCATTCAATAAATACTTACGTCGGATTTCTTTGTTTTTCTTCTGTTATATATCATCTAAAAATGTAGACATGACGTTGTAAAAGGGCCACCCAGGTTTCAAAATTTCGTCTACACCACTGTCAGTCTTTACTGATTCCTTAACTTTACTACTTAATTTCCTATATGTTGCCATTAAAGTGTCCCTTTTCTTTTTTAATTCTTTAATGGTGATGTCACCAATAACTTTTAATTTCTCTTGGATTAGAGTCCACGAATCATTAAGCTTATTCCAGTTCTTGTGGTTTTTACATTTCGTGTTATACAAGCCGGTTTGTTTTCATATAAACTAAAGAACTGAAAAATAATGTCATTCGTCCACTCCTTAATAATGTATAGCAGAGGTTCCCAATCTTTTTCAGCTCGCGACGCAGTTACAATATTATTAGGAGAACACAAAAACGAAAATTATATTTCGAGATTTACACTTTATTTTATAAACGACACGTGTTTCGGCATACAATGCCTTTATCAAGTTTCACAAAATACTAAAACTATTATTCTAACTACACCAATATATATACATATTACTTAACTAAACTAATTATACAGAGCCATTAAAAAGATTTAAAAGTGGTGATGGATTAAGATCTAACTGGTTATTTAATAGTCTACCTGTATATTTATACCTGTTAATTTCTAAGGATTCTAATAGATTAATTTTACTGGGGTTATTTTCCAAATGTAATATATTTACAGTATCGTTAATTAGTTAGTTAGATCTTAATCCATCACCACTTTTAAATCTTTTTAATGGCTCTGTATAATTAGTTTAGTTAAGTAATATGTATATATATTGGTGTAGTTAGAATAATAGTTTTAGTATTTTGTGAAACTTGATAAAGGCATTGTATGCCGAAACACGTGTCGTTTATAAAATAAAGTGTAAATCTCGAAATATAATTTTCGTTTTTGTGTTCTCATTATGGATTTACATCAAGTATCAGCCACAACAATTCAGTACAATATTATTATTTTGACACGGCGCCCTACACTATCCTACTAGCTAGTTGAAAAAAATACAGTCGAAAGAAATAGGTACCTACAATAATAGTTAGGTTTGGGTTAGGTAGATAGCAACAAAATACATAAAAAATTCTAAAATATGAAATTAAGTTTTTTTATTGAAAAGAATTGAAAGGGAAAACAACAAGAAAGACTTTAGAAAAACAAAAATAAAATACGTGATGAATACAATCAAATCAATGTGACGGGTGAGCTTGGTGATCTCCGTACAGTTTTTCAAAGCAGGGAATAAGACTTGACACTGCTACTCTCATTTCTTGCTCCACATTGATCCTCGAGCGATATTTGCTCTTGATTACAGCTACAGCTGAAAATCCGGCTTCACATAAATAGTACGTTGCAAACGGAATAAGACATCTTAAAGCCTTCGAAGTTAAATTTGGATATTCATTTTGAATCGATAACCAAAACTCCACCAAATCGGAACTGGTAAATCTAGTTTTAAGACTGCTGTCACAAGAGAGTTCAATTAGACTCTCTTCATCTTGTGATGTGAGCTTGTGCAAGGAAAGGATCTTGGATCCACGCAAATTTTTCGACATCGTCATCTGCAAAGTACTTCAAAAACCATTCGGAGAGCTTCGATAGGTGTTCTGTGAAAAGGCCCACCAAGTCTTGTGAGACAACCAGTTCATTAGATGCCGCATATTTATACAATTGCGGGAAGCAATCTTGACCACCGCCTTCATTGATTTTTTTTATCCACAACTGCAATTTCTTTCTAAATGCCGCAATCCTCTCCAATAATTTCAGAATGTGTGTGTTTTTGCCTTGCAAAGACTGATTCAAATTATTTAGTTTTTCAAATATATCGCACAAATATGCCAGTTTTCGTGACGTTCTTGCTGTAAAAAAATTCGAATTTCTTCATGTAATTCGAACACACGAAATAACACATTTCCACGTAAAAGCCATCGTGAATTGCAGTAATACAGCAGGGCCGTATGTTCAGCTCCCATATCTATACATAGTTTTTTAAAAAGTCTGGCCTTTAGAGGCCTAGTTTTTATGTAGTTTACTGCACCAATTACACATTCCAGTACTTGGTTCAGTTCAGAGCTCATTGATTTTGATGCAAGAACTTCCCTATGGATGATACAATGGATCCACATAGCATTCGGGGCTTTTTTTTGAATAAGCGCTTGTAATCCCCCATACCTGCCAGACATGGACCGAGCACCATCAGTACATACACCGATACACTTTTCCCAATCCAACCCATTTTCTGCAATAAACTTGTCAAGAATTTCAAACAAATCTACGGCCTTCGCATTTTCGGTGATACTTTTGCAAAATAAAAGGTCTTCGACAATAATATTGTCAGCCAGAAAGCGTACGTAGCAAATAAGATGCGCATCATTATTATTGTCACTCGCCTCATCAAGTTGCAAACCAAAATCCTTGCTTTTAATTTTTTCGATTAATTGGTAACTGAGATCCTCGGCTATGTCATGGATTCTTCGACTGATAGTATTGTTAGATCCGGGTACCTTGGAAATCAATTTTCCAGCCGATTCTACACCATAATATTTACAATATCGAGAGCAGCCGGTAGAATAAGCTCTTCTGCAATAGTATGAGGTTTTTTGCATTTTGCCACCCTGTATGCTACCTTGAATGATGCTAATAATGCGTTGCTAGGTACTGAGGCTTGCTGAGTGAATACGTTCTTTGTTTTTTTTTTAAATTTTGTTATTTCCGGTGAAAAAATCACGCGACTTTTCAACCATAGTTGGATCAATTGTCTCGAGATGTCGCTTTACTTTCAGATGATAGTATTCATTCATTCAATGAATACTGAGCAACTAAAACCCAAACACGGAAACAAGTGATCATGCGTGTGCTATCACAACCTTGCACGAGGCTACTTGCGTTAGGTCGAGCCGTGTCTTTGAAGATACCGACTCGCAGTGAATTCGTCGTGTCTTCGCCTCAAGCGGCATCCTTCCCACGGCGTGTAGGCCCGAGCTCGCGTGGCGCTGCCTGTGTTATCACGAACCGTGGGAAGCCAAAATAAGAGAGATACCACGAGACCTTAGCATCAATCATGAAACAGCTTGTTTGATTTTACAGGATCGTTTCGGTATTAGACCAATCAATAGAGATTTTTTCGTGCAAAAAATACTATCAGGATACTGCCTGTGCCATCACATTAAGAAAGATTTGTGGTGATATTTTGCTACCTTTTCCACTCGCAACTATGGTTTTTTACTTTATTATAAACAATTGAAACAAGAAAATTACTTTTTTTTCTTAGCATGTTTACAAAATCAAAAATAAACTAATCTCAATGGTGTTAACAGGTCAATTGTAAAGCATGAAAATACCAATGAAATGAGCCCAGGATCGATCCGATAAGATCTTTAGTAACAGGGAAAAACAAAAAATACTGGAAAATTTAGCGGTTTTCTTTATATTATCATAACTCCGTCACTATCGAAGTTGTAGAACCGGGCTTGGGGGAACTGATAGTTATTGATATCTACCTTATGCGTGACTAAACCAGGCGCTATCGGTTTATTGGTTTTTGAATAATTTTAGTCCACTATTCTTGCAGTGTGCCTCCATGCGACATAGATAGTCAAATATCAATTCAGAATAGAGATGTTGAAAGTAGATGTATCATTCTACAACGCCTCTACTTTCATTTTTCATTAAATGTCTGTGAAATATACGAAAAATATTAGCAAAATTGATCAAAATTCGGTGAGCGTATGAATGTGTTCGAGTAGTGGGGGGAACACGGTTGTTGAGGGGAACTGCTAACAATAATTATTATCGATAGTAACTGTCAATCTGACAGATGGTGAAAGAATCTAATCGCTAAAAAAACTTCTATACAGAGTGATTTGTGCGATTTTATTATATCAAATGAGAACTGTTTGTTTATTAATATATTTATATGTAAATGGTTTCTCGCTTTTGCTTTAATTTGTGGATTTTGGGTTTACGGAACATCGAAAGAGAGCGGTCATTAGAAAAATTCTTACTTGTGAGGATTTTAAATATTAAAATGATCTATGTATGTGCCTCTACTATATATTACTATATGCTTCCCCTCAACAACCGTGTTTCCCCCACTCCTTGGATACATTCATACGCTCTCCCATGTTTGCTAACATTTTTAGATATTTCACAGACATTTAGTGAAAAATGAGAATAGAGGCTTTGTAGAATGACACCTCTACTTTCAACAATTGTTCAAAAACTAATAAACCGGTTGCGTCTGATTTTGGCACACATAAAATAGATGTAAATTACTATCAGTTCCTACAGTTTCTACAGCTTTTAAAGTGACGAAGATACGATTTTTTTTTAAATGCTACATTATTCAGTATTTTTTGTTTTTCCCTGTTACTAATGATCCAATCGGATCGAGCCTGGGCTCATTTCATTGGTATTTTCATGCTTTACAATTGACCTGTTAACACCATTGAGATTAGTTTATTTTTGATTTTGTAAACATGCTAAGAAAAAAAAGTAATTTTCTAGCTTCAATTGTTTATAACAAAGTAAAAAACCATAGTTGCGAGTGGAAAACATAGCAAAATATCGCTAGGAATCTTTTTTAATGTGATGGCACAGTCGGTATCCTGATAGTATTTTTTACACATTATCAGTTAATTTTTGCTCTATTGATTGGTCTTTATGCGCCGCGTCGGTGCTCGACTTGTTTTGATTGAGATGAATTTTTCTCCAGCGGAGAATCGGACATGCTGTATCGGTGTAACTCTAATCCCGGTGTACCTTCATGGAACCGATAATTATGGGTGACTAGACGACGTGGGTCTTCTAGTACGACACGCCAACGAGTCAAAAATCTTGGGAATGGAAAAAAGGCGACCCGAAACTGAAAACCGAAGTTGGTCAAAAATCAAAGTGATGCCAATCGTTTTCTTCGATATTGCACGATTGAGACAATAAAAGAAAATTCGGCGAGGCTGCTGCCTCCCCTGCCTCCTCTCGATACGCCCATGTTTAAAACATTGTTTCAAGAGAACGTTTCAAATTTTCCACTTATTTTTGGTTCTTTCTATTGTGTTAGATGTGTTCAGTGGCGTTACATTAATTTTTAATATATGATAAAATGTCAAAAACCGCTGATAATTTACGAAAATTGAAGAAAACTCATCAATCTGAGCTTAGGAGATTAGAAACAAGTTCCAAAGAATTTATCCGCTAAATTTGAACTTTACCATGGTAGTATGTCCGCTCGAATTCAAACATTTATTCCGTTTTACTAAATCTCTGTTTGTGGCTATCAAGAGAAAGTGTATACTTTGAAAATCCGATCATGCATTTTACAAATGACCTGAATTCTTTTACGTTCGACTTTGGGACACATTGGTGCGACAAAAACAGTTGTGTACCTTATTTTCATCATAACTCAATTTTTGTGCCATATATAGTGTTTTACCCGTACTCATTTTCAGGTCACTATGACTACTTCTAAAAAAACTGAGTTTTTCCTGAAAATTTTCCGGTTTTTCCGTTAAACGTTGAAATCTTCCAATAAACATAGGGCTAACAAAAATTCGCCTTCGATGAGCCATAATTCGCTTTGTATGGTTTGATAACAATGATTTTTTCACAAAACTTAAGATTTTAGAGTTATTCGCAAAGTTTAAAAACAAATTTTCTTTTTCGAAATTTGCAATCATGAATAACTCCAAAAGTATTGGGATATTTAAAAAACTTGGAAGTGCATGTGCGTATTAAATATAACTTCTGTTATTTGTGTCATTTTACAATTAGTCAAATTTTAAAATCAATCGGTTTAGTTTTGAAAAATTCGAGACGGAAGAAGTGACTGGATTATAGAGAAATTTGTTACGTTTAACTTATTTTAACTTTTAAATTACAGACGAACGTGGTCACCCAAAATCAGATCTCGTGTCGCCTTGAAAAGTATTACACCTATCCTGATGAATTTATTCCAGAAAGGTGGTTAAGAGGGCATCATCTCTACAAACAGTCTCATCCGTTCCTTCTTTTACCTTTTGGACACGGGCCTCGATCTTGTATTGCGCGAAGACTAGCAGAACAAAACATGCTTGTTTTGTTACTTAAGGTAAATTGTTTTTAAATAATTTCGAGCCATACCTGTAACTATTGTTATTATAATTTCTAGACAGTCAGAAAGTTTCAAGTTGGATGGAATGGAGGAGCATTGGATTCAAGATCGTTACTTATTAATAAACCTGATGGACCAATTACACTTATATTTTTTAAACGATAACTATATTTTTAACAATTATCATTTATTATATTAGAAAGTGTCAAGCTGCATGGACTGGACTGGCGATTAGAAAGTTATAATTTTTTTGTTTTTACTAAATCAAACGGACCAAATATACATTTTCAAATAAAAACTATATTTTTAAAAATTTACTTTTTTGTGTTATGTGACAAAATTCGTGACTTAGTACTGGTGAATAGTTTTAATACTCAATACTTAAAAAGTATATTTTTGTTCCTTATACATTGAATGTCATATGAAAGAAATATATGTTTAATAAGATAGCTTTCTTGTTTATTTAGACCCAGATTTTGAGCAAAATAACAATCGAAAAGCGAAAGTACCCCGCGCAAAATTAATGGGAATTGGGTCCCGGTCAAATTGGTTCAAACTGCAATATCTTGTCGATCTCGATGCCCCAATTAAAAGTTCCAATGGGCGCGAGGCCCAAAAATCCATTGTTTTTGAGATACAAAGTCAAAGTTACGGTAATTCGTTGTATTCGCCGTTCACGTAAAGAGCGAGTCGATGACAAATTCTATTTCTTATCCGCCTTATGTTCTAACTGCTGTTAGCTTACATATATATGGATACTGGGAACACTGTGGAACCTTAGGCGTGTCACAGACGTATAAACACAACGTATTGTACCCTAACACCAAACGCTATTTCAACAGCAAAGCTGTCATCATCATGGGGTAAACCAAAACTAGTAGTGAAATTTTCATTGTGATTTTGTGAGAAAATAAAAAATTATTTGTGGTCTCAGTCAATTGTTTCGAACCCAAATAAAATTCATATCAGTGGAGATCAAAAGTCGGGATTCGTAGGAATTAAAAATTAAAATTAAAAATTAAGGACCTGTAGCTTAGAGGGAATTGGGGGAAATTTTTAAAGAAGAATCTTTTGATGAAAAACGTAAAAGTGACAAGAGAATCTAATCGAAGGATTATTTTGTTTTCCCAATTCCAACCAGAAAAAATTGAATTAAAAAGGCCAGATGAATTAAAAACATTGAAATATAATGCAATTAGTAATACAATGTCATGAAATAGTTAACCAGAAAATACAGATTGTGGAGTCATACATAAAGGAGATAAACGAGGTTTTGACGGTACTAAAAAGTTTAGTGGATGCCCTTGAAAACAAAGTCGGTACCATCGATTATATCCAAACAGAGTACAAAGTGATCTTCAAAGTGTATAAATGGAATTTTATAATGTGCAACAAAACAGAACCCGGTAGTACCAAAGGTTCTTTTATAAAACCATCCACCTTTGATGGTAATTCATGTTGGCCTATTTACTAATGGTAATTTGAAACAGTGGACTGAGTTAATCGTTGTGATAGCCGCGAAGAGTCGATTCTTCTTATAATTTCTTTAAGAGGTCCACCCTTAGAACTTCTCCAGAACATTCCAGTAGTCAAACAAAGAGACTTCGAGAAGATAAATTCAGTTTTTGATATGACCACCAATCACTTAGTCAATTTTACTAAATGCAACTGAGTGGGAAAGTGTAAAAATCTGGAAAGAGTTCTCCGAGATATTGAAGCCGACGTTACACGTCTAACACAGCGTACCTAGACCTAACAGAGGACGTTAACGACCAATGGGTTACACAACGTTTTATAAGTGTTGAAATTCAAATAAATTGGATACTTAGTTGTATAAGGACTAGTAACGAAGGTAAACTACGAGTCACGGTTGGCTAACGCAACTATGTTATCACCAATAACATTCACTTGGTTCAAGCGAGCGAATGCCGACTGACACCGGCGTTGTAGTGTTCATTGCCAAGTCCAAAATCTTGAGATCATCTGAAATCTACACTACAGCCATAGATAGGGGGTAACAGCATCCGTCACCTGTCCATGCACCCTCCGTAGTGCTATCGCCTAAGCAGATGATTTGGTTTTGAAGGCTGCCTTGTGGAAAAAATCCCAGATTCCTATAAAAAAGTTTATGGGAACATATACATTCCCACATTTTACGTTCATATAGAATTTATACGAGTACGGGATACATAAAAATTCTATAGGATGTTTCAACAAGGTGGTAATGCAAAAAACAGCCTGCTTCTGAAAACAACCTTTAAATTCCTTGAGAACAGAAATATAAAGATCAACATCGACAATTAAATCAAGTGCCCTCTCTCTCAGAGTGGTACGTTTCAAAGAAAAAGAAGCTGTTTTCCGTTACTAAAAGTGTGTTTTTTTATCAAACTGGAATGGAATCTTTGATGTTGTCGGTGTCAATTTACAAATACACCCAAGAAAGTTTCAAAGTGTAACATTAAGTTCTTGATTTTCAATTTAGTTTTACAAATAGAAAACATTAAACGTACTGATTATTGAAAAACCATTAAAAATCTGTTTTTTTCTGAATTAGGAAATACACGAAAGCTTCATGACTCTAAATGGACTATAATTGAAACGGATACTTATCCACAGGTTAAGTCCGTATCGAATCCATACGTTTACGAGATACAGTAAAATCTCTATAATTCAAATAAAGAAAACTCTTTGTAGATTGGACCAGCACATAGATTTCGATAGGTTCAAAAATGGTCTTTGTTTGGTAAACCGTGATCAAATACTAAATGAATCCTTCCTCAGCTCTCCGTATTTATATATATCTTTTCAAAACTCTCCAGAAGGTCAAAGAGCCGCCACCGACCTCGATGCGCCAGACGAACAATATTACACGAACTATTGGATTAAGGCCGATATTCAAGATTTTGCAGACGTCTTGGAAAAGAGTAGACTCGAAATTTGTATCTAGGTCTGAGTGCAACTCTAAGGGAACAACAAAACTGTTCTCTAGGATGAGCGAGTTCCACTGAGCCTAGTATGAGTTTATGGTGGTTGAGAAACGGGAAATCTCCTGCCACATAGGTTTGCGGTCTTTTTCCCTCCACCTCTTTTACCCCGGATATAATTTCTGTGCTTTTTGGATCTCCTTAGATTGCCAATGGTCATCGACAGCAGTAGTTCTACAGAGAATAGCCCTTTTTTCCCTCTGCCGAAACCATATGTCCAAGGTATTGCACCTTTTCTGGAACAGTTGGCGCTTCTTCGGGCTTAACTTTAGGCCGGAACTTCCCCGAAATACCTTCTCCAGATTCTTCAAGTGGTCCTCAAATGATTTTCCAACCACTATAATGTCGTCAAGATACACCAAGCACGTTTTCCATGAAAGCTCTTTTAACACTGTTTCCATCAACCTTTCAAACGTCGCAAACGTCGCTGGAGCATTACACAACCCAAAAGGCATCATCGTGAATTGGTAAAGTCCTGAACCGGTGGTAAGTGCAGTCTTTTCTCGGTCTTCCTTAGCTAGTTACACCTGTCAATAACCGCACTTAAAGTCCAGGGTGGAAAACATCTTTGAACCAGCCAACGTATCTAGGGTATCTTTTATTCTTGGAAGTTGATAGCTGCCTTTCTTTGTAGAGTGATTTAGTTGCCTATAGTCCACGCAAAATCGGGTGGAACCATCTTTCTTTTTAACCAAGACAACTGGAGAAACCCAAGGGCTATTGGATGGTCCAATAACACCTTCTTCATCCATTTCGAGGACTTTCCTGTCGACTTCTTCTCTTTTAGCTAGGGATAGTCTTTTTTCGCCGACTTTCGAATAGGCTGAGCGTCTCAGGTATTAATTTTATGTTTCACCAGATCAATCAGTCCTCTTTTTCCTTTCCCTACGTGGAAGATATCCTGGTAGTTTCTAACGATATCCCTCAACTTTGCTTTCTGGATTGGTTTTAAATGCCTGGAAGAATCTGTGATGAGGCTTTTCAGTTCCTCAGGTAGTTTACCTTGTGGTATTGCTGTTTGTTGTGTGCTTCTGACTACAGAGGAAACTTGAACGTGCCCCAAAATTATTCATTTTTTTAAAGCAACCGAGTAATGATTGAGGTTCATTACTCTTACTGGTACAATCTCCTTGACACGAAACAGAGTCTTTTCTCTGTCTACATTTCCGACGTTAGGTACGGGATAAAACATAATTACTGTTCCAGCTTTAGCTTTCCCCTATATAGGCAAGCATCTATAATTATGTCAGCTCGTTCCGGAACATTTACATCCTCTGCTAAGATTGCTCGAAGCATTATGTCGTCTTTCCCATGAATCATCACTTTTTCGTCATTCACTTGTAGAATTCCATTTTTAAAGTTTATCTCGAATCCCTTGGAGCTCATGACATCCATTCCAATTATGAATTCGTTTTCGATGTCGGGCACTAATGCCCGATATTGGAATGTTTTATTTCCCAAGACCAGTGCAACCTCTGTTTCACCATGGACCTTAACTGCTTCTCCTGTCGCTGTTCGTAGCTGCCATTTTGTTTGTTTTATCATTGTCTCATCTAAAACAATGTTGGGTCGTATAACTGCCATCTACAAAGACATTGTTAATGCGGTGGCGTAGCGAGGCGACATATGCGCTGGCAGTTGGGGGCCTGTTTACTACAGGTCGAAGAAGGCCCTTTTACATCAACCTTCTTTAGTTTTGCTGACGAGGAAGTCAGTATCCAGTTGCTTGCCTTGCTTGTACTTCGTATATTTCCGTTGTCTCTTTTCGGGTAAGGGCTTCCTCTGCTATCTTCCTTACAGAGGTTTTATCATTTCTTCTAGTTCTCTGTCAATGATTCGGAGTGTGCCCTGACCTCTACAGGTATTTTTCGCAGCCTTTAATTCCAGAACTCGAGCCAGTGCATCCACTAATCGAGTCGGTCGAGCTAATGTCAATGCTTGCCTGGCTTCGTGGTTCCGAAGTCCATCCAAAAATGCTTGTACAGATTTCCATCAGATTTTCCGGTATGGCTGGATAGGCAAAGCGAACCAGACGGGCAATATTGGCTTCAAACTCTTGTAGGGATTCATAGATTTCTGGTGGCGATTCAGTTGGGAGTGGTAAGCATGCTCCAAATGGATCTGTCGATACCTCAGTTCGAATTGTTTAACCAGTTGTTCGTAGTCTTCCTGCTCCGACGTATTCAACGTTTGCATAAAATCCGTAGCATCTCCTCTTAAAGCGAAGGTTAACGCTATTGCCTCTGCCGACCAACCGTTTAGCTTAGCTGCAACCTCGAATTGGCGCCGATAATTAGTCCCTAACGAATTTACATCAAATTGGGGAGGTTTCATTTTGTGTCTTGTTCCCTCGAGCGCAATTTTCCAATCCACTACTTCCGGACTTTGGTGGAGTTTCTACCCTTTGAATTGTGATTACGTGTTCTTTTAGTTTGTTGATATCACCCCCCCATAATCTGTTTTAGCACTTCTACCCGCGTCCCATTTTTGACTGTGGTAAGATTCAGCTCTTCGACCATTGTCTGCTTTAACTCTTCCATCTGAGCTTCATTCTCGAGTATTTTCTCCTTTAGCATTTCCGAATTCGTATGTACCATGCTTTTCTAATTTTATTCTAGGGATTTAGAATTTAGAACTGGGCTTCTAGGATTTTAGAATTTTTAGTAATTTTCAAATCTTTAGCATTTTTTAGCAATTTATCTTCTAGTGTTTTAGAATGTTTCTGGGTCCTATAATTTTCTAGTAATTTGGTTTCTAGGGTTTTAGAATTTTCCTGTAATTTGTCTTGTAAGGACTTAAAGTTTTCTTGTAATTTGTTTTCTAAAGACTTTCTAGTACTGTTTGTAGCTTTTCTTCCATTTTTTAAAATAGTATACTCATGTTCCCATGTTGTATTAATTCACTTTTTTGCCACTACATTCTAAATTGCTTTCCTCTAGGTCTTTTTTTAAATCCGTCACTTTCAATTCATCCAAACTCTCGGCTTTAAACATTGTCAGTATATTTATTTTCCAGTTTTAAAGTTCCTACTGCCACCACTGTAATGTTTTTATTTTCAGTTCAGTTATTGGATTTATTTAAAAACACAGCCGAACTCGCTATAATTTATTTCCACTAAAGTTATGTACACACAACTGTTTACAATTTATTATGAACATTTGATGTTTACTAAATTGCGACTAAATACTGAATGAATCCTTCCGTCAGCTCTCCGTATTTATATATTTCTTCATGGAATTATCCAGAAGGTGAAAGAGCCACCGAGAAATTTCTTTCATGTGTTCTCGATGAAATTCCATATTTCCGTGAGCGCTAGCCGCTGACCTCGGGTCGACAGACCAACATTTCAGATTCCTTGAAATATCGGGTGAATGCCGATTCCACGAAGTATCTGACGAATTCCCGTCAAATACAAATATATAATATATACACTCCCTGACAAAGAAATCCCAACACCCAGAAGGAGATGTTTAAATTTAATATTGTTTTGATAAAACGCATATGCTTATAGTAAGGAGTAAATGATTAAAGTTTGGTAATGTTTGGTGAATGTTTATTCATGTACTTAATTGTTTTTATCAACTAATATTGTTGTTAAAACTTTTTAAAAAAACTTTTATTCATTTAAACTGAAACAATGAAAGCATTGAAATTTAAAGATTAAATATAGTTGGTGACATCTGTTCTAGAATGAGAACAAGCTTACATGTTAGATGTATTTATAATCTCTCTTATGATGTATCTCTCTTATTTTGTAGAACATGCATCTTGCGCCCCTTTCTTGTTATGTTCATTCTTAACTACAGATTTATCAATGAACATAACAGGAAATGGCGGTAACATTCATGTGGTTTAACGTAAGAGAGATACGTCCTACGGGGGATTGATTGGAAAAATTAAAAGTTAGCAGAAACATAAGCTCGTGCAGGTGGCTGCTGTAAGTGTTAATTTAATGAATGTGTCTTTGTTCCCTGTTTCCTGTTTCTCAAGAGGTTACATTGAAAGTAGTCATCACTGGAACCTTGGATGCCTATAAGGGCTCGTCTTCGTCGTCTTCGGCATTTGCAGTACCTATACATATAAAATGATTAAACAAATTATTAGTAGGATTGTTGAAATTGTGAAATATTATAAGCTTTTGGTTACGTATGGTTAATTTATTAAATCGTCTAGTTGGTCTGAATATTATAAAAATTTATGTTCTCCTTTACTGAGGTCTTCGGTATTTAACTTGTGTAATTTTTAGGGCTTCAGATTTGGCAAATTAACAACTAAAGTCATGTTCTCACAGCAACTCTATGGTACGTTTATTACATGAATTTTGTAAGAAATGTTTTGATAGGCGTCAATTATCTTTTTTGCTAGGACTTGGGGTGAGCCTATAATACGACGTTTCGGCTTTCGCATATTATAGTAACAGGCAAGGGCGTATCCAGCTTTTGTTTCAGGGGCAAAATTAGAAAAAAAAAAATTGTCCTAGAAGGGGGCAAATCGGAAATAAAATTGTCCTAGAGGGAGGAATAAATCAGAATTTTTTTGGTCCAGGGAGGGGGACAAGTCAGCAATTTTATGGGAAGCCTTAATGGCTCATGGCAAGTTTTTCGGTACGCCCGTGGTAATACGGAACTAACCAGTAGTTTGTGGAAAGTTCTTGAATGTTATATTCTTTTGCATAGATGACGACTGTTTGGCATGTTCTTGGTAGGCTACCTTTTCTGGGTCGAAGGGTATAGGAATTATAAAGCATATCCTATCTTTTAAAGATTTACGTGAAAGTATATTAATTCTGTCGGCATTAAAGTCAGAGTTTATTTCAAAAAGTCATCGATTATTTTTAGCTTATTTTGCAAGAAAATGATAGTGTTACGAGAATTCATCCGACTGCTGGTGCAATCGGCCATCAACCAATTCGTGGAAGGGACAGTATTCCGATAAATTCTGGGAATCCGAAATGTTTGTCTCTCAACAGGCGGACCGCTGCCGTTACTGGGAATTCCCTTAAAGCTTCCAGAACATGAAAGAGTTTCCCGATGGTTCCTGGACGTACCAGACAATTCCAAGATAAATATATAAATAAGAACAGCTGGGGAGAGGAGGCATTCAGTTTTCGACGGTCGTATTGAATACTTAAGTAGATATAAATTGTAAATAAATGTGTTAAAGTAGTGGAAATAAATTAGTGTGAGTTGGACTGTGTTTTCTAAATAAATCCAAGAACTGAACTGAACCCGAGTGTGAAAATAAAAACATTACAGTGGTGACAGGTGTGCGGTTTATTTGTGGAACTTTAGAAGTGGAAAATAAATAGACTGAATAGAATAAATAGACTGAATGAATAGAACTGAATAGAAACGTGAATTTGAACCATTTGAAAGTGACCGACTTAAAAAAAGAACTTGAGGAAAGGGATTTAGAAATTAGTGGAAAGAAAAGTGGATTAGTGCAACGGCTACGAGATGCCCTAATAAATGAAGGTAACGATCTCGATACTTACTTGTTTGAAGTTTCTGGCAATGGAGACATGAGTATGCTATTAAAAAAATTAGAAGAAAATTTGAAAAGCATGGTACAGCAAAACTCAGAAATGTTGGAAGAGAAAATATTCGAAAATGAGGCTCCGATGAAAGAGCTAAAGCAGACAATGGTCGACGAGCTGAAACAAACAACAGACAAAAATGAAAAGCGGATAGAGGAGCTAAACCATATAATGGAGGGGAAGATAAGCAAAATAAGAGAACAGGTAGCCACAATACAAAGAGGAGAAACTCCACCAAAGATCGAAAGCAGAAACAGTCCAGAAGTAGTGGATTCGAAAATTGGCCTCGAAGGAGCAAGACACAAAATGAAACCTACACAATTTGATGGGAAATCGTCATGGACTAACTATAGGCGCCAATTCGAGGCGCTGCGGCAAAGTTAAACGGATGATCAGCAGAGGAAAAAGCAATAGCATTAAACCTCGCCCTAAGAGGGGATGCTACAGATATTTTGCAAACATTGAATACCTCGGAGCCAGAAGACTACGAACAACTGGTTAAACACTTAGAGCTGAGGTATGGACAGATTCATTTGGAGCACGTGTACCACTCCCGACTAAAAAATCGCCATCAGAAATCTAATAAATCGCTACAAGAGTTTGAAGCCGATATTGCCCGTCTGGTTCGCCTTGCCTATCCAGCCACACCGGAAACTGTGGTTAGCAGTGCAAGCTTTTTTGGATGGACTTCGGGACAACGAAGCCTGGCAAGCATTGACGTTTGCTCGACCGACCCAATTAGTGGATGCACTGGCTCGAGCTCTGAAATTCGAGGCTGGGAAAAATACCTGCAGAGGTCAAGCCAGAGTACGAATCGTTGACGGAGAATCCGAAGATGGCGGAAACGATGAAGCCTCTGTAAGAAAGATAATAGAGGAAGTCCTTACCGAAAAAATACTAGTGAGATGTCGGAAGTGTCGTAAGGTAGGACATGTCCAGAGTCGTTGCAAGGAGACCAACGGAGTGCAAACTTCCTCGTCGGGGAAACTAAAGAAAGTCAATATAAAGGGACCTTCGTCGACCTGTAACCAACAAGTCCCAACTACCAACGCATATGTCGCTTCGCTACGCAACCACGTTAACAGTGTCTTTGTAGATGGCCTTATTAATAGGAAGCAATGTGCAATGCTGCTGGATACAGGTGCGACAAAAACAGTTATAAGGCCCAACATCGTTTTAGAGACGATGATAAAACCAACGAAATGGCAACTGCGAACAGCGACAGGAGAGCAGCGAAAGTCAATGGTGAAATAGAGGTTGAAATGACCTTGGGAAACACAACCTTCCTACATCGGGCATTGGTGGTAGACATCGAAGACGAAGTAATCATTGGAATGGATGTCATGAGCTCCAAGGGATTCCAGTTAAACTTCAAAGATGGAATTCTGCTTCATGGAAAAGATGAGATAATTCTTCGAGCCATCTTAGGAGGAGGATGTCAATGTTCCGGAAAGAGCTGAAATCATTATAGATGCTTGCTTAGATTGAAAAGCTAAAGCTGGAACAGTAATGATTTTTGATCCCGAACTTAACGACGGAAATGTAGGCAGAGGAGTCGCTCTGGGGAAGACTCTGTTTCGTGCCCGGGAGATTGTGCCAGTAAGAGTAATGAACCTGAAACATCACTCGGTTGTGCTAATCACAGGAACAACTTTGGGCCATTGTTCAACAGTCTCCTCTGTAGTCAGAAGCACACAGCATGCAGAAAAGCCACCAGGTAAACTATCTGGAGGAACTGGGAAGACTCATCACAGACTCATCTAAGAATTTGAAACCAAACCAGAGAGCAAAATTGAGGGAAACTACCAGGATATCTTCGATGTAGGGAATGGCAAAAGAGGACGAACTGATCTGGTGAAACATAAAATTAATACTGGGGAAGCTCAACCTATTCGACAGTCGAGAAGACCACCCCTAGCTAAAAGAGAAGAAGACTACAGGATAGTCCGCGAGATGGAGGAAGAAGGTGTTATTGAACCATCCAATAGCCCTTGGGCTTCTCCATTTGTCTTGGTTAAAAAGAAAGATGGTTCGACCCGATTTTGCGTGGACTATCGGCAATTAAACTACGCTACAAAGAAAGGCAGCTATCCTCTTCCACGATACCCTAGATACGTTGGCTGGATCGAAGATGTTTTCCACACTGGACTTGAAGAGCGGTTATTGGCAGGTGGAACTTGCTAAAGAAGACCGGGAAAAGACTGCTTTGGGTTTAGGTTGTGTAATGCTCCAGCGACGTTTGAAAGATTGATGGAAACAGTGTTAAAAGGGCTTTCATGGAAAACATGCTTGGTGTATCTTGACAACATTATCGTGGTTGGAAGATCATTTGAAGACCACGTCAAGAACCTGGACGAGGTGTTTCGGTGACTTCGAAGTTCCGGACTAAAGTTAAGCCCGAAGAAGTGTCAGCTGTTCCAAGAAGAGGTGCAATATCTTGGACATGTGGTTTCCGCAGAGGGAGTAGCTGTTGATAAACAGAAAGTCAAAGCTGTCCAGGAATGGCCGATACCTAAAGATATCCACCTGTAAAGAAGTTTCCTGAGGTTATGCACGTACTATCGTCGGTACGTAGCCGGATTTGCCAACATCGCGCCAAGCCACTTACTAGACTCACAGAGGGGAAGGTACAATACCAGTGGGACGAGGAGTGCCAGCGATCATTCGAGACACTGGAAAGAGCATTGACGAGTGCCCCCGTCTTAAGTTATCCTTTGCCAGATGGGAACTTCGTTTTGGATACCGACGCAAGCAATGTCGGAATTGGTGCGGTGCTTTCGCAGATCCAAGACGGTCAGGAGAAAGTCATCGGCTATTTCAGCAAGACCTTGAGCAAGCCTGAACGGAATTACTGCGTCACTCGCAGGGAACTCTTGGCTGTGGTAAAGGGGGTAGAACATTTCTATAAGTACCTCTATGGTAAAAGATTTCTCCTGAGCACTGATCATGCAGCACTGAAGTGGCTCTTGCAGTTTAAAAACCCCGAAGGACAAGTGGCCAGGTGGATTGAGCGATTGCAAGAATTCGACTTCGAGACTGAACATCGCCCAGGAAAAAGCCATAAGAATGCCGATGCCCTATCGAGGAGACCATGCCCTGTTGACTGCAAACATTGTCAGCGAGCTGAAGAAAAAGGGGCTGTTCTCTGTAGAACTACCGCCGTCGATGACCATTGGCAACCTGAGGAGATCCAGAAAGACCAAAAATTAGATCCAGAACTAAAAGAAATTATCCGGTGGAAGGAAGAAGACCGCAAACCTACGTGGCAAGAGATTTCCCGATACTCACCAACCATAAAGTCGTACTGGGCTCAGTGGAACTCTGTCATCCTGGAGGATGGACTTCTAAAGCGCGTCCTTGAAACCCCACAGGAAGGCAATGACAGAAAGCAGATTGTAGTCCCTAAAAATAGGAGACCAGAGGTTTTGCGAGAACTACATGACGGTACAACCGGAGGACATCTGCGAATGACCAAAACCTTGGGGAAGTTGCGAGAACGCTACGATTGGGTAAACTGCCAAGTAGACGTTAAGGAGTGGTGCCGGAAATGTACGGTTTGTTCAGCAAGTAATGGGCCTCAGAAGCGACCAAAAGCTCCAATGAAGCAATATAACGTTGGCAGTCCATTCGAAAGAATAGCCATTGATGTTGGCGGTCCATTTCCTGAATCCGACTCTGGAAACAAGTACATTGTGGTGGTGATGGACTATTTTAGTAAATGGGCCGAAGCGTATGTCTTGCCGAATCAAGAAGTCTTGGCCGTTGCTGATGTCCTTGTCAAGGAATGGATCAGTCGTTTTGGTGTTCCCTTGGAGTTGCACACAGACCAAGGTAGGAACTTCGAGTCTACTCTTTTCAAAGACGTCTGCAAACTCTTGAAGATCAATAAAACCCGGACGACAGCATTACACCCGCAATCCGATGGAATGGTAGAACGGATGAATAGAACCATTAACCGCCATTTGTCAAACGTAGTCTCTGACCAACAAAGAGACCGGACCAGTATCTGCACTTGTTTTTAATGGCATATCGTTAGTCTGTGCACGGGTCCACGGGTCAGACCCCGGCCAGTATTATCATGGGACGAGAATTAAGACTACCAGGCGATTTGAAGTTTGGATGTCCCCCAGGAGAAGAGATCGCAGGTGAAGACTATGTCAGCCAGCTACGTCAAAAGATGAACGACATCCATGAACGAGTCCGGTTAAACATCGAGAATGCCAGTGCCCGAATGAAGGAAGCCTACGACATCAAAGCCGAGTTGATGATCTTGTTTGGCTGTATAACCCGCAACGTCGTCGTGGATATTCACCCAAACTTCAGAGATGTTGTCTACAGAATAAAGAAGCTACTTCGGGGAAAACCAAAGGTCGTACATTTCAACAGGTTAGCCCCTTATGGCGGAAGTCATGACAGCGAAGTTGACCAAGCTCAAGTCCGCAGCATCCAACCACCCGATGATGAGATGACCTTCGAACAGTTTATGGCACTGTACTCTAATGGGCAGAAAGTGCAACACAACGTGACCACAGAGGAACCCCGAGATCTGTTTGAGGTGCCCATAGGATATGCCCTGGCTCATTGTGTGGCTCGAGATCTCCGGATGTCCAGAGGAATAGCCAAGGTGTTTGCCAAAAAGTACGGCCAGTTCCAGAAGCTACGGGAGCAAGATCCAGCGTTAGGGAAGGTCCTTCATCTCGAAGATAAACAACCAGTGGGTACCAGAGACATCTTTTATTTGGTAACGAAAGCATTCTCGCAGGACAAGCCAACATATAGCGATCTTTGGAAGACTCTGGTAGAATTGAGGAATGTGATGATGGAGAAGAATATGATGAAATTGGCGGTCCCAAAGATAGCCTGCGGGTTCGATGGACTGAATTGGAGGGTAGTGAGACGTATGATGGAAACAATCTTTCGATTCAGTGGCGTCGACATCCGGGTATGCTGTCTCAATACTCGCAGCCCAGATTCGAAGACTGGTGACTGTTACTTCCACCAAACTTCCCGTTGTCGAAATGGTGAGTCCTGCAAATATCGTCACACCAGGAAGGATTCTGGGACATTCCGGGACGAAATGGTCTTAAGGAGGGGGCAATGTTACGAGAATTCATCCAACAGCTGGTGCAATCGGCCATCAACCAATTCGTGGAAGGGACATTATTCCGATAAATTCTGGGAATCCGAAATGTTTGTCTCTCAACAGGCGGACCGCTGCCGTTACTGGGAATTCCCTTAAAGCTTCCAGAACATGAAAAGAGTTTTCCGATGGTTCGTGGACGTACCAGACAATTCCATGATAAATATATAAATAAGAACAGCCGGGGAGAGGAGGCATTCAGTTTTCGAGGGTTGTATTGAATACTTAAGTAGATATAAATTGTAAATAGTTGTGTTAAAGTAGTGGAAATAAATTAGAGTGAGTTAAACTGTGTTTTTTAAATAAATCAAAGAACTGAACTGAACCCGAGTGTGAAAATAAAAACATTACAATAGGTTTGTTGGTTTTGTTAACGAGTTGTGAATTAGAAGTTTAAATTTTGGAATAGACTATCAATGATTTTGTTTTATATAGTTCTGCAAATCAGTCAAATTAAGAAATCATTTTTGCTTCCTCCTCAAAATTTTCAATGTCGGGATTTTCTGGAGTTGAGTCATCATCTTCATTTGAAGCATGGAAGTAGGTTTATACAGTCTTGGAAATGATTTATTCTGATGCGAGATAATGCATTCTCGTTCTTATTTTGCTTTCCAGGTTTATATACTATTATTTAATTATATTCCTCGAATTTTAAGCGCCACCTGGCAAGTCTGCTGCCAGGGTCTTTTATCGAAATTACCAGATTCAGGGGCGGTGGTCAGTCGACATTAAGAAACCTCTTTCAAAAACTTGCCCTCTAAAATTTTTAACTGCCAGTAGAATGGCAAACAGTTCTCTGGTATATTTGGTTTTTGAGGTCCGAGAAGCATATGCGATAGGAAGATCCTTTCCTACGGGTCTTTGTGAGAGTACTGCCCTGATAGCGGATGAACTAGCATCAGTTGTTCGAATAATGGGTCCAGTGGTCAGAATTAGTGATGGGTAACACTTCAGATTTTAGAGTGATGGCACCTCAAAACACACGCACGGCTCAGTGTGTCACTACAGTGTTATGGCGCAGTTGTGCCATATAGCATAACAGAAGAGTTGACAGTTGACGATTATTATAACTTTTAACCCAGTTATATTACACTCATTTGTCTTTCCAGACACAGAATAAGTTAACAAAATATATACATTCGCATAAAGTATTTTTAAACTCTCTCCTTGCCCTATTTGTACCTTATAACAAACAAAAACATCTACAATCAATTATATTCCGAATTACGAAAACTCTACTTTTAGACCACACTAGCCGTTACCCCCGGTTTCACCCGCGTACAGTATGTCCATCAATCCCGAATATATTTCATCCTACTTACAAGTACTTATATAACTGTTTAATACAAAAAAAATTTGAATAACTGTAAGTCTACTTCACCCTATATTGCAACTATCCTGTATATGCTGCTGTTTATTTGTCACCCAATATACTTATGGTCTACGCTGTATAACAATTAATTCAGATATTTTTGGAACAACCTTTTAAAGTACAATTTTTCTTTACCCAATATTTTAATCACCCTTTATATGGTACTTTTTCTAACATTGTGTTAAACACACTCTAAAACTATAATCTTACTTCTCCCTATATGTCAGATATTCCATATAGTAGAATGCAACTGTTTATGGTCTACCCTATATAACAATTTTTTTGATCCACCCTAATGGAAATACCTGTGGAACCCTTGGTGTGTCACAAATGTAAAAACACAGTTTTGCACCCTAACACCAAAGTTTTATTTAAACACTCACCCAAACTGCAACTGCTTATTGGCCACCCTATATAACCATTTAATTCATCATTTTTTAAATTACCTTGTATAACTAACTCTACTTCCAACTAAATTAAAACAATCCTGTATTCACCGCTGCCAATTTGTCAAACATTATAACTTACCTTTGAACCATCCTGTATAAACATCATTTTAATCTACAAAATATTTCAATCACCGTATATGTGCATCTGCTTAGGGGCCACCAAATATAACATGTTTTAAACTCTTAACTATAACTCTGGACTACGTTACATATCTATTTTTTAACCAACCTTAAAAGTATAATCTGTCTCCACCTTATTTTTCAATCACCCCTTATATGCAGCTTTTTCTAACATTCTTTTAATCACACTGTATAAACTATAATTTTACTTAGATCCATGTTTCAGATATTGCATATATGCAACAGCTCATGTTCTATCCTACAAAAAAATGTATCCAACTTGTTTAATTATAATTCTACTCCACCCACTATTTCAACCACCTTGTATATGCAACTGCTTTTCAGCCATCCAGTATAACATTTTTTGTACCACCCTATATAACTATAAATCCATCAATGTTCAATATATTTCACCAAAACTGCAACAGCTTATTGGACAATGTATATAACAGTTTTGTTCAACATGTTTTTGAGTCACCTTGTATGTATTACAACTACCCTGTATACCGCTTATTGGTTAACCAATATAACGTTTTTTTAAATAATTAACCATAACACTTGTCCACGCTTTATTTTAACTATCCTATCTCTGAAACTTATTATGAACTACGGCTATTTCACAATTTTTCCACATATTTTTTCAACAACTTTTATGAGCTATAATTTCTCTGAACACTTCATTTAAACCATCCTTCATTTGCAACTATTTCTAACCTTGTTTGAATCTCACTGTATAACTATTACTTAACCCCTTATAACTAATTCCACCCCCCTTTATTTCAATCAAATTGTATAAATGCAGCTGCTTACAGGACATCCAATATAACTATTTTTTAGATTTTTTAAATCCATGCAATTCTACTCCGCACTAAATTTCCTATATACAGAACACCCTGTATAATTACATTTACGCTTTTTATATCAGTTTATTTTTTTAAATCTAAACATTACCTTGGCATATTCCGAATTTTGAATAAAAGCTAAGCTGATAGCAGTATTAATATTTTGTGCGTGCAGAGGAACCAATTGAGTAATTCTTTTACGAAACATGGTAGAAGTTTTTTCGCTATATCTACCGTTTCTGTCAATTTAGGGAGATAAAATGTCTACCAGATTTTAAGTACTTTTTTACAATAAAAAAAAATTCATCAAAATCAGTTCAGTAGTTCTTACGTGATAAGGTAACAAACAAACAAACAAACAGAGAACTACAATTTTATAATATTATATAGCTACCTTCAGCCAGGCAACATCATTTACGCATATTCTAATTACGGGTTGTCTTAAGCCTAACATTCAGTGAATCATTAATTTTATAGAACACGAGTCGTTTAAATTTACTGTTATTGGATATATTTAATTAAAGACAAAAGATTAGATCACAAATTGAGGTGAAACAAATTGTTAATGTGAAAAGAGAGCACACAGTTTGAGTTAAACAATGCCGAGCGAGATGGGGCACTTTTTTTGGCACTCAATCTCCAGTTTTCCTATTCGGCACAGAGCACAGTACCATTTAGTGAGTTACAGCGTTGCAGCACCTTTTATTCAACTCACGCATCGGTGTGTCTGTGCCGCTTGGCGGCACAGGTGTCATATAACACGTAAACGAGCTGGAGTTGATAGTTGGCGATACATTGAACTCAATTTTATTCGTCGTATCAGCCACACTATATGACTTTACATAAACAAGAAATAAACGATTTTTTACAATGATTATTTTTTAAATTTATGAATAGGTACATTATTTATTACTAAATAAAAAATATTACTAATTTAAACGGTATTGAGCAAGATCGAGCCGGTACGTGTGTTGAATAAAGGGTGCTGCAACGCTGTAACTCATTAAATGGTACTGTACTCTGCGCCGAAAGGAAGACTGGAGATTGAGTGCCAAAAAAGTGCACCATCTCGCTCGGCAAGTTTAACTCAAACTGTGGGCTCTCTTTAACAATTTTTTTCAAAAATCTTTTTACCCATAATTAGAATATGCGTAAATGTTGTTGCCTGACTTTAAGGTATGTAGTCTAAAAGTAGAGTTTTCGTAATTCGGAATATTCGGATTGTAGATGTTTTTGTTTGTTTATAAGGAACAAAATAGGGCAAGGAGAGAGTTTAAAAATACTGTAAGAGACTGTATATATTTTGTTAACTTATGCTGTGCCTGGAAAGACAAATGAGAGTAATAAAACTGGGTTATAAGTTATATAATAATCGTCAACTCTTCTATTATGCTATAAGGCACAATTGCGCCATAACACTGTACTGACACACTGAGCCGTGCGTATGTTTTGAGGTGTCAGCACTCCAAAATCTGAAATGTTACCCATTTAGTCTAACAACTGATGCTAGTTCATCCGCTATCAGTGCAGTACTCTCACAAGGACCCGTAGGAAAGGATCTTCTTAACGCATCTGCTTCCCGGACCTCATGTTCAGCAGAAACCAAATATTTCACAATAGGGAGAGAACTCTTTGCCATTGTATGGGCAGTTAAAACTTTTAGAGGGCAACTTTTTGGAAGAGGTTGCTTAATTCGACTGACCACCGCCCGTGAACCTGGTAATTTTATGTTTCGTTAATGCTTACACTTCAGCTGAGGCTCGGCACAAAGTGTGTCATAAAGTGTTATTGGGATCGTGTCAGCACCCTTGACACATGTGAAGGTGTGGTCAAAAATGTGTGACACAGCACAGTGTTACACATCACTAGTCATAATTTCATAAAGTTGTTTAAATGAATTTTTGCAATCATTATCAAATAGAAAGTTGACATTCTTTTGCAACAGTCTAGTAAGAGATTTAGCTATTTTGAAAAATTCGAGATGAAGGGCCATAATATCCCGTTAAGCCAAGAAAATATTTTATTTCTTAACAATGCATTCCATATTTTTAGGAATGGGTTTAACACCTTCAGGAGCAACTATAGATATCCTCCTTCCTGTATTAGAAATTCACACTTGTCAGGTTGTATTTTTAAATTTGTGTTTCTGAGTCTTTGGAAAACTTCTTTAAGTTGAGAAATATGATCATGGATTGTACGGGATTAAATTATTATATCATCCATGTAAACGAGAATACCTAATAAGATGTTATCTATAACTCTTTGGAATATAGATGGGGTATTATATAGTCCGAATGACATACTGGAACTCGTAATAGTCGTAATGACCATTTTTTACCGAAAAAGCAAAGCAGTTTTTTGAACGTCCTTTTTATCAACCTCAATTTGGTGAAAGCCTGACGCGAGGTCTAATGTTGAGAAATATTGGGTATTTATCATAAAGGGTTAATACATTGAGTTTCTTTATTACAACGCAAACTGAAAATAACCATAGAGAGGTTGAATGTTGAATTATACCTTGATTTAGCATTTTGGATATTTGAGTTTTGACTTCTTGATGATGAATTTGGGGATATTTATAGGATTTGGTATAGAGTGGGTTAGCATTAGTTGTTTGAATGGAATGTTTTATTTAATTTGTAAGTGTAATTTGTCACAGTTATTAAGTCTTCTTCGTTAAGATGATCTAACCGTAGTTGTCGTTTAATTATATAATTTCTTTCTATTTGTGAAGGTTCATACAAATTAGGGTTTACATTTAAAATTTGAAAATCTGTTGAGTTATGTAGGTTCACTAGAAACATCAGAAAAATCGATATTTTTGGGAATTGCGTCAGGATTAATAATGATAGTTTTTGATTTACTTTTACTAATACATTTGGAAAATTAAGAGCTTTGTATAAGGGTACTGTTTTGAAATTTGTTGCCAATTTTCAACGACAGATTGGCAGTGTTCTAAATAGTCGGTTCCTAGAATTCCGTCGAATTCTATGTCTATATAATGAATGTACACTTTATCAGAATCGTTTCGATTAAAACTTTTTCTTTCGTTATACCTTGAACTTATTTATTTTTTGGAAATTTTGGGTTTTCTTTTTAAAAATTCAGAGACCTGCACCAGTATCGAATAGAATTTAAAGGTCATAAATGTAATGTATGTTTTACAGCTTACAGTCAAAAGTGTGTTTACTTAAAAGTCTGTTCTGGGAATTGGTTTCGAATTATATTGGCGGTCAGAGACAAATGTTGTATTTGTTCTTACAATTGTTCTGTTTCTGGGAGATGATCTTGAAAAGGAGGTTCTTCAAAATTTTCATGATAATTTTCGTTTTGGAAATTTTTATTTTAATATTCATCAGGATTTGGATAGAAGGTTGAAAATTCGTTATCATCAGGGTAATAGTCATTACCATTATTAAGTTCATTAAAGGTGTCATAATTGTATGAATGGGTAAATTCGTTTTCATTTAAATGATGTGCTCTGGGCTGATATAATTGGGATTCTTTTGAATGACAGGAGGCCTATTTTAAAATTGACCTGTACGTTGTTGTGTATCATTTTGAGGTTTTTGTTGGAAATTAAATTGAGGTCTTTGTTGAGGTGCGAATTGTGGTCTTTGTTGAGGGGTGAATTGTGGTCTTTGAGGATTTGTTTGAACAATTTTGAGTTTATGTTTAAGGTTGTCTGGAACGACATTGGTTGGATGTGTGTCCATTTCAGCCATAATATTACATTTTAAAATTGGAATGGGTTTCTTTGGTTGAATTGGATCTGGCCTTTTATGATTTTCAAAGAATGATAGTTTTGATTCCAATATTTCATTCTAATAAGTCTTCAGGGTTGCCTGCTCAAATATTTGTCCGAGGCTTGGTTCTAAACCTGTGTTTAGGGCCATGGTATCGTAAGGAGCATTGAGTATTTCTTTATTCCGGGGTTAAGTTTCAAGATTTTTCTGTGTTCGCGTGCATTTTCGCTTTTAAAACTTGTAATCGATTAAAGAAGGTTAATTGGGATTCATTTTCGAGTTGTTTCGATATTTGATATTGGATAAGGGATCTTTGTTCGCCGATTGCAATATTATGTGCATAATTGCAAGCGTTTAAGAACGTACCGAGAAATATTTGATTTTCCTCGAATTCGGGCAAGATTGAGAAAATCTCAGAAAGTTTGTAGACTTCTTCTTCTTCAGCCATTTTTATTTTGAAAATTGGGAATTAAAATTGATATTGGGAGTAATTCATAAAATTGGAAATGGAATAAAATTGAAAATATTTCACTTGAATATTTAAATGGGATATTAGAGAAGAATGGTTTTCAATATGTAAAAATATGTGAATGTTTCAATAAAATTGTTGCAATAATATCAAAAATTAAATATCAATTTCAAAAAAATCAAAAATATTTAGATGATTCTTTACTCACGCTTTTACGGGGTGCATTTCTTTTCTGGTTCCAAGTTCTACCAGGAGTTGTGAGCAATTTGCTTTCTTGATGTAGGTTTACTTTTCGTCAAAGGACTGGAATCCACCGTTCTCCGTGTGCGTAATCTTGGCTTGCGTGCTCAAAAATGTACGAAAATCCTACTGACTGCGCCAAATGTTAGGTCATAGTCGAACATTAAAACTTTTTAAAGAACTTGTTTCTTTAAACTGTAACTTTTAAAACATTGTAAATTGAAGATTACATGTACTTCGTGACATCTGTTCTAGAACGAGAAGTGACCAAGCTTACATGTTAGGTATCTTTATAATGTCTGCAAAAACTAAAAGTTAGCAGAAAGATAAGCTGCTGTAAGTGTTAATTTAATGAATGTCTCTTTGTCCTCTGTTTCCTACTTCTCACGAGGTTACCTTGAAAATAGTATCAAATTTTATATAAGCTTTGACATTGTTTATAATACAATGAAAGAATTATTTTAAAGAGTCGTAACATTGTAGTCGTTTTTGGGTTTTTTTAAAATTTACCACAAAAAAACACACTGTTTGATGGGATCCAAAATCGATGTTTAGTTGGTTAGTCATGTTAAAACGCCTAGGGTACATGTACGCCGAATGGTTATTGGTCTACGGGAGGCGGGTTTTTCATTTCAAGAAAATTATTTTGTCTGTTTATTTCAATTTTCTGTAACAGTATTTGAATTTGAATCAAACATTATTGGTGCTTATAAGTGGTGCTTACAGTGCAGAGCTGTTTCAGTTTCAAATCTGGTGTTATTCTGTATTCATTTTAAATGCATTTTTGTATCCTTCCTCATGTCCATTAAAAATTTGGCAACGAAATTATTCAAGTCCGTGCTACTCACAAGGCAAGGCATGATTTACGAGCAAATTCCTTTGTGATTAAAAAGGATATGAATGGAAAATCTTAGGTACAACTGCGAATTGTTAAATATTATCGAAAAATTTGTTGATTTTTATCGTGTGTTAGATACACGTATCTGAACAATTCTCGACATGGTACTTGAATTTTAGGGTTAGTGAAGAAAGGAAGCCTCTGAACATAAAATCTTAAGCGTTTGTTGAAACGTTATCTGATGTGAATGTCACTAATGCAATATGCCGGTTCTCGTTCACTGTATGATGAAAACACAGTAGAATTGTTATAATTTTGTTAGTTCAGAAAAATGTATTTTGGATATGGGTCTTTCTCAGAGTATATTATAGCACTGACAAAGAAATCTTAACACCCAGGAGATGTTTAAATTTAATATTATTTTGGTAAAACATAGACATAGTGGGTATATTTTTATTAAAAAAACGATAATGATCGATTAAAATTTTTTTGTTTGTTTTCTATCATTGAATTGATTATATAAAGAAGTTAATATTGACCACTACCAGGTAATTTTTTTCAACATTAAACTAGTTTAACAATCTAAGACAATCTATAATCTACAGTATGGTTCAACTAAAGTTCTTTAAAATTAAAAATTACTAAATTCTTGGATGAACATTGCTTTGCCCACATTTATAGAGTATTATGATAAAGTTCAATACAAAACTCATAACATGTCAAGCCATTAGTTATAAACAAATTATATATTTATATTTACAGTCCGCTCAGTGAGAATTGGGAAGTAGGCAGATTGAGACCCCGAGTTCGATTTAGACTTTCAAACTCATTTCATAGTATTCTAGTGAAGCTCGATCTAGACAATGAAATGTATTTTTTAATAATATTATATTCTAGTAATTCTTGGGGATACCATAGATTGAGGCCCCGAGTTCGAACTATACCATATTTTATTCATCATTCATGATTTTTCTGAATTTATTAAATACTCGACGTTTCGACTCCTGCTTTGGAGGCATTATTAAGAGACAAAAAGTGAAAACAAAGAGTTTCAAGAGTTTCCCCAAGAGTCACTAGGTAACTGAACTGAATGTGAATCTGCTCTGCTTTTTTTATTTATAGATATCTGTCGATTAGAAAGTGATGTCACGTGATCAAGGGGCTGTGCGGTGATTGGTTGGGTGTTGGTGGGCGTGTCTGGTTTGTTTTATCTGGCAATTACGGAGGTCTATGCTGTAGCAAGGTTTTTGTTTTGTAATAAGTTGTGTTAGTTTATGTTATTGAGTTACTGTTTTCTTTTGTGCCAAGAGTTCAGCTTTATCGCTCGAAATGCGATCAAAATTGTCCCACATAATTGGATGACCACTTTGGGATCCTCCTTCACAGAGTGATATAGCGTAATTGGAGGCAGTTTCCAATTCTAATCACTTTTGTTTGTCAACAACAATTTTAGATATTATCAAAAATAGAGGTGCTTCACTTCTAAGCAAATTTCATATTTTTTACAAACCCCAAATACAGTTGAAAAAGTGACATGTAATGATTTCAGTGTAGTTTTCAAACTATGCATATCTTTATATGAAGAATTTTTATTTTAAATATTGTTCTTAAAAACTTTTCCAATTTATTGATTGAATTTGGTTAACTGGCGTTTATTTTGAATTAATTCCAGAGTATTTTCAATTCATTACACCCCAGGTTTGGAACAGAGATATTTGCTATTTTTAATACTATCGCCTTCGACAAAGGTTACTATATAAGAACAAGTTTTTGCCGATTTTTTAAAATGCGGTATAAGCTATATCAAAAAAATATGGGATTACTTCGGGATCCTAGTTAACTGAATCCAGTTTAAATGATCCAATTTCTTGATCCGGTTTCGAGTAAATGCCGATCACACAATAAACATATGTACAGACGAACTGATAACCTCCTTCTTTTTGAAGTCAGTTAAAAATACATTGGTCACCAAATTTCAATTATGACAATTTTTTTATTTTAAGTTTAAACATTTAAGATCGGTTAATCTTGACAACTAGCACTCTAACGTTTCATTAACATATATCAAAATTTATCAATTAACGAGAACTTTCTGGGGTACATCTATGACCTCTGTAGCTTATACGTGATATACACAATTTTCCAATTACCGCACAGCTCACAATGCGGCACAACGGTCACAACTAACTTTTCCAGTTACAGCACTGCTTCGAACAAACGACCACAAAAAATAGCTGTGCCTTCGGATGAATTATGTTCCAATTAAGGCTTGAAAATTGTGCGGCACAAAGTCAATTTGTGCTATGGTAATTGGAAAACACCACAATAGAGGCCAGTTTTTCTCAGAATCGGTAATGGCTACAAATGTGACTTCAGTGTAGTAAATTAGATAAAAAATCTCCTGCATTTAGAATCTTAATGTCTCTATATATCAGTTATGTCATCTACAGCTTATATGTGATATAAAGACTATTGTTTCCTTGAGTTAAGAGCTACAAATTGCTTTTAGCCTAACAATTAGCAATAAATAAAAGAACAAATTATGGTACTAGTTTATAACAAGATTTCTTAAATATACTCTTCAGCTTAATTCATATTTAATATTAATAGAATAATGTAACATACCTCTTTCTATCTACTGGTCTACTGTCTATTCTTTACTGGCTGGTTCTGTCACTTACTAAGAAACAGAGAGCCAAAAACGCGACACATATACAGTTTGACAAAGTGATAAAATATTTCACAATATAAATAGAAAAGTTATTTTCAAAACTATTGCAATAAGAAAAAACAGGTCGATATATTTTTGTGTACAATATTTGTTTTCAACCTTTATTGTGTTTTTTTAATGTTGGCCAATATATTAAGAAGTATACATATACAGGGAATTCCATCTCAAACGAGACACGTTGAAATTTTTTGAGATGAATTAGGGCTTGCGGTTAATTCAATGACCTTGAGATTTGAGATAGGGAAAATATGTGTTGTCGAATATTATTTGAAAGCCCTTTTTACAGACTATACCGTCGTAATAAGATTTTTTATTGCAACTGCTGTTCATGTGACTGAAAACCTAACGGACCTAGTAGTAAAACCGGATTATTAAATTAAAAGTTTTTACTGCATGGAAAAGTATTAAAGAAGGAGTTCTTTTTATACTACGCTCTTGAACCATCCTGTTTCACTGCCGCACACAATACAAGTAAAACATTAAATCTAAACATTTTTTTATTTTACATTATTTTTTACTGATATTTACAGCAAGTTTGTTAATCTGTTCTGAACTATATTCGATCATTTGAAGCATTGTACTTTTATCTGTCAAGTTATTAATTTACTGATTTGTTGAAAATTTAAAAGATAATTATGGTATACACATTGCAAGAACGTCTTGAGCTGGTAAGTCTTTATTACCAAAATCAAAATTGTGCTCGATCTGCTGCAATGGTTCTTAACCAAAACCATCCCGAACGTAACGTTCGTCATAAATACGTATTGGAGTTGATTTCAAAATTTTTTGAGACGGGTTCAGTAATGTATAAAAAAAGATGTCCCATTGGAATTGTAGGTGATAAAGGGGTAGCGATCGCTACATTAGGCCATGTCCAACTTATACCAAACACGCAGTCTGGCCAACAAATCTCTGCAGCTTCCGGTATTCGCAAAACTAATGTTTTTAGAATTTTGCATAAGTTAAATTACTTCATGAATTGAATGAGGATGATTGGGATCGAAGGCAAGACTTTTACGAAATTATGACCCAGTGTATAATCGAAAACCCAAATCTCTTGTACAATGTTTGCTTTTCGGATGAGTGCACTATTTCACTTCATGGAGAGGTTAACCGACATAACTGTAGATTTTGGAGCGATACAATTCCTCATTTATTTCGAGAAGCTCATAGTCAACATCCGGTAAAACTAAACGTTTGGGCAGGGATTTTGGGAATTCATCTAATTGGACCCCTGTTTATTCCTGGTAATTTAAATGGTGAAACTTATCACAATATATTGGAAAATGTAATTAATGCATTGATAATAGAAAAATTAGAAAATGATCCTCTAGTACATGAAGAGCAGCTGCATTTACAACAAGATGGAGCTCCTCCTCACTACGCCGCACCAGTTCGTCAATACCTCGATTTGGAATAACCTGGTCGATGGATTGGAAGAAGAGGTCCTATAGAATGTCCTGCCCGTTCACCTGATCTGAACCCTTTGGATTTTTTTTGTTGGGGCATGTTAAATCCAATTTTTTTATGACCAGCCTGAGAAATTGGACGAACTACGCCAACGAATTATAGCGGAGTGTCGTCAGATAACACCGACTATGCTGAATCATGTCAGAGGCGGCTTTCAGTCAAGGTTGTACTATTGTATGGATGTCAGTGGAAGACACTTTGAACATTTGCTTTAGAGGCATTGTATTGTAATGTAAATTCGTTTTTTAATACTCTTTTATTATTACATGTACAGAAATTGCAAAGGAAAATTTTATTACGACGGTATAGTCCGTAAAAAGGGCTTTCAAATGATATATGAGAACACCTATTTTCCCTATCTCAAATCTCAAGGTCATTGAATTGGCCTGTTTATGTTGAATGCGCGTACGCGCTAATTCACCTCAAAATATTTCCCCATCGAAACAAAAATCGACCTGTTTTTTTTATTGCAATAGTTTTGAAAATAACCAAGATATTCAAGGTGGCTCGTTTGAAATGGAATACCCTGTATATGAGTTTTCTTGAATAATTTTGAATAATTATGAAAATGAATATTTGTATATATGGGATTTATTTGTTTGTTTTACTGAATAATCTAACATAAATACATGGTGAGTGTTGGAAAAAATGCTCATTTTGCTTAAGCCATACGAATAAATCAACAGGAAAATTTTAAAACGTTTCTTTTTATTAGTGATATACGTAGATATAGCCATACGAATAAATCAACAGGAAAATTTTAAAATGTTTCTTTTTATTAGTGATATACGTAGATACAATATATTACTTATGTTTTTATGTAATACATTTTGTTATAAATATTATTCATAATTTTCGGGGAACTATACAAACGCCTTTGTACGTGCTTAAAATGACAACATTTTTGTTTGTCTTTTTTGGTAATATTTCATTTAAAGTAACATCTTCATCATATTTTCAATGATTTCTATGAATGTTGATTTTATCAGTTACACTGAAATTGACCTTACATTTAAAATTTGAGGTAATATAGTTTCGGGTAGGGTGTGACCGGGACAAACAGCTTCTGCCATCAGTGGGGGTTTTTCATAAAAACCACACATGATGAATGTGGGATTCGCAATTGTTTTCGTTAAGTCATTTTCGGTAATTCCGGTATGTTTTCGTGTATTTCAGAAACAATGCTGTCGGTGAGTGAAGTGTTTGTTATATGCAAATTTTAAAAGTGTTACTGTTCAAATGAAAATGCACTATTCAACTTGAATATTTGTGCCAATTATGGAAACGTTTATAAACTTATTAGTAATTTCAGTACACAAAAAGTTTTTTCAAAATTAAATAAATAGTTGTTAATGACAAGAGTTTGAATTTTGGGTTATTTAACTAATATTCCTAAATTGTAGGAAGTAATGTAAAAAAGCGCCATCTATAAAGTTTATATCTTAAGTTTTGTCATAGCATTGAATATTGCATTTTAGACATCAACAAGGTTTTATTATTTATAAATAATATTTAAGATCTTTCCGTATTTTGTAATTATATTATTCACTTTACGATTTTTTTGCTTAGTAACTTTTATATCTTAGAAAATATGGTTCCGGTTAAAAAAATAACATATACAACTCTTTAGAAACTTTCTTTCTGTGAGCCTTCCCTAGGGAGATGTAGGTCGCCAAAGTACGCCCCTAAATATTTTTTACATATTTTGTGATACGTAGTGTAATTTCGTTATTTTTGAAAAGGGTGGACTTTAGATAAGAGTTCTCAAAGAAACCCGACATTTAAATATTAGGGTTGTTTAGTTTGCCAATACATAGATACCTACGAGTTTTAACACAATAGTGCCAATATTTGTACACCCTGTACGTTAAAAACAAAAAAATATATATTAAATAGCTTGAATCTTAAACTACTAAACACGTACTGTGTTCGATATGATCAAAATAAACAGTTTTCGAGCAAAAGCTACTTTTATTCAATTATGCTCCTTATTCAGTGATTTTTTCAATGATATTTATTTAGTGACAATGAAAATTCAAATGGAACACTCTGTATATTTGTTAATTTTTCGAATGTGTTAATTAATATCAACGTTTCCTCAACCGATACTAGGTGGTTCTTGAGTTATTAAGCTTCTTGGTCTACATTTTTGCATTTTGACTGGATTTTGAGATAAACATGCATACAAGTATAAAAAAATGTGTGAACGTAAAAGGCAAAGTTTATACTCCGTATGGCCCTTGCCACAATAGACAACAATTAGATTTGAATGGAGAGGTGTTAGAGCGGTGGCTGACGGAGTGAAGGATAGACTTTGAAATGTCGACTAGATTGGTGGTCATATTAAACATATTTATTTTTTGTTTCTTATTATACCTATGTAATTGTTTTCTAATTAAAAAAAAACTCTGTGGGTTGGGTCACATTCTATTTCGTGTGCTAGAGCACTAATAATAATCAGACATTTGCTCAAACCTGTAAAACGTTCATTACTATTGAGCATGTTTATGAAGTTGTCGTTAGAATATTTTGGCTCTAAAATAACTTGACCGGCAATTTCCAAAACTTCGATTTCAATTATAAATTTTCGACAGCCAGGATTCTCTTATTGAAAATATATTCAGACGCGTATTAAAATCTATTATTTTTGTTAAATATTAATTATTCTTTCTCTTGGAGTGTAATTTTTGAGTCTCTTCTTATATACTGCGTTTTTAATTTATCTTCCCTATACATATATTATAGGAGTATTTTCAGAATCTCAGATGCATCCGACCTTTGTGACTTAGGTCTGCGGATTTGGATTTCTGTTTGATACTCTTGTTTTATATTTCTTAACATGACAACAGTATTATAATGTTTAAGCACATTCGGGGAAATAACACCAGAAGTCACGAAATTTCTGTATATTTCCAAACGTTTCGGAGTCTAGGCCTGACTCCGGTGTCAGTGAAAAAGAAAATATAAAACAATGCTCAATTCTAAAATGTTTGACAGTTTCTATTATTTGACTTATGACGTAACTAACAGAATTTAATTTGATAATATACAGGGTAGCACAGAAACTTCTAGAGATCATATAATAATAAAGTTCCTTTCAAATTTGAAGGATTTGAAAGGGGTGATCTTCATAATTTTATTATCTTGGGAGTCAGTGTTGATTGGTGAAGTTTGGTGTTGGTTGTTTGGTATTCGATTTTGTTTAACTGTTTATTAATAATAATTTTTCTGGGTAAGTATTGGCAAAAAGTACATTTTTTATAAACGTTTTTTCTTCAATGAATTTATTGATGTTAGAACAGTGGGTTGTTGCTCTGTCAAATAAAGATTTGATGATACCTCTTTTTGCTGAATTTGGATGATTAGAGTGCATGGAGAATTTATAAAGTGAACTCTCAAAGTTTCTTTTAAAAATTATTTCACCACTTACTGGTAAATCTAACTCTCACCTTAAAAACAGCGCACATTTCTTAGAAAAATTATCAAATATTCAATAAAAAAATACTTTCACACTAGCATTGTAAATCTATACAACAATGTTCCTGTCAACAAAACACTTCCCGTAGTAAAAGAACGGTTAGAACACGATTCTTTACTAAATCAACGTACACAATTGTCCATTGATACAATAACGGAACTACTAACATTTTGTACAAAGACAACATATTTTCAACTTAATGACGACAAGATTTTGGGATGGCAATGGGTTCCTGTCTGTCTCCTGCTTTACGCAACATTTTCATGGAAAAAAATTGTTGAACAAACAATTTTCTCAAAACAGATTAATCCTTTAGTTTGGTGGCGCTATGTTGATGACATATTCGTTATTTGGGAACATAATCTTGAAGACTTACATGAATTACTTATCGACATAAACAACAAAGAACAAATTATCCAGTTTACACTAGAACTCGAACAGAATAATAAATTATCTTTCTTAGACAATTTAATAACTAAAACAGAATCGACATTTAAAACAGAAGTTTACAGAAAAGCGACTCACATTAAAGGTATCTCAACTTTAACTTTAATCATCCAAATTCAGTAAAAAGAGGCATCATGAAATCTCTATATGACAGAGGAAAAATCAACTATTCTAACATCAATAAATTCAATGAAGAAAAATCTTTATAAAAAATGTACTTTCTGTCAATAAATACCCAGAAAATTTTATTAATAAAGAGTTAAACAAAATTTAATACCAAACTATCGCTAACAACCAAGACCAAACTTCACCAAGCAACACTGACTACCAAGATAATCACATCACTAAAATAACTATACCAAACATACAGGGTCTCTCAGAGAGACTGAAAAGGGTGGGAAACAGATATAATAAACATCAGTTAAAACAAGAAGTACACTAAAATCACTTATATAAAAAACAAAACCAAAAAACACAATTTAAAATACAAAAAAAGGTTTTTCATAGGTTTTCGTTTATGATTTGAATCGGATTACTATATTCTTTGATCGCATTTTTGGCGAATCAAATAAAGTCGCACCCAGGAGCGCTACATAAAATTCTGAACTTTGTTATTATATGATCTCTAGAAGTTTCTGTGCTACCCTAAATATTAAATTACGTCACAAGTCAAATAATAAATATTGTCAAACATTTTAATTTTACATTTTAGAATTGTGCCTTTTTTCATAGTTTGCTAGTGACAACGGAGTCTGACCTAGATTCGGAAACGTTTGGAAATATACAGAAATTTCGTGACTTGTGGTGTTATTTCCTAGAAAGTGCTTAAAAATTGAAAAATATGCCAAAAATATCCAGAATATATATATCAGAAAACAAGCAGTATTATATTTATTTGGTAAATTGGCTGGTTCACAAACAGTTCCCAAATATTTTGTACATGGTTATATACCTGGTTATTAAGCTTTTCCCACCGGTTCTACTTAATTCAAGTGTTTTCATTAGTTGGCACGCAGACACTCGCTGCTTTCTATGTCTTTATAGAATTATATTTCCACGTACAGACTAATGTCAGAAAGGCATCACTTCACTTGCACACTAGAATAATAAATTGTACCCGATACTTACTTATATTCTGAACGTTTCATTTGAGTTTTCAATGCTCAGGGTTGTTTTGAAAGAATAAAAAATTTAAATTATACTTTGTATCTGTATAAAAATTAATGGATGCTGACGTTTTAAAGACTTTTCGACCCCAAATCGGCAGGTCCTATCTCTAATTTACCGTAGTAATATTTAAACTTAAAAAGTAAGAGTTAAAAATTTCAATAGAAAATTGATAAGTTGTCGACGATAAGACAATCTAGTAGTGCTTTGTTCTACATTTAGTGTACAATAATAAATATCTACTTGAAAATTTCAAGTTTTTTTTTCTCAAGTTGGCAACTATCGATTTGTAGTTCAAAGTCATCAGAAAAGTCGCTAAATCATTTTTATCGGTAAAAATTATGAAAAGTCTGCGAACAAGTCGCTAAATTGGCAACACTGGGGTCGATTCGCTATCATGTGAACAACCTATATCATTTTCCTTCTTCTGGAATCTAGTAGAATTTTTTTGTCACGACGATAGTTTCAGTCAGGGAAATATACTCGCCTAGTATACACACGCTTACAATGTTTAACCACTTTTTGGGGAATGACACCACAGCTCAGGAAATTACTGTATATTTCCAAACGTATCGGGTCAGACCCCATTGTAAAAGAAACATCAAAAATGGCACAATTCAAAATTTTATTATGACTTTAGTTACGTCATACATAAATCATGATGGACTTGGTATCATTTTGTACCAGTGTTAGCTTAAAGAAATGCATGATTATATAAAATTTTAAAGGGCGGAGAAGGTCTTCGTTGCACTTTCTGATATCAATGGGTAGGCTTCACAATTTCTAATGCCTTCAACAAAGCTTTGGGTATCCGACTGGTCATAAAACTTCTTTTCTGATTGGGCTTATTTGGATGTGCTAGTTCATTTGAGACTTGGGTTTGTAATCACACTTGTTCTTAAACAAATAATAACAATGTTTACAAACTCACAATTCACAATACGATCTGAACTTGGACTGTCTAACTGTTGAGTGTCAAAACAACTATTTATGTAGGGTTAAAAATGCATTAAATCTCGAATGTTCAGTTTCTAAAACTATGACAGACAAAATTTGGGTTGATTACCATTACGGGCAATTAAGCATTTTGCGTCCGTATGAACAAGATTTTTTATAGCTAGGATTTGTTAGATGATATTTTGTCATGGGATGATTTTGTATAAGCATTGTCAACTTTACTTAAATAATCTACCAAAGTCATAAAAATTGAGGCGTATAATAAAACATTAGAAGTATCATCCTTACTAGCTTCACTAAATGCACAAAATGATTATTGAAATTAAGATGTTTCCAGGATTTAGGCGCTATCTCTATAATGAGCTCACTGAAACACACACACACACACATAATCTCCTTAAAACATGTCTAGCTGTTTGGATATGCCAACAATATATACTAGCTGTCGCCCAGTGGTCGAAATTCGACCAATTGTGTCAATATCTCTGGCAGTTTACGTAACCTGAAAATTTTATCGTAACATTCTAACCTAGGACTTTAGGGAGAACAGCAATTACACGAAACGGATCCAGATTCGGAACCTCTGTGTGATAGTTTCCTGGAAAATCCTATATGTCGGTCTTTCATCTCGCTTCTACAAATAAGTAACGAAATTCAAGTTTTTTTCAGATATAATTCATAGGACTTTATTTGTGTTCAAATTCGTAATTCTTAACTATCTTTTGTAACTATAATTGTACTCCGATCTATATTTCAATCATCATATATATGGACCTCTCCGTGGGTTACTCTATAAATCAATTCATTTTTTATCATCATCTTGTATCTATAATTCCTCTCACCTTATATTTCATCTTCCCTATATATACAACAGCTTATGGGTTACGAAATGTTGCATTTCCATTTCCGCCACCCTGTATATGCATCTCTGTATAATATTTTTTGCACCACCCTGTATAACTGTAATTCTACTGCACCTTCTATTCCAAGAACCCTGTAAATTCAAACGATAATGGGCTTCCCTATATAATTATTTTATTAGTTATAATTGCACTCTACTCTATACTTTAAACACTCTATATATGCAACTGCTTATGTGCCACCCACGAAAAAAAAAGATTTCTAACATATCTGGAATCGTCTTGTATAATTATAATATACAATCATTACTTTACCACTAAACAATAACAACGTTTGCATGCCACTTCCAGAAGTACATGCTCTAAGTATATATCAGCATTGGTCCCTCTATATATAATTACTGAGCCTGGCGGCGGCGGCCATCTTTATTGCATGATCTGTGGGCGGCACATTCAGTTGTTTGGCGTTGACATTATGGACGTAAATAATGAATTTTTATTATATTTTATTTAATGAATGAACCAATATTATAAATTAATATTAGCATTCTACACTGAAGGTCGTCAGTAGCTAATAAACAAAACAAAAATGAAGAAAATCTGTATTTATATATAGATTCCTACAAACCGATCATACAGCCATCTACCGGACCCAATTGTGCATTTAACTATCCAGAGGCCCACTCAAACCACACATACAATTCCATTAAAATTGGTCTAGCCGTTTGAGTTTAAAAAAGTTTTACCAGGACCCTATTGTTGCGCCACGTCACCTATCTTTACCACTTGTAAATCTACATTTTCCAGGAACACACTCAAAGACACACAAAAAAATTCATCAAAATCGGTCCAGTTGTTTACAAACAGTTAAAAAATTTTTAGCAAGACACTTTTGTCAAGTAGCAAATGACCTAATGATCTTCAAATGGCTGAAAAATCTTCAAAAATTATAGCTAAGAAACATCAAGTCAGCTTTCAATCCCAAAAAACCTCATCAAAATCGATTCATTCGTTTAAGAGTTACGATGCTACAAACAGACACACAGCTCCACAGATACATACCTTAAACTTATACCATCCCTTTTTTGCGTCGGGGGTTAAAAATATGACAGAACAAATTTAGACCGAATATCCTTAGGAGCAGTTAAACATTTTGCGCCCATAAACCATAATATCTAGAATTGGTATTGCTAGATTTTTTTTAGATGATTTTTTGCCAAAACATTGTCAATTTTAATTAAATTTTCTACCAAAGTCGTAAAGATTGACACGTATAATAAAACTTTACAAGTATCATCCAAATCCCGCATCATAGCTCCAGTAAATATACCAAATAATCATTAAAATATTTTTTAGTATTATTATTAGATGATCAAGATAATTTAAATAATATCCCTGGAGCGGATCCAGAGACCAGTTTCAGGACTGGCGATCAAGTGCCTCAGAGGGAGCGAACTCCTACAAAATTAACTTTGTTTTTGGATAAATTGTATTTCCTGACTTATTGTGTTAAAAATAGTCGACATTCTGTTTAAATCCATAGAAATTATCAGATTTTAAGCTCCGATACGTAAGATTTTTGTCGAGTTAGTGTCGAACTCACTGACCTGAGACTTTTGGAGGGGGCGGTTGCCCCCATCGCCCCTTCTGGATTCGCCCCTGTAATATTTGATATATATATATATATATATATATATATATATATATATAGCAAAATAAACAATACCGAAATCTGAAATGCGATGAAGCTGCTTACACAATGTCAATATCTTTATTTATAAAATATGAAACTTTTAATACATAATTTTGAACTTTAAGACTTAAAACTTTGAGAGTGCTCCTATAATTTTATATATATTTTAAACAACAAAAACCGAAATATACTATTAGTTTAAATAATTAAAAAATGTAAATACAAAAAATATAAACCTAACTTATTAAACAACAAAAAACAACATAAACATTCATTGAAAATAAAAAGAATGAAATAATATAAATTACCGAAATATCTCCTATAATTCTATCTTAAAATGACCGCCACCATAAGTGGTAGAATAGTATAAAAAAAAGATTTAAAATAATTACTTGGAACTATGACAAAAAGTACCTATATACATTTATTATTCTTATTTTAGAACATAAAATTGCTCAAGAAATGTGATAGCCTCTACGAAATAAATTCAGAAAAATTTCTACTTTTATGTACAAAGATTCAATATTTTTGTATGTGAAATAACCAATAAAACCAGCTATCCAGCAGTTGTTTGTAAAATAAATCTAAATCTCTCATATAACAATCAGTTGACGGACATAATTATAAAATTGCACCAACAGGGTTGAACTGTATATTAATTTCACTAAAACTACTGAAAAAAATGATTAATAGTCAAATTCGTTAATTCCCTCACAGGTCAGATACTCGTACATGAGTAATTCTCTATAATAATATCATCCTTAAATATTTCGTAAAAGTTTCCTGACAGGCCAGTTTTGTTAACAGCCCACAAAAAGGGCGTGAACAGTTTATTCTCATTAATTAATAGACAACAATTACTTTCAGAAAACAACTAATACCTAGTTTACTTGATTTTTATTGTAGATTTGTTTAAATTAAAAGTTGTAAGATAAAAATTTACTGTAAACTAATTATTCTCTAGTATTAATTAATGGAAATGTAAAAATAAACATCATGTTAAGTTTGTGTTTTTTTACAGTTACTTCTTTCTTGTTTATGGGCAGTTACATTAGCAGCTCCAGCAGCTTTACAGAACTATTACCCACAACAATTTCCTTCTAAAGGTCCGACTAATCAAAATATCGTACCCATAGTTTCCGAATCAAATGAATTAAATCCAGATGGCTCATTTAGTTATAGGTAAGAGTTTTCTAATATTATATAAATAATTTAGACAACAAATTTGTTGGTAAATAATACGAACATATTAACAAGACGTATTTTGTACATTTCTGATATATTAATGAATACATTTTCAATCCATAGTTATACTACCGGTGATGGTCAGCAAGCACAAGCTCAAGGCTTCCTCAAAAATCCAGGCAATAAAGAAACCGAAGCAGAAGTCATTCAAGGCTCTTATTCGTATACTGCCCCTGATGGAACACCGATAACAGTTACATATATAGCTGATGAATTAGGTTTTAGAGCAACAGGTGCTCACTTACCTACTCCACCACCAATTCCAGAAGCTATTCAGAAATCTTTGGAATTATTGTCGCGCGTTCAACAAAATCAGCCACAAGGTCAATCGAGTTATCAATCTCCTAGATATGAATCACCAAATTATGATGACCAGGATAGATATCAAAGTGAAGGGGGGTACCAGTCTAATGGTTACAGAAGGCAATATACACGACCACGTTACTGAATTGTTTTGTAAGGTTAGATTACAATGTTAAAATATTTGCGGATATTTTATAAGTTTTGAAATAGACTATTTCTTCTTTTATTTGTTCTTGAATTTTAAACATTTTAATATCCTTGTCAAGGATTTATTATTTTTTATCATATCATGCAAAAGTAATTCATATTGCTCAAAGTCAGTTCTAGGAGTATGAAATTTTCTATAAAATTTCAAAATATAGTCTGTAAAAAATGAAAAACAATAAAATGTATCACGTATTTATGTTAAATTTTTAAAATCCCTATTATATATAATACTCGTAGGTTGATAATTAAATTTTTGAAAGCATATAATGTATGGTAAATCGGTTACTAGGAAAATCACTTACATTTTTTATTCGTAAGGATGTCCAGTTAAAAGATCTTGTGCTCTTTTCCGTACCACCATTAATGTTCCTGCTATTCATTGTTGTTGTTTGATATTAAATACATTTATTGCTGTTGTAAAATTTTGCTCTCAAATTTCAAATGTGATATTTTTAACTCCCGACGATAAAAAGGGGTGGTATAAGTTTAAGGTGTGTATTTGTGTATCTGTGTGTCTGTCTGTGGCATCGTAGCTTCTAAACGAATGGATTGACCGATTTTCATGTTTTTTTGTGTTTGAAGCTGCCGTCATCGAGATGGTTCTTAACTAGATTTATGAAGATTTGTTCTATTCAGCCGTTTGAATATCATGAGCTCATTTTCGATTTGACAAACGTGTCTTACTAACAGTTTTTTTAACTGTTCCTAAATGACTAGACTGATTTTGGTGCATTTTTGTGTGTCCTTGGGTGGTTTATATTTACAATTAGACCTGTTAGGTTGCGCAGCCAACGGGTTCTACCAAAACTGTTTGGAACTTCTAAATGGTTAGACCGATTCAAATGAACATTTTTGTGTGCGTTTAAGTGGGTTTCTGGATGGTTTAGATTCACAATTGGGTTCGGTAGATGGCGCTACGATTGAATTCTAGGAATATATATGTATATATTTTTGAACATCCAAACAGCTGGACCTAAATTGATGAAATATTTGGTGTGTGTTTAAGTGAGCCCGTGGTTGAGGTGGGACCTAAATACTGCCCAGTGGGGCAGGTACTCATATATGCATACTAGTAACAGGTATGAAATTCCAAACGTAACATGTCTGGAATATGAGATTTTTTTACTGTTTAGAGGTTTTTTTGTGTAAGAGGGTTATTTGAATTTTTTACTTTATCTTGTTGATTGATTTTACCCATTTGCTAGGATTGGTCTAATATCATGTATACCGTCACTTTACTGTCGGTGCCCATAAAATTATTCTTCCATAAGTACCTGGTACCAGTTGTTTTATTAAATTAACTATACAATTTCTTTCATCACAATTTTGTATGTTCTCATTATGTATTTTTCTCGCTTTCCCCCCTGCATGTATAATTGGACTCAAAATTATAATAAAATCAAGTTGAATTACTTGCCGTATTTCTCTGTGTCTATATATCTCCTACAAGAATTGTAACTTTTAATTAATTACTCATACTTGATTGTCTTAAGCCATATCTGACATTATTTACCTTTTTTGCATTTAATAATGAAGAGTAATACACAATCGCAAGTGTGTGTAAACCATTTTTCGTGATTTCAATAAATTTATCGGAAATCTCGCTTTGAAGCTATATAAATACACTCTTGTGTTCGAAAAATGTATGCCGCAAGTATATATGTATTATAGTATAGTATAGTATAGTATCATGAGTTTAATAAATACCTTTTCGGCTCCTTAAATTAACGAGTACCAAGCCCATTTTGTTTGTATACCTATTAAATATCAATTTGCACGAAAAATTTCAAATTTTGCGAAGACGGTGCTTTTGGTGTCACCCACTCCTGCCCTAAAAGAAAATTCTAGACAATGCTAGACAACACTAAAAAGGCGAAAACACGCTGTTAAAACACGACGTGACGCCAGGTGTCGACACATTACCAACACGGAACGACACAATAACAATTTTTGACAACTGATCAGCTATTATTACTGAAAGTGTATGATGTTTGATGTGAATTTAATAAATAACAACCCAGAGGGAAATTTTCAAGTGGATTTGAAATACTGTTTATGCGTGGGCCTGGTCAGATGTCATGGTTACGTTCACAGTAGCATGACGTCAATCTGAATCACAAAGTAGTCTCTTATAGAGGTGTAAATTAAAATGAAAATTTAGGCACCCCCTTATTATATAGGATATTTATTTAAGATAAGTCAAACGATTGAATTTATAAAAAAATATTAATTTATATAGTTCAGTATAAACAACAATTATATTTTAGGGTAGTATAAAATACATGTAGTTTTATACTACTACCACAAGTACTTGGAGTTGCAACTACTTCTTGTCTTCTAAATGTTATTTATGGTATATTCTATATTTTTATGTTTTCTTGGGAATAACACCATAATCGAAATAAAAAGCTGTGTATTAAAAGAAAAAAAACAATCGTTTCAAAGTCGATTCTAACTTCGTTGTTAATGGCTTTATATGTATTGAAACCGTAAATTGCAAAATGAAAGTTTGATTTATGACATTTAAGTTGACATAAGAAAAAAAATGTTGTTTTTATATATAGAGATAGCACAAAAAATTCTAAAGATCGTTTATTATAGTTAAACAACTTTCAAGTTGGAAGAATTAGAAAGAGTTGTCTGTAGAATTTATAAGTGGCGTTCTTAGGTAAGTAAGATAGCGCATTCGCCATAAATCAAACTTTCATTTTGCATTTTAAATTTTCAATACATTTAAAGGCCATTGACAACGTAGTCAGAATCGAAACGTTTGGTTTTTTCTTTCAATATACAGCTTTTTATTTCAATTGTGGTGTTATTCCCAAGAAAACATAAAAATGAACAACTTCTTCTGTTGCTAAATAGTTTCTAGAGCTCATTTGCGACATCTTCTAGGTGCCTTTTATGGTTTGATGGGTAAATAACACTACACTTGAATTTTAGGTTATTTTAAATGTACCTGGTAGAAAAAAGTTGTAACTGTAGTTGGCTGTAGTCCTCTTCTAGTTCTATAACATGTCTACGGCATATTCGATGAGACTCATAGCTTTTAGCAAAATCAACCGAGAGTTATATGTTCTACTCATTGTTTAAATATATTTGGTTTCTTCATTGCTTTGAGTCGCTCTGATTTTCACCTCAGCAAGGCAATTCTTTAATTACAAACACAAATATTTACATAAAAAAAAAATTATATTCATTGCACAATTCAAACTGTATCTGTGTAACCAAAACGAAAAAAAAATTATTGAAATATTGAACAGCTCAAAACAAATTAAACAATAAGACTGCGGATCATTCGCAATATAACTTCGGTTATATGAAGTAGCCGAAAGGTAATCTTTGTGAATTCTCTATTGGGTGAATACTTTGTTATCGGGATCTTTGGGATCAGGTGTCGTGTGCGACAATCACATGGCATCGGGTGTTCTCAGTGAGATTCTAGCTATAATAATACAAAGATTTTGTTTGGATCAATACTTGTCGGGTCACATCGGATGGCGTCGCGTTTTAACAGTGTGTCTGTGTCTTAATGCCACGAGTCGATACCTGACACAATACAAATTTCTCACAACTAACAAGTTATCATTCAAAGTATATAAGTGTTTACTGCGTGTTTAATAAATAACGATCCAGATGAAAATTTCTAAGCAGATTTGTTTTAAAGAAATAACAAAATAAAAATTTTCGAAAGACGCATAGCGTCACTGTTGTTTAGAAACACACTGCGTGGGTCCGGTCAGATGTCATGGTTAAGTCCACAGTAGCAACACGTCAATCTGGATCTATGAGATCACCTGGCATCGGGTGTTTGCAGTGTGATTCTAACGATAACAATCACACATCAACATCAAGTCTGAGGATTTAGGTGTTATTTTTTGTTAGTTATTTTCAACTTTTTAGTTCTACTTGGAAGTTGATTAATATTAAAAAAATGTTTTTTATTTTAAACAATGTATTATATTATCAGTTTATATTGAAAAACTGTTGCCTTCGGCTGCACGCATAGTAGTTTCATTAAGTTTTAAAACAGTAGATTCTTCAGTTTTCTGGGTTTTCCATTGAGTTAGATAGAAACATTTACTATTGCTCTTGTTTTCGAATGTTATTGTCATCTCCACTTGATAAAACTAGATTGCCGACTGTTAGCGGTTTAACAAGTTAAAACGAAGTAAAAGAATTTTCGATTCGAATTTCTTGAAGGACTGCTGAACAGGACAAAAAAGGTCCAAGATATGTCATGCTAAATTTCCTATATAATGCTCTAAAGTTATGAGTGAGAGGGAACCTAATTGTCATCAAAGATTTGAGAGAAATGAGCTCGCTGTAGCCGACATTTTTTATTTGTTTATTATACAAATAAATGTTCAAATATTAAAATGAAATCAGATGTCTATTTTTTTAATAGTAATATCTATTGCACATTATGTGTGAAATACATGTTGTTTCATCTGCAGTAGTGTTTATTGTAAGTTATACTAGTGACAAAGTAACTCATAAGTTATTTTGACATATATTACAAATATATATTCTATTAATATGTAATGATATTTTATTATCGCACTAAACATCTTTAAAGTGAAAGTGGATAATAAATAGATTTTCAATAGTCCAATAAGGTTGAGTAAGTGTGCTCTGATGTTGTTGTCGTGGGAAGGTGGCGCCATCATATTGATTCGTAGGTAGTTCTCTACTTCAAATTTATTGTCAATATTAGTTTTACTTATCAGCACAACAATAATTTGAAATAAAGTAAAGGCGTTATTATAATATGATTAATTAATTTACTCATCTGGTGTCCAGTTTTTATTTGAAAAACTTATTAAAAATATTACACTTCTTGATCATTTCTACACATTTGAAATAATTTTTCGGCTTTCTCTGTTTCATTTCATTAAAATAAAGGAAATAAATATATTTTGAATTAGATTTAAATGTTTCAGGATTTTATTAGCCTTGATGAATACTAAAACTTTATATTATGGATATGAAAAAACATTTAAGCAGGTTACTCGAATAATTATCCGTCATTATTAGGATGTTAATTGTAATGGTGTACCCTCAACGAATTCAAATAAAATTCTGAAGCAAAGGTGCTTGTGAGTGCTTTTCATTAGGATTAGTTGAATTAATAGGAGTGTTATGGTGGCATTTTTGTAGAAGTGCCTTCTAAGTTTTTTGCAAGTTTAGAGCATCGTCTTGTTTATTAAACTCCCCCAATTTCTGAATTTCGGTAGCTTCCCGCATTAGCTTCTTTGGAGATTTCCTTGCACATTTTAAAGTCTATTTTATTTAGTCTGTTTTTTCCTGATACTTACTTTATGCTCATCTACTCTTACGGAAATGCGTCGGTTAATACTTCCCACGTATGACTTTTGACAGTCTTCACAAGATATACTACAGACTCCGTGGTTCTCTAACTCGATTTTGTCTTTCTGGTTACCGAGGACTTTGCCTATGTTTTTGTGAGGCTTGTAAATTGGCTTTATGTTGTGCTTTGTCAGTAGTCGTCCTATTCTATCAGTTGTACCTCTAATAGAAGGTAGGATAGCTGCGTGTGTCTTGTTCTCTATGTTTTTGTTGTTTTCTGGTCGTGTGTTTCGGTTTACTGGTTATGACTTTTGTATCCGTTTTTCTTTATCTCTTCTGTTATGATTTTAATTTCTTCGTTTTTGGTGTTGGAGTGGCTATTCGAAACATTTGAACCTTTTAGAGTTGAAAGGTGGATACAACATGTTTGGTGTTATTTGTATATGGGACAATGTAGACAGAAAAAAAAAGGTTGTTAAAAATCCTCTACTAATAGAATCTGAAGATGTATTTTATACCACCTCTGCCCATAAAACTTGGCCTCATATTATATATTGCTGAATTTTTATATTTTAAAAACCACTTTCCAGAATTAGTGATAATTGATAATTTTACATCCCAAAAACAAGAATATCATGAAGAGCGACATATTAAAAACTCCAAATCATCAGGTTGTTTTACATAATGGCAATGAACTTCCCTCCTCAAAATACCAGGCAGCTAACAAGAAAGAGTAAGATATAAAAAAAATTCTCTTGAAAATAATTCAATATTGTGAATTCGAATAGAACTGAATTGAAATGTTTTTGCACCTCCACATATAATACTTAATAGTATTGTTTCTAAATGGGACAGTTGAGACAACAAAATCATTAAATTAAGAAATAATCACCCGAAAGATCTTCTCTTATTCCCTTTCCTTACTGTTCTGACAGAAAAATGTTTCTAGTACAATCTGAAGTGAAGTCAATGTAAAAATCAAGGAGCTTTGAATTACTTATAAGTCTTCTGGTTGTAACATGTCTTTAAAAATACATTCTCCATTTTCATCTGCATATCTTTGCTACAAATTTGAGCTCCATTAGCGCCAAACTCGTTGAAGGATATTATCTGGATATCTTCACATTACAAAAACGATACCAGGACAAGTAACGCCTAAATATGCTGACGTAAGCAAAGTACACAACAAAATCGTAAAGCAATACTTTGTTTTTCATATTTTTTTGCTAAATGAATTTCGGCATCTGGAAGTTGCAGGAAAAACTATCTTACAGAGGCTCCAAATCGGGAGTTTTACAGTGTGTAACGCCGTTTCCCTGTGCTTCCTAGGATAGAAATCACACGAAAGAAATTGTAGGTTAACTAAAACCCATCAAAGAAATTATGGTACTATCTTTTTGATATTTTTCAATACACTGAACTCAAGAAAATATATTGTTTCTAGTCGACAACATTCATCACTTTCGCTTCTCTCAACTGATCATGAAAAACTCCCAATTTGGAGTCTCTATGAGCTAATTTTTCCTGAAACTCCTAGATGTCGAAATGCATGTCTTGATAAAATATTAACTTCAGTTATATGTTCTGAGCACATAAGCGATTATTAGAGATTTCAGTCAGTTGACGGGAATGCAACTGATGAAAGGTTCTCGACTAGAAACGATATATTGTTTCGCTTTCAATGGTTTGAAAAATCTCTAAAATATACTACCTGGTTGTCACTCATTTTATTCTCTGAAATAGTGTAGACAATTTTACACAAAAGGCGAGTTTTTGTTAAGTAGTGGTATTTGTGTTTCTGAATTAAATATGTAACTGAAAAATCCTAGAGGAAGACTTGTATAATTTATAGTTATATTTTAAAATTATTTTCATCACATATTTAATTCCTTTATTACGCATGTAACGTTCATATGCTCGTGACAATAATTAAGGCTCATGTGTTGATTGTAATCGCCATATAGAGTTATTCCTGCCATGTTCAGTGGTGTTACATTAATTGATTGATTTAAAGGTGTCGAGTTCATCGCAAAAATTAAGAAATATTGGTATTTTAATGCGAATTTAGGTATACCAATTAGACCAAAAGGAGAAATAATTAATTAATTCCTGTACGGTGTCAATGCATTCCATCATAAAATTGATACCCGTAAAAGGAAAAATAAATGAAAGTGGCCACAGGACCTGACATAGAAGATGTATGTATTTTGCGCAATATTAGACTCATCCTCGAGTGTTTGTCGGTTACTGGAACAAGATTGTGTGTGTTCATACATCACTTTGTACGTACGGCATCTCAAGGGCAGTACAGTACAGTTTTGCAACAAAGCAATGAAAAATTCATTTTATTCGTAATTACTAGAAGATCTTGTGGAAATTTGAGAATTTGAATTCTTAAGTGTATTGCAAATTATTTTTGCTGTTGCAACAGGTAAATGCACACCTAGAAGTATTTGAAGTAACAAAACTTGTTACTTGTATATGTTAGAAATGACAATAGTTTATGGAGATGATAAATTTTAACTTTCTATAACATAATACTGAACTAGCCCTAAATTACAATTAGAAATAACAAACTTATGTTGTAGAATGGTAAACAATTCTTAATGTGTATTTTTTATTGATTATTGAAAGGAAAGCTTTTTAACGGAGGTTCACATTTATACATATGAAAATATATGAGTATGGTAATGAAATGAAAAAACTTGAATTGCTTTATGTTCGTTCCGACGGACCCCAAATTTCTGATTGACACCACACTATTTAAAATTATCTCTTAGTATCCTTTTACTCTGTGCAGCAAACCTTATTATGGTGGCACTGCAAAAAGAGTTCAAAGCTGTGTTAAATTCTGTTTTTCCAGCGTGCCAGAAAGATGCCACTGAAATGCGTCGATACATCTAGAACCTCGCGGATGTCGTACGCAAAACAAAAACTTGGCCAAAAAAGCAGCTCATGTCGTGCTGAAATGTTCTTAGATAAAGTCGGTGTATCCATTGTTCATTCTAGAAAGAGGATAGTCTAATATATGTTCACTAGTAAAAATGGGATGGAGAGTCTCAGTCGGTATAGTCTTTATCAGTGGATAAAGTTCTGAAGTTTACATTAATATGTTGTATGGTTACTGACATGAAAATCTGTTTAAAATTTCATACTGTTTATTTTATGAGTTATCTGTTAGTCATTTAGTTATAAATTACTTCACAAATACAGATAAATAGCTTCAAAAAAATTACCGAGTTCAATGCATAGTAACAATAATGACACTAGAGAGTAAAAAATAATTGAATTGGATATTTAATACGAAAGATATTATATGTTCTATAAAACTGCGTTTGAAGTTTATGCCAGGCCTAAGAAATGCATATATTGTACATATGAATATAAACAGCTTTAAAAATTAAACAATTTCTGTTATTAATTAAATAAATAAAGGTATTTAAACGCCATGTTACACACATATTTTTCAGGCACCACCCTATTAACACTTTTTGTTTGTAATTTTTTAAGCACCTACTACCACTTTTTTTCTAGTCCGCCCTATATTTCAACAATCGTATACATACAAAACATTGCAGGGCATCACATAAAACATTTCTTTTACTATAAAATTTTGAATCACCCTGTATAACTACGATTCTGCTGCAGCCTATATTACAACCGGCCTATAAAAGCAACTGCCTATGGGCTACAAATACAGCACTTTTTACACATTTTTTAAACCAAACTGCATAACTATAATCATACTCCAGCATATATATCCACCACACTTTATATGCATCTGCCAAGGGCCAACCAATGTACCTTTTTTGAACCAAGCTGTTAAACTATAATTCCACTCTACAATATACTCCTACCATTCTGTATTTATAACTGCTAAGGGGCTATTCTACAGGTATAACATTCTTCTACCATTTGTTAAACCACCCTTTATAACATATGTTCTACTCCGCTTCATCTCGTATATGCAACTGCTTAGTAGTGTACCCAATAAAACATTTAGTTTATAACGTATTTTAACCGTCCTATATAATTATAATTCCACAACGCCATATATTTCAACGAATTTATGTAAACGTATAAAACCGTTTTATTTAAAGATAACGATAAACTTATATAATGATAACGATAGTAATAACACGAAATGGTAGCGACACAGAGAACTTGAGGACCATTACTTGCTGCCCAAACCGTACATTCCCGGTACTAATCCTTGATATCTGGCAGTTTACTCAATAGAAGCGTTCTTTTAACTCCCCAGGGTTTTCGTTACCCCCAGATGTCCTCCGGTTGTACCATCATTTAGTTCTCGCTAAACCTCCGGTCTCCTATTTCTGCGGGTTACAATTCTTTCTCTCTCCTTGTCCTCCTCTGGATGACTTTATGGTGGGCGAGTATTGGGAAATCTCTTGCCTTATAGGTTTGCGTTTTGCCATTGGTCATCGACGGCAGTAGTTCTATAGAGAACAGCCACTTTTTATTTAGCTTGCTTACAATGTTTGCAATCATCAGGTTATGGTCTCCTCGATAGGGCAACAACATTCTTATGATTTGTTCCAATGCGATGTTCCGTCTCGAAGTCGATTTCTTGTAACCTCTCAATCCACCTTGTCACTTGTCGTTCGATATTTTTAAACTGCAGAAGCCACTTCAGTGCTGCATGATCATACCATAGAGGTACTTGTAGAAATGTTCCATCCCCTTTAACACAGCCAAGAGTTCACTGCGAGTGACGCAGTAATTCTCTTGATCATCTTGGGTCTGCAAAAGCACCGCACTAATTCCTACATTGCTTGAATAACTTAAAATGGGGGCATTGGTCAATGCTATTTTCAGTGTCTCAAATGATCGCTGTTATTTCTCAGCTTGGTGATATTGGCAAATCCTGTTACATATCGGCGATAGTACTTGCGTAACCCCAGGTTTCTCCATTCTTGGATGGGTTGGATTTTTTGTTTATCCACTGCTACTCCCTCTACGGAAACCACATTTCTAAGATATTGTACCTCTTCTTGGAACAGTTGACATTTCTTCGGACTTAACTTTATTCCGGAACTTCGAAGTCACCTAAATACCCCCTCCAGGTTCTTCATGTGGGCCTCAAGCGATTTTTCTACCAAGATAAGATAAACCAGGCATGTTTTCTATGAAAGATCTTTAACACTGTTTCCATCAACACCTGCTTCTTCCATTTCGCGGACTATCCTGCGGCTATGCTGCAGCGCCGAATTGGCGCCGGTAATTAGTAACTGATCATCGAGACCAATGTTAGAATCGACAACTTCCCGACTGTTTCTAATTTAGGTCTTTGGTGGAGTTTTTCCTCTTTGTATTGTGACTAACTGTTTTTTTATTTTGCTGATCTCCCCTCCATTATATCTTTTAGTTCTTCTATCCGCGCTTCATTCTCAACTACGTTTTCTTCCAGAATCTCTGATTTTTTCTGATTCATGCTTTTGGAATTCTCTTCCAAGGATTTTGAATTTTCCAGTAATTGAGCTTCTAAGGATTCTTTTAAGGATTTATAGTTTTCTGGTAATTTGTCTTCTAGGGTTTTAGAATTTTCTAGTAACTTGTCTTCTATTTTTTTAATAGTATACTCATGTCTCCATTAACAGAAACTTCAAACAAATTAGTATCGGGATTGTTAACTTCATTTATTAGGGTATCTCGTAGCCGTTGTATTAATTCACTGTTCTTTTCCACTAATTTCTGAATCCATTTCCTTTTAAATCCGCCACTTTCAATTGGTCTAAACTCACCGCTTTAAACATTGTTAAGCTATTTATTTTACGCCTCTAAAGTTCCATAAGTACAATACACACCTGGCACCACGGTAACGGTTTTATTTAAACTCTGGGTTCTTGGATTTATTTACACACTCACACTCAATCGAATTTAGAATAATTGATTTCCACTACTTTTATATTAAGACAGCTACATACAAGTGATCTTGAACATCTGTTGTTTACTATACGGCAATCTAATAATGAATGAAATCCTTTCGTAAACTTCCCGTATTTATATATTTCGTCTCAGAAGTCTCCAGATGGATTCTCGAACACTCGAATTTAGATAGCGCTAGCAGCCGATCTCGGTCGTCAGATAAACAACTTTTCTTGATTCCACGAAATATGGATTGGGTTCACGTCATTATATTTATTGGCGGTGCTGCGCAACTTTTAATTAAAAAACTGTTGAAATCTGCAACCTCCCTCCTCCTCCCGAAACATGCAAAATGTTTACAAAATGCAGGGTTTTTTGTTTGCTTGGCTACAACTTCAGTAATATATTAGATAGCTAAAATTTATATTCAATAATAAGCGGTTGCACTTTGTGTACTGATAAATTAGTTCTTCTTGTTGTTTTGTTTATATGCCGTTAGTGGAACCTACCTATAAAAACTTATTGTGTTGTTGTATTTGCTGGTTATTTTCAATAGTTTTGAAGTTGGTTTATCAAATAAAACATAATTAATTTTAGAGAATAGCAACAAGCAATAGAAAAGTTTTACACATTTCACGTTGAATTAGCAACCATAATATTTGAAACACATAAATAAGATCTCATAATTTAAATTTAATTCTTTTGACAGTAGTGGAACTGATGGTAGGCCTCTTTTAGAAATGAGTATTATTATTATTTTATAGTTCTTATGTTTTCCTAATTGCAGAAGAAATTCCATATATGAGATGTGTCATTAAATGGCGTAACAACTTCAAACTTACTCTATACTATTACATTGAGTATCAAGTTCCAGCAGTCTTACAAAACATTAAAGGAAAAAAAAAGTTTACTTGAAATAGTATGAACTTTTTCTTGCATCCTAGTGATACGTTCACAAGAAAGTCATGCCTTGCTGAGATTAAATCAACTCGCGTTTATTATGTCGCTCAGCATGCTAAAGACAAAAGCCATCGTGACAAGTCAAATTTTTAAATTATCTCTTTTGAAAGTGAAGACCTTTAACGAAATCGTCAGTGTCGTTGGTTATCTGTAACATAAATAGCTTTAGAGAACATCCCGTATGAACACAAAAGCATATTTAAAATAATTTCAGTATCGATTTCAAGGACGTATCGATAAATTCAGTTGTAGAATGCAATTTAATTGCATCTAAATGCATGGAGAGCATGCGTTATAAGATTAAGTTGGACAACCTACTGAAGATGAGATTGCTGATAAATGCAATAATACGTTCAATGAAAGTATCCGTATTCACAGATGTGTTGGGTTGGTCAGTAATGGTAAAAATAACTATTAGTCTTAGTTGTTCATTCAGTTAAGGATTTATTTGTATAAGAGTTTATCTTCGTTAAGTTTATACTGTACCACTTCATAATAAATTTATGCATGAGTTATCTATGCACATAAATGCATTTATGATATGCTTCCGTATTACTGGTGATTATAAATTAAGAATTTATACTGGTGAATAATTAATGATGGTAAAGAGCTAAGAAACCGACTTCAAAAAGAAGGAGGTCCTCAATTGTATATATATATATATATATATATATATATATATAATATATATTTTGTTTTTAAGTTTAAGGGCACTAAATGTGTTAGGTGGTTTCCGGGAATTCATCCGCGTAGTTGATAACTGATCCCTGCCGGGATCGATAGTAAAATGAAGACGTATTCGAATACTGTATTCGAGTAACTAGAAGCGAAAGCAGAAGGCTACGAGAATTATGCGAACTGACCTGAAGAGGGCAGATGTAACTCTGCCGAAACGTCGTCATTTTACCATTGATCCCGGCAGGGATCAGTTATCAACTACGCGGATGAATTCCCGAAAATCACCTAACACACACACACACATATGTTTCTACACATGTATGAGACCTAATACCCCCGAACCATGGCTTGTGAGAGCCAAAGTGGGAGGGGTTCACTTTTATAGCTGCTATGCACCTCCTAGTGCACAGCTCGAGGAGTTCGAGTTATTTCACATGGACACCTTGGCGGAGGATGTACGGAAGCGTGAATCGGTCGCCATCGCAGGAGATTTCAACGCCTGGGCAATTGACTGGGGATGCCGGGAAACGAGCGCGAGAGGACGAGCTCTCCTTGAGACCATGTCTTCGCTCAACCTGGTACTCCTCAACACAGGAGCCGTAAGCACATATCGGCCAGCTCCATTATCGATGTGACATTCGTTAGCAGCAACCTAATTAAAGGGGGCTGTGAGTGGCGGGTCGATGAGGAGTTTACTAATAGCGACCACCAAGCTATTATATGGGAAATCAACACCATTCCCAAACGAAGATTATGTGTCAGTCGTGCGAGGTCACAGCCAGTCGGTTGGAACAAAAATGCTTTCGATGCTGATTCATTCGCCTTGGTTATGGAGCAGGAACCATTGTCAATAGCAACAAGCGCAGAAGCCACCGCCAAAGAGGTAATGACAAGCGTTGTCAAGTCCTGCGATGCTTCCATGCCAAGGAGACGGCAGAACAACAGCCGCCCACCAGTTTACTGGTGGAACGACACGATCTCACAACACCGACGAGAGTGTCTCAAAGCACGAAGGCTGCATCAACGAGCACGGAGACGCGACAGGGTCACAACAGAAGAACTAAGGCTCGACTATGAGATCAAAAGACAACAACTACGAAGAGCCATTCTCTCAAGCAAGAGATCCTACTGGAAGGAGTTGTGTGACGAAGTTAATCAAGATCCATGGGGAAAACCGTATAAAATCGTGATGCATAAAATTAAGGCCCCTCCCATGACATCAACGAACTGCCCCGAATCATTGCACCGCATTGTCACTCACCTGTTTCCTGCGAAGCCTGAGCTACCCGCTTATCCTTCGTGGCAGGTGAGGGACGAAGATATACCATCAGTGACTATGAATGAGCTGATGGGCGCGTGCAACCGGCTCCAAAACGGTAAGGCTCCCGGTCCAGATGGCATACCTAACATCGCGCTAAAATGCGCCATAGCCAATAGGCCTGACATGTTTCTACACATGTATGAGACCTGCCTAAAGCAGGGGGTTTTCCCGACTAAGTGGAAAAAGCAGAGGCTTGTGCTCCTACCTAAAGGGGGAAAGAAACCTCCCGACGAACCGTCATCATATCGTCCCCTCTGTATGTTGGACTCTGCGGGAAAACTCCTTGAAAGGATAATAGCAGATAGGCTGGAGCCCTACGTTGAGCCGAAACTTTCCACCAACCAATTCGGTTTCAGAAAGGGGAGATCAACCATCGATGCCGTGAAACTCGTTACCAACATCGCCAGAGAGGCTATCTCGGGAAAGAGATGGAAAAGAGGTGGAAAAAAGTACTGTCTAATAGCCACCCTAGATATCAAGAACGCCTTTAACTCGGCCCGCTGGGACCGCATTTTGGTGGCTCTTGCCAGGATGGAAGTTTCGCAGTACTTGCGCAGAATGGTTTCAGCGTATTTCAAGGACCGCATCTTGTTGTACCAAACTGAAAATGGGCAAGTAGACTATAAGATCACAGGAGGTGTACCTCAGGGCTCTGTTCTTGGCCCCCTCTTATGGAACGTAATGTACAACGACCTGCTCCTGCTCGGTCTGCCTGAGGGCGTCAGGCTAGTGGCATTCGCCGATGATGTGGCATTGATCATAGTGCGCAAGCACATAGAGGAGATACAAACAACCTTCTCATTCGCTATAGCCACAATTCAGCATTGGATGCTCGCAGCGGACTTGAGTTTAGCAGAACAAAAGACCGAAACACTTCTTGTTAGCAGTCGAAAGGCAAGGGAAACCATCACCCTCAAAATAGGCGACACCTACATACAGTCGCAGCCCTTCATCAGCTATTTGGGGGTGCTCCTGGACACACGGCTCAACTTCAAAGAGCACATAATCGCGGCCAGCAAAAAAGCAGCTGGGGTACAGGGGGCATTATCTAGAATAATGCCTAATGTCGGAGGCCCTAGACAGATGAGAAGACAGCTACTGGCAACAGTAACTACTTCTGTTTTGTTGTACGGGGCACCGGTATGGGAGAAATCGCTCGAGCTACCATCGTACCGCCGGAAAATGAAATCAGTCCAGCGGCTCTCAGCGATTCGAGTGGCATCATCCTACCGCACTGTGTCTTACGAGGCGGTGAGTGTGATTGCCTCTACCCTGCCAATCGACATCCTGGCTGCAGAAAGGGGACGGCTTTATCGCAGAAAGTTAGAAAAAGACCAACCGACAGGAAACAGCGATGAAAGAGCCATGAGTCTAGGGCAATGGCAGGAGAGGTGGGACAGCTCTACTAAAGGCCGGTGGACATATCGATTGATACCTAACATCAGTCGTTGGGTCAACCGCCAGCATGGGGAGGTTGGGTTCTACATCACTCAACTCCTGACTGGACATGGATGCCTTCGAGCATACCTCCACAGGTTCAGGAGGGCAAACTCCCCAAACTGCCCACACTGTACGGACGTGATAGAGGACGCGGAACACGTGTTCTTCTCCTGTCCCCGGTTTCAGGATCAACGTGCTGAAGTGGAGAGGATTCTGGGGACTAATATCGTCCCAGAACAATTAGTAGAAGCCATGCTGAAGGGCCCCCAAGCCTGGAACTTGGTATCAGATTACGCGGAGACTATCCTCAAAGAACTCCGCGATACGTTCGAGGAGTAGGCTTTAGAAGTTTTCAATGGAAGGGCAGTAAACATCTGCAATGAACCACCCTTGCGAAGTAGTATTGAGTAAGAGTGCCGCAGGGGACCATGGTTGTAGGAGAAAAAGGTTAGGGTTTTAGCGGGTATACGGTATACTGGTTTCAATGCAACGATTTACTCTTGCTTTGAAGTCATTACATCGGGAGTCCCGCACGACGGCCAGCACGTGCTAGCTAAGTACGCAATGTATTTCCCCCCTCTTCGGATAAAAAAAAAACATTTATGAGACCTGCCTAAAGCAGGGGGTTTTCCCGACTAAGTGGAAAAAGCAGAGGCTTGTGCTCCTACCTAAAGGGGGAAAGAAACCTCCAGACGAACCGTCATCATATCGTCCTCTCTGTATGTTGGACTCTGCGGGAAAACTCCTTGAAAGAATAATAGCAGATAGACTGGAGCCCTACGTTGAGCCAAAACTTTCCACCAACCAATTCGGGTTCAGAAAGGGGAGATCAACCATCGATGCCGTGACACTCGTTACCAACATCGCCAGAGAGGCTATCTCGGGAAAGAGATGGAGAAGAGGTGGAAAAAAGTACTGTCTAATAGCCACCCTGGATATCAAGAACGCCTTTAACTCGGCCCGCTGGGACCGCATTTTGGAGGCTCTTGCCAGGATGGAAGTTCCTCAGTACTTGCGGAGAATGGTTTCAGCGTATTTCAAGGACCGCATCTTATTGTACCAAACTGAAAATGGGCAAGTAGACTATAAGATCACAGGAGGTGTACCTCAGGGCTCTGTTCTTGGCTCCCTCTTATGGAACGTAATGTACAACGACCTGCTCCTGCTCGGTCTGCCTGAGGGCGTCAGGCTAGTGGCATTCGCCGATGATGTGGCATTGATCATAGTGCGCAAGCACATAGAGGAGATACAAACAACCTTCTCATTCGCTATAGCCACAATTCAGCATTGGATGCTCGCAGCAGACTTGAGTTTAGCAGTCGAAAGGCAAGGGAAACCATCACCCTCAAAATAGGCGACACCTACATACAGTCGCAGCCCTTCATCAGCTATTTGGGGGTGCTCCTGGACACACGGCTCAACTTCAAAGAGCACATAATCGCGGCCAGCAAGAAAGCAGCTGGGATACAGGGGGCACTATCTAGAATAATGCCGAATGTCGGAGGCCCTAGACAGATAAGAAGACAGCTACTGGCAACAGTAACCACTTCTATTTTGTTGTACGGGGCACCGGTATGGGAGAAATCGCTCGAGCGGCTCTCAGCGATTCGAGTGGCATCATCCTACCGCACTGTGTCTTACGAGGCGGTGAGTGTGATTGCCTCTACCCTACCAATCGACATCCTGGCTGCAGAAAGGGGACGGCTTTATCGCAGAAAGTTAGGGAAAGACCAACCGACAGCAAACAGCGATGAAAGAGCCATGAGTCTAGGCCAATGGCAGGAGAGGTGGGACAGCTCTACAAAAGGCCGGTGGACATATCGATTGATACCTAACATCAGTCGTTGGGTTAACCGCCAGCATGGGGAGGTTGGGTTCTACATCACTCAACTCCTGACTGGACATGGATGCTTTCGAGCATACCTGCACAGGTTCAGGAGGGCAAACTCCCCAAACTGCCCACACTGTACGGACGTGATAGAGGACGCGGAACACGTGTTCTTCTCCTGCCCCCGCTTGCAGGATCAACGTGCTGAAGTGGAAAGGATTCTGGAGACTAATATCGTTCCAGAACAATTAGTAGAAGCCATGCTGAAGGGCCCCCAAGCCTGGAACTTGGTATCAGATTACGCGGAGACTATCCTCAAAGAACTCCGCAATACGTTCGAGGAGTAGGCTTTAGAGGCTTTCAATGTAAGAGCAGTAAACATCTGCAATGAACCACCCTTGCGAAGTAGTATTGAGTAAGAGTGCCGCAGGGGACCATGGTTGTAGGAGAAAGAGGTTAGGGTTTTAGCGGGTATACGGTATATTGGTTTCAATGCAACGATTTACTCTTGCTTTGAAGTCATTGCATCGGGAGTCCCGCACGACGGCCAGCACGTGCTAGCTAAGTACGCAATGTATTTCCCCCCTCTTCGGATAAAAAAACACACACACACATATATATATATATATATATATATATGTATCAACAAACGTCTGTATTATTCAATTGAGAGACATGATAGCAAAACTAACATAACATGAAATTGTTATAATCAAAAATAACATTACTATGGTGAGTAGCTTATTGTATTGTTACTTATGTATCTTAATTGTTGAAAACTGAAAATGCATTTTTTTTTGCCGATGTCTAAAAGATTGCAATAAATGTTACTCAAATGTTTAATATATGTTTTCTTATTAATATTATTTGGATAATAGTTAATAAATACTATATCTAATAAAATTCTTTTGCAATAATTTTGTTCACATGCCAGAACTAAAGCGTTGTTAAAATTGACGGTGTGAGAATTTTGAATGCAATGAGTGGCAATAGCACAACTTTCTTTTTCTAATCTGATATCGCTTTTATGCGAGATAATTCTACTTTTTAGAGTTCTTGACGTTTGTCCAATATACGTTGCATCACAATTAATACAATCTATTTTATATATAATATTAGATTTCACTTAGTTTCGTCTTTTATGTTTTGTTTTGCGAAATAGAAGACTTACTGTTTTGATTGATTTATACGATATTAAAATAATAGATTCGTTTTTTAAAATTTTACTGATTTTGGTTGATAGATCTTTAACGTAGGGAATAGAAATATGATGATGATTGACGTTGTTATTGGAATTGTTAGTGGATGTGTTTGTTAGAATTGAATAATAATAACCCAATGTTAAGCCAAATATTACTTCACAAACACCCACATAAAACAAAATAACCATTGAGGTACGCACAGAAAAGATCTTTAAACTTAAATGCGATCTCTCTAACTTAAGAAATTGACAGAGTACGACTTCCAAAGGCACTCGTACACATTACCGCAAACGGTGAATTTCTAACTTCCATCATCAAAGCTAACGCAATGCCCAAAACAGTAACTTTTTCTGATTTAAAACTGGAAACACTTGACAAAACTCACCCTCTTCTGAATTTCAATACAGACGATTATCATGATTCCCAATACATAGACAGAAACTCAACTATTAGAAAACAAATTAGAACTGATCATCTAAATGACGAAGAACGCGAACAAATCACTAATCTTTGTTTGGAATTTCAAGACATTTTCTATCTTTTTGACTTTCACTAACGAGGTTAAACATTCGATTGATACGAATAACGCAAAGCCCGTTTTCACTAAATCATATACATATCCTCAAGTTCATAAAGAGGAAGTGAAAACTCAAATTGGAAAAATGCTTGAACGAGGTATCATTAGGCATTCCTCATTTCCTTGGTCCTCCCCTGTATAGGTCGTCCCCAAGAAGCTCGATGCTTTTGGTAAACAAAAGTGGCGAGTTGAATGAATTGACTGTAGACGATAAATATCCTCTGCCAAATATCTCTGATTTTCTCGACCAACTTGGAAAGTGTCAATATTTTTCGACACTGCATCTCGCTTCCGGGTTCCACCAGTTGGAAATCCAAGAGGAAGATATTCCTAAGACTGGCTTTTCTGTCGAAAATGGTCATTACGAATTTGTTTTTATGCCATTTGGTTTAAAAAATGCACCTTCTACTTTTCAGAGGGTCATGGAAAATATTCTTTTGGGTATCCAGAATGAACGTTGTCTCGTCTACATGGATAATATTATCGTCTACTCTCCGACCTTCCATGAACATATTTCCCGGTTGACAGAAGTTTTTAAACGACTTCGGAACTCTAACCTAAAAATTCAACCTGATAAGTGCGAATTTCTTCGTAAAGAAGTGGCTTACCTTGGCCATCTTATCACACAAGAAGGTGTAAAACCAAACTCTTCAAAGGTTGAATGTATTCAGAACTTTCCGCAACCCCAAACTCCGAAAAACATCAAATCTTTTCTTGGTCTCGCTGGATATTACAGACGCTTCATACCAAATTTTGCGAAGATCTCTAAACCTCTGACTAAACTACTCCAAAAACACGTCAAATTCATCTTTGACGCAGATTGCAAGTCTTCCTTCAATGAACTGAAGCAAGCCCTTGTATCTGACCCAATTCTGATATATCCAAACTTTGAAGAACCCTTCCTGCTCACTACTGATGCTAGTGCTTTTGCTATTGGAGCGATTCTTTCTCAAGGCCCTGTGGGAAAAGATCTCCATATTGCATACGCTTCTCGTACCTTCTGTGCTGCAGAGACACGATATTCCACGATCGAACGAGAATTGTTGGCCATAGTTTGGGCTGTTAAGCACTACAGACCTTATCTTTTTGGGAGAAGGTTTACACTTCTGTGTGACCACTGTCCGCTTACTAGCCAGATGGCGCCTTAAGCTAGAGGAATACAATTTTAAGATCGAATACAAGCCCGGCAAGGTAACCAAAACGCAGATGCTCTTTCTCGCATCAAAATCAACCATTTCAAGCAAGTGCTGATTTCCTTTCCAAAATCAAAATTTTCGCTAACAACGAAACTAACTCCGAACAACCTGAAAACTCTGACAATGACGACGAACATAACGAAAGAATTACCGCTGAGTTTAATCGATTTGTTCAACTCTACAAAACTGAGTCAATAATCTATTACTCTAAAATTGAAATATCCAATTCTCAACTTCTAGACAAGTCCCACAAACGCATAGTTACATTCTTTTGGCAAGACAAAATTAACGACTTAGATGACAAAATTATTGTTGAATTTTTCGAAGAAGAACCTAATTTCAGTAATGACACTCTTAACATCACGGCCAGTAAAACTGTCAGGCATAGAAAGTACTTAGTTGTACCTTTGCCCTATGACCCTGAAACTGTCGTCTCACATCTTTTCAAAATTATTTACAACAACCAAGATCAATTCAACTACTCCGAAACATACTGCATAGAAAATAACGTAAAACTTCCCATTCTTGAAATTTTATCCTTCATTCTCTCCGACAAAGAAATCAAACTCAAAATCTGCCAAAATATTGTTACAACTCCTACCGAGGACGAAATTCCTATAATAATACAACAATACCACTGTGGTAAAAAAAAAACCTCCATCGTGGCATTAACGAAACCATCGGACGTATTAGGGAAAAATACAATTGGACCGGCTTAATTAAAATTGTAGAACAATTCATCAAATCCTGTGAAACTTACCAAAAGGTAAAGTTCTGTAGGAAAAACTTAAGTGCACCTTTTGTTATTACGGAAACACCCAAAACTCCTTTCGAACGTATTAACATTGACATCTTCGAATATCCATCTAGAAATCATGTACTGACTATTAGGGACGAACTCACGAAATTTACGCAAGCCTACCCCATAAACGACAAAACAGCTTCAACTGTCGTAAGCACCCTTCTGATTTTCTTTCAACATTACGGAACTCCACTTCGCATCCATTGTGACTATGGACGTGAATTTGATAACACCTTAATGCGGGATTTATGCCAACTATACGACATAAAACTGACATTCTCCAACGTTCAACATCCCGAATCAAACGGTTTTATTGAAAGATTCCACGCGACGTTAGCAGAAATGATAAGGGCAAATACAGCGGAACATCCAGACGAACATCCATTTAACGTCCTCCCTTATGCCATCATCTGTTATAATAACACGAAAAATAAAACCACCGGTTTCACGCCCTATGAACTCATATTTGGGCACACTTCTAGTAGGCCTCCAGAAACCCTTTACAACCAGGAAAAACTTATTCGGAATACGTAAGAGACCTAAATAACAGAATGGACTATTATTACACACTCGCCCGTGCTAAAACCGAAAGACAGAAAGAAAAATCTAAAGTGCGATTTGACCAACACGTTTCTACTAAACAACCCGATTACAAACTAGGCGACAAAGTCTAAGTCCCAAATCAAAAACAAAGCTGAAAACAAATTCAACTGCCCCTTCGAAATTACCGCAATACGAAAGAACTCTGCCACCGTCATAAATTTGCAAACAAACCAAATAACTAAAGTTAACGTTGACAGACTAAAACCTTATTTTGAATAAATCCCTTCGTTTTAGATTCTGTGGACTGTTTTTAGTCGTGAACCTTCAACAGTACTCTATTACGCCTGTTAACAATACTATAGGAGTTTTCTTTCATGAAGAAGGAACCCTTAAAATTTTTAAAGACAAATGGACACTCCTTGTTCACAAAGATCTAAGAACCTTTCGAGACGCTATTTCTAACAATTTTTAGAAACTATTAGCGACAACAAAACCAACATTAAAATCTTCAAATCAAAGGTACAGACTCACGTAAGCCTGCTGAAACAAATATCTAAATCTGTTAACATCAAATATACAGAAATTTTTGCTGACACTAAGTCTTACAGTACCAACAGAAAGAAACGCGGACTCATTAACGGACTGGAATCAATTTGGAAATCTATTTCCGGTAACTTAGATGCAACAGACGGAGAATACTTTAGTGATTCTATAAACAAAATTACTATAGACCAACATCAAATTGAAAACTTAATGAAACGACAATTATCAGTAACAACTTCCGTCATTAAGAACCTTAACACAACAATACAAAAATTTCAGTCCGAAGAGAAAATATTTTCGGAAAATATCGAAGCAATTAGGAAGTCAATTGTGTTCATTACAGACGATCTTGCGTTTTATGAACTTCAGGCCAATGTCTTAGATTTGTGTGAAAGCTTAATGGAAAGTTACGTATACATTGAAGATACTCTCAAGGACGTAATAACTGCAGTCTCATTCGCCCGTCTAAAAAATTTTCATAGCTCAATTATAAACCCAGTAGATTTGGTCGATTCCCTTCAGAAAATATCACAGTCACTTCATGAAAATAACTTACCACTTCCAACCTATAGTTCAAATGTTGCTCTATACATCGATCTAATAGAATTGGAAGCTTTTCAGATCAATACTAAAATTGTTTTTGTACTAAAAATTCCCTTAGTTAATCCTGAAATTTATACACTGTACCGCCTGTATCCTATTCCAGTTTTGCAAGGGAGATGTCTTTACCCAATCCATATCGACAAATTCTCTATTGATCATCCAACCCAGTTGCAATGCCTTCATCGGTAACACCAGTGTCCATGCCAGAAGGACCACCAACAACGTTGACAACATCATATTTAAGAGTCATCCAGTCAACATCCCCTACAACTGTTGCGTCAACCTGCCAACCATCAGTCAACTCCCAAAGTTAAAACCCATAAGACTACAGGATGCCAGGGACCTGAATATCGCCAACCATAAGCTTAGTCAATTGGAAAAGCTCCTAGACCAACCATTCTTGGAGAAACACACCTCCTGGTTTACGATCATCACAATAGCAACAACCGTAATTGTGGTTGCCCTCCTTTTCATCAGCATCATCAGAAAGAAATTCCAGAAGCCCCCAACGATCACCCCTTCTGCCGATCCAGCACCACCACCAGGTCCATCAACCATCAAACCAGGGTAAAAGACCATAGCCTCCTTAGTCCTGTCGAGGGTATTGAATTGCAGAACCTCCCTTAAAAGTCGATGCTGTAGCAACAACTTTTTATTATGGATGTTGTTATATAAGTTATTCCATCGACTTATATGAAAACACCAAGCAACAAGTTCCCAGCTGATTCAGCATAACACGTGCCGTCTCCAGTTACCTGCAGACGAACATCAGTGAGAACTGCAAGCGCTGCCACACCTTAGTCAGCGTTCTTAGGTTATAAATTCTACATTTGCCTTAAATCATTATTCATTATTACTTACAGTTCTGTCTAGTTTAGTTTAACACTCATTTTGTCTTTTTATTGTTATAAAGTATTATATTGTTATTTTCAAGTTTTATATTAAAAGTTAATAATTGTGCAACTATAAATAAAATCTTTTTTAAAAAGAGAAATTTTGAAAGTGTGATATGACATATATATACATATATGTTTTTAAGTTTTCGCGGACACTAAATGTGTTAGGTGGTTTCCGGGAATTCATCCGCGTAGTTGATAACTGATTCCTGTTGGGATCAATAGTAAAATGACGACGTCTGGTCAGAATCACATCTGCCCTCTTCAGGTTGGTTCGCATAATTCTCGTAGCCTTCTGCTTAAGGTTCTTGTATTCGAGTAACTTGAAGCGTACTTTATACTTTACGAATCCTTTTAATTTTTTCATTTTTCAATTGCTTGTTCATTTGTCTTAATACCATTGAAAACGATGTCTGAATTAGACCTTGAAACATTTGAACTTTTTGAAATATACAGACTTTCAAGTTTATGTGGTGCTATTCCCAAAGAACGCAGAAAAAATAAAAAACCAGAGATACCACAATTATCGTTCAGAGAACAACTATATTTTACCTGTTTCGATGTTTTAAGATTTTAATTCTTTTTTCATATAACTTAAACAAATTTGTTAATCTATGCTCATTTTTCTCACACGGCTGTGCAGAGATAAGATTTTAAAAAATTCATAGATGAAAATTTTCATGAACTCGAACGCCAAGTAGGAACTAAATGGCTTCCTATCTTGTAGAGATACAATTTTGTTAAATTGGGAAGCCAGGAGCAATTATTGTCTGAGCTTAGGAGCAGAATGTCCAATGATTTTATAAAATTTACCGTTGTTGAATAACATTGATAATCATAGCTTAATTAATGTTTACTTAAATTTTTGTATTTACATTTTAAATATTTTTAATAAAACTGTAAAATTCTTAGAAGAGAATAACATATCAATTTGGATGTATGCAATATTATGTACAATTTTAGGCAGGAATTAATTAAAAGAAAATAAGATCTATTTCTTTGTGTATGAAACTGCAAAAATTATTAAAGAAACTGTGGTGTGTTCACCTGAAGTTAGAAATTTACAAAAATATTCATTTTGTCCTTGGACAAAGTCAGAGTGTACCTAGATAAGTGTTTTGATTTTTATCAGACAAATTGACTCTTTTCATGGAGAAAATAAATGAGCAATTAAATCAGTTGAAAATATAAAACTACAAAAACATAATATTAATATGGATGTTTTATTTGAAGAAATTTCTTCAACATTTTTAAGAGTTTACGGTTTTATTATATATATATATATATATATATATATATATATATATATATATATATAAAGTAATATTTTTGCCTTTAATTTCCCTTCAGCATTTACAAAGATGAAGGCTAAGTAATGAAAGAAATAGGTCATCCCTAAATTTAATATAGAATGAACTATTATTATATCTTAATATGGATATAGAGTCCAAAGATGTTGTTTAAACATTCTTTAGTAACAAATATTTCTTAGATGTTGCTAGAAATAACAGAAAATATCTATTTATTGTAAATAGTTAAATAAAAAATACTTTATTTTCAGATGCTGTACTTTATTTTTTTTTACTTTAAATATGCTTTATGTTTCTGTAAAAAAGGTGGCAACCCTAAATACAGTTAGAATCATATGCAAAATATTCTTAATGCATATAAATATTTAAAAAACAAGTTTTTTTTGAAAACTGTATTACTAAAAATTGTTACTTTTTTTAAAGTCGTATTTGTTTTTTACAAATGTATTTATTTAAATGCTGGTTGGTTAGGTTCGAGAGTCATTGCCATAAAGATGTCCTTTATACTTTTGACGTACGTATTGTGTCTACGTTAGAAATGAATAGATGGCAATACAATTTCTCAACAGAATATTTTTTCTAATTTGGAAGAGTCACATTTCCCGTGAGACACACGAAAATATCTAACAGATGACGTTTGATTCATCTGAAAGCTAAGGCAGAAAAACACAAAAAGCAAATGCGCAAGGGGGTACTCGATACATATTTTCATTTTCACACAATTTTGCAATCTGTCCCACTCCGAATATGCTACTCTATTAAGTATTGATGTATTTACATATAGTGGAGTATTCAAACTTCCAAGCATATTCAGAAAATTCCAAATCAGTTATTAGGAGAGCATAGATTTTTTTTTAATTTTCAAAGGTGAAATTTTTCATGGAAACTTTTAATTGTGTTCTGATTTGTCAGAGAGCCCAAATATGGTAATTGTAGTTACCAGTTTTTATAACAACTTCTTACAATTGAAAAATTTTCAAGAAGGTGTAAATGTTATAAATTTTTCCTTGTACATATTATTCTAAGATCTCCAACATTAAGAACTAGCTTGCCCTGCACCCATGGAGAAGTAGAGCTCTTGACAAAAGTATTATCAAGACCGGGATGCTTTTGGAAGTACTTGTATGAGAGCAATGCAAAAGTTTTGCCAGAAACGGAGAATACGAGTAATAAAGGAAGACTTTCATGCCCAGACCCGTCTAAAATTTATACCTGAAAATTTTTGAAACGCATTTTTGAAAAGATAAGAATGTTGGAACTCAGCACATTACACAATTAGGATGATAAGTGGTAAGAAAAGAAAGATACGAAAGTTGAAAGACAGGAGGAGTCTTAGACAAAAAAAAATTTAACATCTCCTAAAAGTTGGTTGTTTCATTTCTCCAGAATATTTTTTTAGGAAATTGCCATCTTCTTGGTTACTTAGTTGGAGTTTACCTTTGTCACAGTTTTTGTGAACATCGGATTTTGGAATTTCAATTTCTGCACGAACTGATGTGCTTGGATTGTTCCTAATATTTTGCAAGATTTTGATTTGAGTATAGCGGCATTGATAACCTCTTAGTTTTTTATTGTTCCATAATTTAGTAGTTTCCTGATTACCGTGGTAAAATCTGGTTTATGTGGTTGTAGTCTTCCCGAAAAAACTCACGTAAACCGTGCAAGGATCTGTAAATCTTTCACATAAAAAAGAACTTTAATTGTATGATTACTTAATATTTTTTCTAAAAGAAAGAAAACGTCGGTATTAACTCGTTGTGTCAGGGTTCTACTAAACGCATCCCCTTTGGTATTTACTTTCGTAAATTACCAATTTCACGTTAATACTTTGTTTCATTTTTTGTTATAGTTTCTTCTGCAAATATTTTGTTATGTGTGTTAAACATTGCTGAATAGTTAATTTTGAAAATTAAATCTAACTGAATAATATTTCGAAATAGCTCTTACATAAAACCAACAGATATAAGCTTGAAAACAAGTGATACTGAGATTTAAATTTACTTAAAAATGTTTTGAGAAAGTTACTTGACGTTGTAAGAAATTAAGAAAGAGACTATATTAAATAAAATTTCAAAAAGTTAGTTTAATTTGTAATGAGATATATTGGGGGCATATTGAAGTAAAATATCCATTTAACAGGTGTACTATAACTTCTAGCAACCCAGATGAGAGTAATGAGCATCGCAATGTGAATATTGTGAGCCGATCATGGTTTTATAGTTCATAATAATCATAATATCGATTTTACACATCTAGGCTTCTTATTTACATTTTTATGATAAAGGATTTTATAATGTAAGCTAACTTGGGAGGTATTTACTAATACTTCTTCTGGAATTTTTGCTTTATAATTGTTTAATATGCCTTCATTAGTACTAAACAAGTTTTTATAATTTCTCATTTCTCCCCAATGTTCTCTGTACATAACAGTCAAGAATAAAATATTTTGTTATTATTTCTTTGAAAAGAAGTAAACCATTTTGTTAATGGTAACTTATTGTGTTAAAATTGTGTGCGCACTTTAATCCATATATTTTAGGTGAATATAGTATACACTAAATAAAACAAAAAACTCTTATACCACTATGGTCTACAAGCCTTAATAACCGAGAAAATTCAAAATATATGTTTAGTAAATTTTATTGTCACCGGCAATGTCGCGCCGTGCTGACTTAAATATATTAAATATTAATTTTTGGAAGAAAATTTCATTATGCTAAAGGACACAAGGATAAAAAGCTATTTACATGCTAAATTATTCAGAAACAAATCAATTATTGAATGCAAATTTTTCTGCAAGAGTCTTGTAGGAATTTATATATACCTAATAAATAAACTCCAATTTATTATTTCCAACACTAAGAATACTCCTAACTGTACGATTTTATCCAATTTTTGTAAAAATCTAGCATTGTTCACTACAGATATTCCAGTGAGGAAAACTGCACAATTACAATTGCAAATAAGTCAAACGATATAAAAACAACTAGACAGACAACATATTCAAATACCTTTTCAATAATATTTTCGAAATTACTTATCTAAATTTGATTTAATTTTCTTTAGTTTTGTTATTTTGAGATATCAATGTGACTTATACGATTTTGGGTAGTCATGACCTTAAGGTCATAGGGGCCCCCGCAGACCGCGATTGCACAAACGATGTGTTTGTTGGTAAGAAGCATTTGAGCGATGTTCCAACATCTTTTCAGTAAATTTGCGGTGCATTTCTAATTTACTTTTAATCATAAAAAAGTGGTCTTTCTTTGTTAAAGTGGCTAGAAAAGCAATATAATTTTGACTGCGAAATTCGTGACATTTTCTGTTTTTACTCTTTAAAAAATGTTTTTGACATGAACTGTTATTCCTCCAAAAATTTGCACTCATACACCCTGTATAATTGATATGCAGTTTTCTGTAGTAATCAAGTGGGGGTTCCAGTTAAGTTAAGTTATGCCTGATTAGACCCCAGTAACGTAAAGAGTTTTGTCAGTAATTTTCTATAACCTTTTACGAGTTCTATAGTTGGTACATACAGAGTGTAAGTTTGAAAAGACACATTTTCCCCAGCTACTAAGCGGAGCCTTGGATTTGACCTTGGTTTCAACCCAATGGTGATTTTAAGGTAAAGTTGTTTTTCAGCTGGAAATCACTATTATCTGCGGGAAGAGCAGGAAAATTCACGTTCAGGTATTCATGGTCATTCCGAGGCCAAAGTAATTTTTACATCAGACTTTAGTTCTTGAAGCTCATGTCGAAGATTTTGTCAATAATTTTTAGAAATTTTAGCGATCATAGGGCAGCTAGCGATCTCAGCCAGTTAAGGCAAGGTCATACCTGAACGTAAATTTCCTTTCTTCCAAATCCGTCATAAAAAAGGGTTCCCATTTGAAAAACAACTGTTATCTTGGAATTACCTTGAAAATCGTGGTCAAGAACATGTTCAAGGTCATGTTTGAACCTGAAATTATCGGCTCTTCCCAAATACGCAATACGTAAAAGGGTTCCTACTGTAAAAACAACTTTGATCTTTGATTTTGAAATGACTTTGAAGGTCAAACTCAAGATCAAATCCTTTTGAACAACTAGAGAAAAATCTTGAAACTTATGTATTTAAGATCTTTAAATAAAATGTATTCCAGACGGTTGTTTAGGGGCTTCTATACTTTTGAAACGTCCTATGTAATTGCTCTATAGTTTTGAAGTATATCATGTTAATTTCAAAGGATTATTTCCCAGATTTTGAAATAATAATTCAGTTTAAAAAAATTGCGAATTCATCATAATCTGATATATATGTTTAAAGAAGTTTTTTAATAATTTCCCAATAGTTAAACAATATAACTTGAATAGGTTATTGATATTTAGATACCAATATTTGTCAGTCACAAAAGTATAAATTTTGGGTTAACAAAAGAAAACAAATGATGACTATTAAAATACTTAAGGTAAAATAATAGGTGGTTTAATATACTCTTACACTTTTATTTTTGAATTCCTATTGTAACGTTGCAATGTTAGACATACTGAATTTACACCCTAAATTATGCAACAGTTCTTTTGAAAATAGTAACAAAAGTTACACCTGGTTGTTTCGCATATCTCAGTAGGAGGTGAGATGAGTTTTTCACGATATTCACTACAGTTTACCCAATTAGGATAAACACGTTCACGAGCTCGACATTCTTGAGACTTGTCTTGTAATCTGTATCATCAGCCTCATCCATTGTTACATCACCTGAGTTATGGTCGACCTTATTGACATAAATGCCTTAATTAATATATAATATAGTTTGTAGTTTACTTGACCATTTTAAAAAGAAACGAAGATTATCATAAAAAAACTAGATAAGTTAATGAATTATATACAGAAAATTGTTTGAAGCCCTAAGTTAGCCCTTCTAAGGGTTAGTGGAGTAAAGTTTTTATTTTAAAAACTATGAAGAAATTTTTACTATAAGATAATAAATGTTTTACTATATAACAAACTTTTACTACTAAAAATATAATAATGTATTATTTTATTAATTTCTGTTGATAATGAGACCTAACATAGACCCTGAAACCTTTGTGATATTCGAAATATACAGACTGTTCTCGAAGTGTGGAGATAACGCTCAAAAATCTATAATTATCATTTCTATCAAACAATCTGACACTACGATACATATCTACGAAACGTTAAGTTTCTAATTACAGTTTGCAACTTAATTATAGAAATGCGTATATTTGTTGACAATTTCACTGCTCATGTTAACATTATTAATAAATAAATTGCTCAACATGATTGGCACCACTTTTGTTTAAATAAGAAATTACGGAAACTTATATTATTCATCTTGTTTTACTAATATCTTGAAATATGTATGTTGGTAATACATTTGTTTTTCCTAGAGATTGTTTTTTAAACAATTACTTGTGAAAACAATAATTTGAAAATAAAAGAGTTGTATCAGACTGGATTGTTATTCGTTGAACTTGATATGAAATACAGCTACTTTGAATCGTAATAAAATATTAGTTTGAAAATGGCAATAACGTTTTTGATTTGTAACAAAATTCAAATTGTACTAACGAAATGTCAGATCAGGATGAATAACGAGAGCTGAACATTAACGAATATATTTTTCTGAAGGAAAGTGTTTTTGTTTGAGTCCACGTATAATTTTAATTTTTCGTACCATATTGGATGGTATTAGTTGATTATAGAAACATATTCCACTTTTTAGTAGAATTTGCGATTCATAATCTAGAAAACATTGTCGTATAGTATTTCATTGGAAAATTTGAAATATTAAAAGAGATGCGAACTCACCAGGCAAACACACGACACCCTCCCAAATTTCAAGAATCAATGTGTAGGACGATGTTAGTCTGAAGCTGGTAGATAATCTAACTCGTTCCCCGAAATTTCCTTGTCGCACGAAAAACCCTTGATCTACAAGCGGCTTAAACTCCGGATAGGTTTGAAAATACTTGGTGGTGTTAAACGTATTAAGTGTTCCTTGAAAATGTGATGAGATGTTGTCCCAAATACTGAACATGCCAAGAGTAAAACAGTCACAGCTGTGGATGTGGTTTTTGCACTGAAGAGACATGGACGTACCTAGTATAGGATATAGCGGTTAATTAATACGCTGGTCTACAATAAAAAAATTAATGGAAAGATTACCTAATACCTACTTATTCAAGTCACGTTTGTACATGTTATTAATGTAAATAAGCTAAAAAAATTTTAGCAGTATATTATCACATATCGTAAGTGTTTTACTACCTTTTGATGCAATGAAACATACTACGAGGGTGAATCAAATATGAACCGGACTTTTGTTTTAAAAATTTTATTGGTACGATCAATACAAATTTTAATACATATTATTTTTCTACATAGTGTCCTCTTATGTATACATTTTCCCCACCGAATCGGAAGTTTTTTAATACCTTTCTCAAAGAATGAAACTGGTCGTGTCGATAACCAATTGCGCACAAACGTTTCTACACCTTCGTTGTCCTCAAAGTGGTGGCCTCCCAGTTCTTCTTTAAGTGGCCCAAGCATGTGGTAGTCACATGGCGACAAATCAGTACTGTAAGGCGGGTGTTCAAGGGTTTCCCAATGCATTTTGTTCAATTTTCCTTGAGTCAATGCAGCTGTATGTGGCCGAGCGTTGTCATGCAACACAATCACACTTCGGATAGACATATCCCGCCTCTTTTGCCGATAGGCAAGTTTCACTTGTTGGAGTAGTTCGCAATAATACTCAGCATTAATTGTACGGCGTTCGTGCAGACAATCGATCAGCAGTACGCCTTCAATCAGCTCACGAATTGCGTAGATATTCGCCTCATTGATGCTTGTCGTGGGACGGCGTGCATGAGGCTCATTTTCCACTGTCTCTCGGCCATCTGAAAACTTTTTGTGCCAGTCGTACACTTGGGTCCTTGAAAGTGTTTCATTGCCGAACTGTGCAGATAGTGGACGCAAAATTTCAGACGATCTAACGCCCTCCCGCGCCAAAAATTTGATAACAACACGTTGCGCAACAGACGTATGCACCTATTGCTCTGACATGATGCTACTAATAGCGCATCGACTACGCCTCGCCAAACCGACGAACTCCCCTCTTCTTAACATCCCTACCTAACATATATCGAGACATCACACCACTCGAATAACCTACAGGGCGAGAAACAGAAAAGTCCGGTTCATATTTGATTCACCCTCGTATTTTCCACATTTTCACCCGCTCACCCCTTATTTTCACCTATACTTTTGGGAGGTTAGCTTTTCAATAAATATTTTTGTTCTATGTTAATAATCCTACAACTTAAAAAACATCCGTATAAATATCCCTATTCATCTTTGAGATATACCATAAACAAAACTAAAAAAAGATCGAAATTTGAAATGTACACCATTTCACCCCTCAATTCCACCCCCATAATAGTGGATGACATTCTAAATAATTTTACCTTAATCTGCATAATCTAAGGTTCAATTTAAAACAAAAATTGTTTCGATATCTCTATTTTTGTTCAAAATATTAGGTTTCCGTTAAAAATAATGCCATTTGACCCATAGTGCGCCACCTCACTTCATATTTTGCAATCATTTTTTTTAAATTTACTTATGTTAAAGAAATAAATAAAGATTTTTTATATATTCTGCACATTTAAGGCATAGTACCTTTCGATTGATATACATTTCATTTCTCTCCTAAAATAAAGACACGAAGAAAAAGCCAACCAATTTGCTGAAATGTTGGAAGAACAACAGTACAGATAGGTGTAAAACAGAACATGGTCCCAAACGTTTTACTGAGCAGACCAACAAACCCTCTTTCTAACAGAAATAATCTACGATAACCACAACAATAAAAAACATTCAAATTTTAGAAGCCTTCGACAGGTTATGGAATCGTTTCATATTTTAATTACTCCGCCTTAAACAGAACAGATATTACAAAATGAATAGCAAACTTTCTCAACAACAGATATTACAGAAGCAAACATAACATACACTTTACTGACTTTAGACCTCTGAGAGAAGGACCTACCTTCTGCAACCTTTACACAGTACCTTTCGATTGATATACGTTTCATTCCTCTCCTTCTACAATAAACACACGAAAAAAAAAGCCAATCCATTTGCTGAAATGTTGGAAGAACAACAATAAAGATATGCGTAAAACAGAACATGGTCTCAAACGTTTCACTGAGCAGACCAACAGACCCTCTTTATAACAGAAATAATCTACGATAACCACAACAATAAAAAACATTCAACGTTTCACAGGCCTTCGTCAGGTTATGGCATCGTTTCATATTTTATTTACTCCGCCTTAAACAGAACAGATATTACAAAATGAGTAGCAAACTTTCTTAACAACAGATATTACAGAAGCAAACATAACATACACTTCACTAACTTTAGACCTGTGAGAGAAGGACCTACTTTATGCAACCTTTATACAGCTGACATTACTATCAAGACCATACACATAAAGGCTGACACTTCAATGTGCCAGGAACAATGCATATTATGTAAGACAAACTAGAAGCATTACAGGGTAAAGTTTTAAGGATGACCTTTAGAGAACACATCGGTTCCTTAAGTAAACAGTGACTGAACATAACACTGAAAAGTTGCTCAAAAGGTAACTACAAACTATAATATGACCAAACTGTCAACACATTAAGCGGCCAAGACTTATTTTTGGATAGGACGTATAAACTGGTCCTCATAACAAAAACCAGCAATGGCAGATTCTCACATACCGTCTATAGGAAAACAACCCATACCAATCGATACTTAAATGCCCAATCACACCATCGCCCAGTCCAATTGAGTTCTGTAATGAAATCTTTGGGTCCTAGATCTATTCGCTAAACAGATATTGCCAACAGACAAAACAAACTTAATAATCTTCAACAAATCCTTCGACAAAACGGTTATCATCCTGATAATAGTCAATCGCAACAACCTCCGAATACACCGACCCCATCAGAAACAAACCAACAACACCGAAAAGCCTTCCTTCCGTTCATTCGAAGTCACTGACAAAATGGCACGGATTCTACCCCGCCATGAAATAAAGACAGTCTTCAAATTTAGTTCAGTTACCTAGTTAATCTTGGGGAGTAAGCAGATCGAGGCCCCGAGTTCGATCTATACTCTGAAACTCTTTTTCACTTTTGTCTCCTAATAATGGCTCCAAAGGAGGAGTAGAAACGTCGAGCATTTAATAAATTCAGGCGCGGTTCTCACCCGGAACCTAGCCTAGTTCATATTAATGACCTCGGAAGCCTCTCAGAACAGATATATAGACGTATACATTGGAATGGAATTTTTATTTTGTAAATGTATATACATATGATTCAATGGTTTTAACGGGTTGAAAGAACTTGTTGATAAAACTATTAAAAAATACAAGAACAATTTTGATGTCACAATACTAATACATATTGAAATATGTTAAAGCTTGTTTAAGAAACTCAACCATTTATTTCGTCATCAAAAATTGTAAAAATTCTAAATCAGCAATAAAGTTAACTAGTTCTTTAAAAAATTCATTAAACCTGTCTAGTAAAGTACGTGATTTCATTGCTAATGTATCATCAGTGATTTAACAGGTTGAGTACCGTTTTTATTTTGAACTAAACATGGTAATAACGTTAACGATAACTACTGTCTTTACAAGGCTACTGCGATGCTACAAATGAATGGGTTCATTTCTAATGTAACGGACAGCTGGTTGACAAGTTGAGTACTGGGTACGCAGAATTCAAGTTCATTCGTTTGTACTATTGAACGGTCATTGATTACATATAGAAATAATCAATATGGGCATGTCAGAATAGGTGTCAAGTTAATTAAAATTATTTAGGCTTGCATGAGTTAAATATTTCTTACGGTAAGAACAATATTTAAATTAAAATAAAATAAGCTAGAAGAGCAATTAAACTTGATTTATATTTTGTAAATATATTTGAGTTTACCTATTCTGTTCTTCCAAGGTTATCTGTTATCGACTTTTTTTTTCCAAATCTTTCTTAATCTGTTTGTTTTGATCTTTTGTTTCTCCATGTGGTATTTGTTGATTTGAGAAAACTGTATGACAGTGTTCCAAAAAATAAACTGTGGGACAGCCTTGGGGAAAATGGAATACAGCCCATCTGAATCACCGCAGTAAAAAATTTGTACAGACAAAACAGAGGCTGCATTAAATTAAGGCAAGGATTAGATTATTTTTAAGTGAATAAAGCTTCCAGGCTTTTTTGAATTCGGCTCTGTCACATTTGTACAAAAAATGTAGAAAAATGGGGGTGCAAATAGGGGAGGAACATATTAGTAATATAAATTTTGATAATGACCAAGTGATCCTTGCGGAAGATTTAGATGATACAGGGTAAGGATACTAGTGGAGTAGTTTAAAAAATGGGGACTAGACATGAACGTGGAGAGATCCCAATACATGGCTGTTGGGGATATCAATTGTAGGGATAACATTGACCAAATATGGAAACGACGAAAGAGGTATTCTTTAGAAAGTAGCAAAAGGGAAAGGCTAACACAAGTGAGAGTACCGCTCAGAAATATGGCGAAGACCCTATAGACATACATGAAAAGATCACATTTCTTGGGGCTAATTCAGATTATGCCTGTACAGATAAGACTCACTGATATAATATAAAAAAGAGTGGTAGATAAAAGCATGGAGATGGATTCCAAAGAGAAGACGACTAAAATGAAGACCAAAGGAATCATGGGACAAAGGTATAAAGAATGCTATGATTAAGAGATTGAAGAAGAACAGAACCCACGAGAATAGCGTTCGAATTGTAACAAACAGCCGAAGGAGCTTAATAAGTAGGTTTTTAAGGATGAAACACTATGAAGAAATATTTATCCGAGAATACATCCGTTCGTTAGTCTGAATCAAATTTGAATCATGGCATTTTCAATGCGTTGTCATGGTGAATTGAGAGGAAATATATTTGGGTTGTATGTTTACATGCCTCCGTCGGAGGTCGTAGTGCGCCTGATTGGTCAGTGTTGACTCCGCGCCCTTCGCTGTCGTATCGGGTGGGTCGCTTGTAGACGGGCTTGTTTTGTGTGTGGCTAATTCTGTTTTACTTCGCTGTTGAATAACTGTTTTCCGTGTACTAGGGAGGTGCAGGGCGTAGTCTCTTTTGTTTATTTGTCCACTTTTTTCCATTTCAGTAGCTTCTCGGATTAATCTTGTTTTGTAATGGGTTGTTTGTGAGAACTGCTTACAACTATTGAAAATTGTTTTGTGGTTGATTGTTGTTGATGTTGCAACAGGGTCAATGTCCTTTTTTTGACAGCTAATGTGTATTCATTTAAACGGGCTGAAATTCTCCTGTTGGTTTTCTAGCGTAACTTTTTGTTTAGGATTTCTTAGTCCTGTTTCTATAGTGCGGTTGGAATGTCGTCGCTATGTCACACTTTCGAGCAATACGGCCAGTTCTGGCCGTTGTTTCTTTGATCTACGGTAAAACTGCTTTTGGTTTTCCAGTAAGGTCTTCATTTAGTTTTGGTTCTAAGTGTTGTTCTTCTATTGCCTATGGTGTAGTTTGTATATCCGCTTTGTCGTAGAGCGACAGTTATCTATTTTAATTCGTGTGTTTTGTTATATCATCCTTCAGTCGTATAGATCTGGAAACGAGCCTGATGGCAACTCCGTGTATTTGAGAAGGGTGGTGATGGGATTTGTAATCTAAGTGTCGGCTTTCTGTATACGGTGTTGGCCAGGTGCCCATTCTAAGGTTTTTATTATACGAGGACGTCAAGGAAAGGTAGGTGATTATTTTCTTCAAGTGTTAATGTAAATTGGATCCTGGAGTACAACGAGTTTAGGTGCGCTAGGAATTTGAGCAGTTCTTGTTTACCAAAAGACTATAGGACAAATATGTCATCGAGTCGAGGTATCTTATCTATAACTTTGGCTTCAGTTTTGCTGACTGTAGTGCTTTTTCCTCGAAATAAGTCATAAAGATATTAACAACCACTGGTGATAGTGGGGACCCTATTACTGCACCGTTGGTTTATGTATATATACGGTTGTCAAAAATATAATAGACACTACTAAGGCAATGCCGTGATACGTCTATTATGAATGGTGGGAGGTCTTCATTCTCGGATATTTCTAGAAGTGCTTCTTCTATCTGTATGCTTGGGCATAAGGACTTGACATTGAAACTGGCGATAATTATCTTCTGGTGCTATGGAAAGACTATAGGTCGAAGTGTGACTCCGTCTTTATGGATTTTGGGCAAGCCGTAGAGATTTGGGCATAGACTTAACTTTTCCCTGGTGATCATTATTATCTTACAACACTATATAATATATTCAGATGTTTAATATTTAATTATGACGAAGCCTATCATCAGAGCGAATCAATTGTCAAATAAAATATAATAAATTTGTGAAAATTACCACAATGGTTAGTGTTTTAATATAATTAAGATCAGTTTTTTCTTTAATTTTTCTTCTTTGGGCGAGTATTTAATTTTGGATTTTGTTGTCTTCTCTAGGTAGGTGGTCGGATCTCTGGATGATGTTATTCTGGTAGTCTATAGTGTTCATTACGACGGTGGTTTTTCATTTATGGTTAGGTAGTATGATGATATGTTCGGATTCCTTCACAGTCTTGAGGGCTTTTATCCCCTGTTGATTGAGGTTTGGTTTGACGCATCTGATGACTTGAGCAACGTCTTACCTTATCTCCTCTACTGTTTGTTTATCTACATTTCGGTGGTGAACAATGGGTGGTTAGAGATGATGTGGACACCGCGGATGTTGACGTGGGCTGTGGGTTGTCCGTACTACCGAGTCTTTGTTGGTAGATTCTCTAGTCTTAGAGCGCCAGTACGGTCTCACACTACTCCGTCTAATTGGCGGCTGAGCTTCAGTAGTGTTGTTTTTTTCTGTTTCGCTCACTTCTTGTCGGATTCTGTTTGTTTGTTCCTTGAGAAGGGGCCCTGCTTGCTTTATTCAGAGTGGCTTCTGTTTCTTACGTAGTGTAACAGCTTTGCGAACGTTGATAGCGAGTAGCCCTTCTCAAATACATGTTGAGGTTGCACAGACAATTTTTTTAAATATTTTTGTTAATATATTTTAAACGATTTATTTTAAAAATATGAAAAATGAAAATATGTTTGTATTCTTCATAATTAGCCCTTTGATTTAATATATTACAAGATGCATTTAAACAAATTTAATTTAATATTTTTCATTTAATTCTCTAATTCGCCCCCAAAATTAATATTAGAGGTTTTCCTGTAAACTTTAGGCAACGTCCTTTATTCTCTATTTTTTTAAAATATTAGGCTTAATAGTTTTGGAGATAGGGTAAATTCCAACCCCCCCCCCAGAAGTACACCTAAAATCAAAATTTCTTCATTTAGGACAGGTACTCCTGATCGAGTCACCAAACTACACTGATACCAAATTTCAAACTTTTACGTTCAGCAATTTCGGAGAAAGTTGCTGGATGTGAAGAACGGAGAAATCAGGAGTGATTTTATAAGGATTTCCGTATATTGGATATACCAAACCTAAAAACTGAGTATTTTTGTGTTTGATCATCATAATTTCTTACTATATTAGTTTATGGACATTTTGCTAACAGCTCATTACACACAATAATTTAATCAGAGTCAAGCAATTACTTAATAATAAACTTCAGTTTTGGAGATCGTTAATTTTGCTTAACTTTGAGAATTGCATTGCTTGCTGCAAAAGGTTATATAGGGGACTTATAAAAAGGTGGAATGTTCACATGAACTACCCATCCTTTTACACAACCTAGCACACGATATACATTAGTTATGATCTCGTTCTTTCCAATGCGCTTCGAAGAAACATAACAATAAAACTAAATTTACAGATGGCTGTTTATTTATGGAGTTTACACATTAAGTTATAACGTAAGAAATATGTGGAATGTCTAATTTACATTTTCTTGAGGCGGAATCTCTTTTACACTTATTAAATGTCCTTAGGTAATACGAGAAACGAAATACTTGTTTGTTTAATAAATATGAATAAGCTTTATACAGTATAATACAAAAGAAGAATATTTCCATTATATAGTAAATCAGTTTATTTGGAGCAAAATCTTGAAGTATGAAATTTTATTATAAAATATTATGTTATTATAGAATTTTTTAAACTAATATAAAAAATGTTTTTGTTAATTGATAACTCTCACGTTTACTTTTTCCAAGTAGTGTTAAAAAGGCTTCGCTATCACTTAGTGACATTGAGATAATAAAATGTGAAACCTTAAATATAACAGCTTCTGTATTATACTAAACATGGGACTATGCGCCAACTTTTGAAGAATAAGATTGATACAAAATTATTATAAAATATTTACAGCCCTTCGGTAATGCATATACCTCTATATTGTACTGAATACCATTCAAGTACGATTATCAAATAGCATAAAGTCAAAGCCTAACCGTCAACTAGTATTAACTATTCGAAAGAGATTCAAACAACAAATACCTTGCTACCCAAATAAATACACAAATTCAAGCAGTAGCCCAGAATAGAAGAAAACGATGCAATAAAAATAATATGTGATTAATACTTTACCATAAATTATTTTAGGGTTCTAGAAACAAGACATACAAATAGATAGAAATAGATAGAAATAGATAGAAATAGATAGAAATAGATAGAATTCTGTTACGTGTAAATCAACACGTAAATATAAAAGTGACTTAGACAAATATAATGAGTTTGAAAGAGAAATATGGACCAAGATCAGGATTGCTAAGGACGAATGGCTTACGAATGATTGTAAGAAGCTGGAAGAACTACTAAAAAAACACAATATAATCTGACCCAGCACAAGATGCTAACGGAGACTGCTGGTGTTTAAAGAAAACGAAATTCGGATATACTAGTTAACCAGTTTGAACAAATAATTTTGGCAAACAACGCTATATAAAGGAAGTAGGGGAGAAATATGTAGAAATGTTTTTCTAAAACTATAGACAGCAGGTAACGTCCAATCACAATTCATTATCCGGACATTCTGTCATCAGAAAGGAAATCGTAAACAACATTTCTCTCTCCCTATACGAGAATATACAGCATATGTATCCACATGTGGACATAGGCCTCTTCTATGTTCTTCCAGTATTGTCCATTATGGGCTTTCGTTATCCAATTTCTTCTTGCAACCTGGCTTATGCTATCATACCATCTCATGGGTTGTCGTCCCAGTATTCGGTTTCTGGCCTATGGCTTCGCGGCTTACTGGCGTCCATTTTTTTTCGTCCACCCTGGCTATCTGCCCTGCTCATCTCCGTTTTATCTGCATTTTCGTTATGTCTTCTATTTTTGTTCATTGTTTAAACCGTTCGTAGGTTTTCATATTTGTGACCCTTATTTACGTAAATGACTAGGTTTCCAGTCCGTATATTAGTACAGGCATAATAAATTGTCCTCATATTTTAGTTTTCATACTAGTCGTCAGTTTTTGATTTTTATTTCGGAGTATATGACTAAGTTTGCCAAACGTTCTCCACCATCACCGTATTGTTGTTATCTTTTTGTTGATATTATTTAATGAGTTGTGTTTCGTTATTCTATTGTGATTTTTCCCCTTATCGCGCTGATATTTCCCTGTTCTATGATGCGGTGTCTTTTTGTCAATTAGATTTCTATTTTTCTTTATATGTTCTTCTTGCTTTGTTTTTAAAAGTAGTTTGGCTTGCACTATTCTGTGCTCTCTGTCGTGGGAAATGTATATCTCACTGTTACAGCTGCTCTTGTGTGTCTCTCTGACGTATTATGAAATCTTATTATTTACTCCTTGATAGGGCTTATTCCATGCTCATTTCCTATGGAGTGTTTAGGGTTCCGTATTTACAATATAATGATACGCTTATAATAGCACTCCTGATTTCTCCGTCTTTCACATCAGGACAATTTACTAGGTGGAAAAGGTTGTAATTGGGTATGAGTTTTTTTAGTGACCCGATCGTAATTTTGATTTTACGGGTACTTCTAGGGGAAAAAATTTAAAAAATTTACCATCCTCCATTTTATTCAAAAACTATTGAGTCCTAATTTTAAATTTGACGGGCAAGTTATACAATAAATTAAAAAATAAATATATTTTGGAATACCGCATTATGTAACACATCAAATGAAACGATTTATTCTGAGGAATACTAATATATTTTTTCATATTTTAATAAATATTAACTAAATTATACAAAAATTTACCCATCCCATCCCTTACCCCTGAAATTATGAAATGTAAAATTAAAAAAAAATAGAGACACAGGGCTTCATCTGAACTTTACAGGAAAAATATGGAGAAATCTAATGTTTATTTTGGGGGCAAATTACAGAATTAAAATTGCTTCTAAAGTATCATGTACTATATCAAATCAAATCGATCACTATGACCAATACAGATATACCTATATTTTTCATACTTTTAAAATAAATTACTTAAAATTTATTAACAAAAATATAAAAAGATTACTATTTCCCTCCCTTATCTCTGAAACTATAAGACTTAAAAATTTGAAAAACTTAGGGCCTCACCTGAATTTTACAGGAAAAATAAGGAGAAACTCCTAATATTAATTGTGGCCGGCGTATTATTGAATTAAATAAAAAATATAAAATCAAAATTGCTTCTAACGCATAATGTAATATATCAAATCAAAGGGCTCATTATGCTTAATACAAATATACATGTACTTTCAAAAAAATTGAGGAGAAACCCCTAATAATAATTTTCGGAGGCAAATTATAAAATTAAACTACAAATAAAAAAATTAACTCATTTTAAACGCATCTTGCAATATATCAAATGAAAGGGATCATTTAAGGAATACAAATATATATATTTTTCTTATTGTTATAATAAATTGTTGAAAATATATTAACAAAAATACAAAAAATGCCCATTCCCCCTTTATTTGCGAATCCGCACGACCTAAAATTTGAAAAAAAAAATAGAGGTATGCGACTTTTGGGGGCAAATTATAGAATCAAATGGAAAATAATATATTTTTTTCAAACGCATAATATAAAACATCCAATCAAGGGGCTCGTTATGAGAATTATAAATATATGTTTTCATATTTTTAAAATCATTTGCTTAAAAGATATTAACAAAAATATAAAAAATGTAACTATTCCCCGCTTTATCTCAGAAACTACACCACCCAAAAATTTTAAATAAGAAATATTGGGCCTCACTTGACCTTTACCGGACAAATGAGGAGAAGACTTTGGGGGCCAAATTACAGATATAATGAAAAATAAAAAAATATATATTGTTTCAAACTCATCATGTAATATATCAAGTGAAAAAATGGGTAATACAAGTCATTTTTTCTCATATTTTTAAAATAATTTGTTAAAAAGTTAATAAAAAATATTTAAAATTCGACCCATTAAGAAAAGTAAAATACAAATTCCAACAGTAATTTATATACTTAAATGGAAGATATTTTTTGTTTTTTAAAGTGCACCCATAACGTAATGTATGAAATGAAAGGAAAATTCAGACAAAGGAGGGCCTCACGGAAAGTTTATCGGTAAAATAAAGCGAAAACCTTAATCTTAAATTTGGGGGCCAAATTAGGAAACTAATAAATATTTTCATAAAAATCAAGTGCAACATGTAGCAGATAAAATAAAAAGGCTCGTTGTCAGATATAACTGTGTATATATTTTTATAAATTTAAAGCTCTTAGTTTAAAAGGTATTAAGGAAAATATAAAAAAATACACTAATTCCGTGCTTGTCTGAAACTGGAATATTAGTAAAATATATGTTTAAGCAGTTTTTGGGAAAAGACAGCACAATTCACAAAATTACTGTATATTTCAAAACGTTTCGGGGTCTAGGTCAGACCCCATTGTCAATGGCAAAGAAATTATGAAAAAGGCACAATTCTAAAATTTAAAATAAAAAAGTTTGGCAATTGTATTTGACTTATGGCGTAACTAAGGAAATTTAATTTGATAATATACAGGGTATCCCATAAACTTCTAAAGATCATGTAATAGCAAGTTCCTTTCAAATTGGAAAAATTAGAAAGGGGTGCTCTTGAGAATTTCATGTCGCGCTCCTAGGTGCGACTTTGTTATAAGTGCATTTGCCAAAAATGCGATCAAAGAGTTTTGTTGATTCAGGAGCGCCACATAAAATTCTTGCAATTTGAAAAGAACTTTATTATTACAAGATGTTTAGAAATTTCTGTGCCATCTTGTATATTATCAAATTAAATTCTCTTCGTTACGTCATAAGTCAAATACACACTGCATTCATTATCTTTAGATTATTGCGTTCTGCAGAAATGTATAGTATAGTTTTTCTCTTGTGACCATCTGTATGCTGGAGACCACAAACAATGAAGCACTATGGAACACAATTTATTTTAAACTTATTTTATTGCAAAAAAATATAATATAGTGAGGTGGTTTGTTCTGGTCTATTGCTTTTGAAATATGTTCATAGAAGCTTTCAACATCCTCAACTTCGTAGTGAGGTAGGGGTCTAAGCTTGAATAATTGTAAACTTTGTGAAATTTTCAGTGTGACATCAGTGGTGACATTTCTATAATGCTGTCTTCTGTTTTTTTTATAAGTAATCAACCCCACTCCTGCTATGTTAGAATTGTTTTCACACATATTACTAGAATGATAACAGAGATGCCCTGTTGGTCCTTTCATACGTGCTTCTTCGGATCTTATTGTTTCATTTATACCTATTATATCCCATTGTTTGTCCTTTATTTGTTCTTCAAGTTCTAGTAGTCATTTATTTGTTGGTAGTACGCTTATATTATATGTAACAATTCAATAACCTATGTCAGCCTTTATTTTCCCGGAGATTCTTAGCATCTTCTAATTCTCGACTGAATTCGCCGTTGCCTTAGTGGTGAATTTCCAATTTGCTGGAGACTGAGGACCTTACTTTTTCTGATTATCATTTGGGAGGTACCTTGCCTTTACTCACCGCTCTGGCCCTGCGTGTTGGTGAGTGGTTTAGAGATGAGTAAAGGATATTTGGAATTTTTGTCAGGGACTGAGGAGATGGGACATGTTTCTTCTTTGGGAAAATGAATTTAAGAGAAAACATGGCTCACCTGGGCAGGATCGCGTTCCTGAAATAGACCCAGGACACTAGCAGATAGTCTATCCGCCTCCACAATTTTATACTATAGCACTGTATAAAATAATTATTTATTTAGAGAAACATATGGTTTGTAATAGATAGGCAAATGTTTTGGTCGTGTATTAATCTTGGTAATTATCTGCTGACTATAAAGTCTAACTCAAGTAAATTTTCAATTTCTAATCGCAAACTTGGCTTTCATAGAATTACTCAAAAGTGAGTTTGTGTATGCTTGATAACTTTGTAACTGTCTTAGAAAGTTTTCTGTCTGCAATTTTCTTTGAATTGTGTGAAAATTTATTGGTGTTGTTTGTTTGGGATTAATAGAATTATGTCGAAATTTTAAAATGTGCATTGATCCCTTGAGGGCGTATGTTGGTTTCGTCCCTTGGTTTAACAACATAAAAAAGTTCTTTTAATTGAACACCAATAAATATAATTTATCATATTTTTTCTTTTTTTTTCATTTAACTGTTTACATACACATTTCCCTAGAAGACTGTTGAAAAAATGAATTAACCAACTAATAGTTGGTTTTATCGTGAAAACTAGCTCACAGAAGAGTCAAGATGCCGGTATTCTGTGAGCTAGTTTTCAATTAAACTCTTAAATGTTGGTATTTATTTCGCGATAAAATATTAAATTTAGTTATGTACACTAAATACATAATTAAATATTCGAGGTTCAATCAGTTGAGCAAAGTGGACGCTCTTATAATTGAATTTAAAATTTTATCGCGATATGAATTTGGACATCTAGGAGTTTCAGGAAAAATTAGCTAACATAGATCGCGACTCGTACTGTGTGTAATGCCGTTTCTCTGTGATTCCTAATATAGAAATCACACAAAACAACTCGTAGGTGAACTATAACAGACACTCCTAAATGTCCAAGTTTATTTCGGGATTAAATATTAAATTCAGTTACATGTACTAAATACATAAATAATTATTCGATATTTCAATAAGTTGAGGGGAGGGCAATTGATGAAAGTTCTCGACTAGAAACAATATATTGTCTTGTGTTTAATGTACTGAAAAATCTCCAAAAGATAGTACCATAATTTCTTTTTTAGGTCTCTATACTAGGAATTACCCGGAAAAGGCGTTACACACAGTACGACTTTCGAGTCTTTGTGAGCTAGTTGTTGCTGAAATTCCTAGATGTCCAAATTTATTTCGTGATAATATATTTAAAACATATTGCTAGGATACAATTTTCTCTTTGAATAAAGTTAATGACAAAGCATCTTTTCTTATGAATGTACGGATATGTTCCGCAGCTTACAGACATCTTAAAAAGATTAACAATGTTTGCAATAAAATTTTAGAAAAATGTAAATTAGAATTATCCTAACTGTTATCTTGATTCATTGAGTGACTTACACCAGATTAGTTCACTTCCAGTTCTCTCGAAAATATTGGAAGGGTTTGTTTATGACTAAGTTACGTAGGCACAGATCATACAAAAAGAATTACGTAGATTATTTTTATGTTTTCTTGGGAATAACACCACAATTGAAATAAAAAACTGTATATTGAAAGAAAATACCAAACGTTTCAGTCAATTCTGACTTCGTTGTCAATGGCTTTAAAATATGTATTGAAAATGTAAATTGCAAGTTGAAAGTTTGATTTTCAATACATATTTTAAAGCCATTGTCAACGAAGTCAGAACCGACTTTGAAACTTTGGTACTTTCTTTTCAATATACAGCTTTTTATTTCAATTGTGGTGTTATTCCCAAGAAAACATAAAAATCATCACGAGCATGCCACAAATAACATTTTGAAGACAAGAATTACTTAGGTTATTAACAATCTTCTAACTTCTCCACAGTCTGGATTTCGCAAAGGATATGGCTTGCAACTGTCTTGCTAAATGTAATGGATAAAATTATATCATCAATTGATGGGTATTTGAAATTGTCAGTCTTTTAGGTCGTGCTCAAGGCCTAGTCAGTAATGTACCATGAATTTATCTTTGCATATTGTTATATAGCTCAACGAAAAGTTTTAAAAGTAAATAAATCTTACCGGTAGAGTTATGTTGATAATATCGGTATCGGTATTATTTGAAGATAAGTGAAACAACAACAATGCAGCACGTGTAAGGTGTAACCCTGATGTAAACCAAAATTACTTCTCATGAGGAAGAGAGTTAATTGCAATGCATTAGTATCCAAAAAACGACAAAAGTAACTGGAAGGAAACTCCGTCATGTCAACAATACTTTAAAACCAAGATGTGACGGGTTATAATCAGTACTAAAACAGTTAATTAAATAAATAATTGAGTAGGCTGGATATTAAAGAAAAAGTAATTAAAAAGAGAAAGAAGACATTTGTTTTGTTATGTTTCAAAATGTTCGCGTGAAAAACGAATGTGAAGTAAAACTAGTTCCCATTTAATTGTTTGAAATATAAAACATTAACACTACTTCTAAAAAAGGTGTCAGATAAATCTACGAACAATCGATTTATTTTATTCAATGAAAAATGTTTACAACATTGAAACATGTGTTTAGCTCTTAAAATTGCACTCAGATTGTAGTTATTTACAGGCAGCTGCATTGACATTAGAACATTCTTTTAATAAACACATTTTTTCGTATTTTGCTATAATGCACTATTTTGTATTAAACTCAAGGTAATCCGTATATAAAATATTCCGTAGAAGTCCATATATGGTTCAAATACTATGCAGACTATAAAAATCTTCATTTGCCCGAGAAGAATGGAATGTTGAAAAAAATATATCAAAGTTCAGTGTTTCCCACATCACAATAAATGTGTTATGTTTGAAATTGCATAAATGCTAATGTATTTGCACATTACACAAAAAATGTTAAATTGCAAAAGAAATATTCATTATAAGATAAAGTACCCCGTCTGTAGGGTAGTTGGGTAGATTGAGTAGCTCGGGGACTCTGTTGTCAGTCCCAAATAAACGGGGACGGAGTCTTTAGGCCAGGTTATCAACCTACGAAGGACTTTAATCAAATAATCGCTTATAAAGGGTGTTCCAATTTGAGGTAAATGTTTAAATTAGCCGCCATTTATATTTTTTTGTACTAGAATATCATATGTTATTTGACAGAAGACAAGTAGGAATATTCCGGTTATTAAAAACGGAGAGATATACGATTGAGCAACGCGTGTTTATTATTAAAAATTATTTTAAATTTGGTGAAAGTTGGGCAGCACTTGGATGAAAATTTTGTACAGAATATGGAAGAGAAAATTGTCCGTCAAATGTTACCATTGGAAAAATTGTTCAAAAATTTGCGGAAACTGGTTCAGTAAAAGATGAAAAATTCAAAAAATATCATCGCAGTGGACGTTCAGAAGAAAATATTGCAGCTGTTACTGCTAGTGTTGTTGAACAACCAAAAACATCAATTCGTCATCGTGCACAGCAATTGAACATTCCAAATACTTCATTCAGAATTTTGCAGAAAGATTTTCATTTAAAGTCTTACAAGATTCAGATAACGCAAGAAATAAAGCCAACAGACTTTGTTTTATGTCGTCAATTCGTTAATTGGACCATACAACAGAAACTTGAAAATGTGAATTTTTTCAACAAAATCATTTTCAGGGATGAAGCACATTTTGAATTGGGTGGATTTGTTAACAAGCAAATTTGTCGAATCTGGGGTGAAGCAAATCCACGAGAAATAATTGAAAGACCGATGCATCCACAAAAAGTAACTGTTTTGGTGTTGTTTTTGGGCTGGTGGAGTGATTGGTCCATACTTTTTTGAAGATGACAATGGAAATGCTGTTACTCTGAATGGTGATCGATATCGAACGATGTTTACTAAATTTTTGTGGGTTGAATTGGAGCATATTCATGTGCAGAGTATGTGGTTCCAACAGGACGGTGCAACATGTCGTTCAGCAGCAGAAACAATCAATCTTTTGAAACAGAAATTTGATAATCGAATAATTGCTCGAAGATGAAACATTAATTGGCCCCCTAGATTTTGCGATCTAACACCTCTAGATTTGTTCCTATGGAGCTATTTGAAGCAGAACATTATTGACTGTTTTCAAGTAATTGAACCGCAGTTATGCCAGAAAGTTATCGAAAATTTTAGCAAAAGATTAGAAGCTTGTCGTACAGCAGCAGGTGGTCACTTACAAGATATTGTTTTCTATTATTAAACCGAACAATTGTACTATGATTTGAAAGAAAAGATTTGATCATTCTCAAAATAATTTGTGTATTTTATTAAAAATTTAAAAATTAACGGATTAATAGGGCAGATTCTAACGATGATCAACAGAAATTCACCCGTTAACATCGCAATGGAAAACAAAGAATGTATCAAGAATAGTCACCTGGAACATCAAATCTCTAATCATAAAAGACAGGAGAAAAAAACTACTCATGATATTTAGTAGTGTACCAAGTATGAGTTCCGAGAAGATTAATTAACCAGATTGATGAGTAAAATTACGTATCGGAGATAACTGAACGAATAAGAATGAAACTGGGAGGAAAGTAAGTTAATGTCATAGGAATAAACAAACTGAAAAATAATACAGAAGAAAATATTAGAGGACTTCAAGGCTCGTGATAATACCCAGCAATAAAACATTCAACGAAAATATCAGGAACGAAAATGGGGATCTTCTTGCGGGTCTATGTACCACAACAAAGTTACGCATAAATAACAGGTATTTTTCACAGAAACAAACAATGCACCTTTGGGAATTCTAGAGGGCATAGGTCCATGATAGGCTGTATACTAAGCAATAGAGAAATACACACTTCCATAGATACGCAAAAGTATATCTGGAATACATGACAAAGAAGACTTAAGAATCATATGAAAGTAACAAAAGAATTCACAATCCAACATAAGAGAAATTATGAAAGTAAAAGATATAGAAACAAACATTTAGATTATATTGATAAGAAGAAGCATCGGAAATCACAACCGAAGAATCATGTATACAATAGACAAATACCGCTAGATATTACTAGGATAATTGAAGATATATACAAGGAACAGCACAATACAGAATACAGAATAGATGAACAACTCACAAAGAAGGCACAAACATGTACAGGTAGGTATAAGACAAAGAAACTTCTTAAACCTCTTACTCTTCAATCTCATAATGGATGAGGTAATAAAGGACGTGAAGAAAGGTCAAGGTTATCAGATGGCAAAGGAAGAAATAAAAATATTCTGCTACGCTGATGGCGCTATTCTTATGTGACACTGGCATAAAAGTTGACTTTGGTAATTTCAGCCCAGAAGATGCAAATGCAAACACTTGCGATTAGTAAAGAACCGACTACATGTAAGATATATATTGATAGCATCATCATAAAACATATTAAGGAAAGCAACTTTCTCTGAATTACTTTAACCAGCTACAGATATTTAGAAACAGAAGTAAGAAACTGACTACAGGAAACCAATAGAGCAGTGTGTTGCTTAAATAGCGCAATTTGAAAAAACAAACATTAGAACGACAAAGATTTATAAAGTTTATATGCGACATTCACGGCAGAAACAAAAGTTGCCATTTCCAAAACACAAAGGATGCATAAGAATATTTAGAAGAATCATGGGGAAAGAACTAGAAGATCGAGTACGAATTAATGAAATCAGAAAACATGTAACGTGGAAAGATCAACGTCTTGACATTGAAATGGAAAAGAGAGTGAAACAATCAAATAAACAAAATGACATTTCTAAAACAATAGTTTTAAATTCTTCATAGGTAACGCAATACTTGAAGAATTATTACTTAGAGAAAGTGGGAAGGAAAAGATTCGAACAAGGAACCAAATCAGGCTAACGACATATCTTGCAATATCAACTTCCTGCCTGTGAAGTCTATAAATGTCGCTGTAAATGTTTAGAATATTAAGCCTTACAAAGAGACCACTATTTAAAAAATGGGAGTTAAAAGAAACTCAAATACGACCAGAAATTCAATATCGTTTAATTGAAACATTCAAAATATTGCAGAACAACTGCAAGTTGGAGAACCCTCCAAGTTGAATTACAAGATGTAGTTACGTCGTTTAAAGAATAGCAAAAAATCCAATCCGACGAATAACAGAACTTAAATCAATAAAAGGTGAACATGACTTTATTAATAAGCAAACACAACAATTTGAGGAAATATTACAAATAATAAAGAGTAGTTACGAAATAGCTATTAATAAAATAACCGAACTAAAAGAGTTAAAGGACAAATTACTACGTAATGTGGAAATCAAAATCAACATTCCCACATTGATAAGGTTCGCAATTCACTAGAAGTTATTTGTAAAGATCCTCTATTTTTGATGATATTTTTCTCTAGTCTATGTATAAGAAATATTTTGAGGCAGTTAATATATCCAATCGATGGAAAGTTAAAAAAAGGACATAATTGGTAGTGAATTCGTTGATGTCTGACACCATAATTAGTCAAAAGTATACCCGTAGAACATCACAAATAAATTAATTTTAGTCCGCAGAATAAGTTTACCAGCTTTAACTGACTTTCTCGACACAAAATCAAGTATTTTGCCTGTTCATTAGGGTTTCCTTTCCTCAAAATGTTTCCTGTAACAAATAAGTATTTAAAATCGCATTTGGAGAACAAAGTGTAGTAAGGCAATTTCGTAAAATTGTCCGAATTACTGGCTGTCCGTACAGATATTCTTCCTCTCCTCACAGTTATTCTGAGAGAAAGAGATGTCTTAAAATGATCGACCAATATTCCTATATGTAAATAGTGTATTGTATATTGTGTTATACTTACCTGTTTGGAGACGTTGCAACTCCGACTCTGGAATCGTTGTCAATCGTTTCCGATGTGGATTTTGTTGTTTGTCAAAAAATTTTGACAGTGACAATTTGTTATCTGCCGTTCACTTGATACTGAGGGTACCATTTTTTTGTTCTTTTAGCAATAGATCCAGCCCAAATGGAGGTCGATTGAAGGGGCCCCGATTTCCGTGTTGTTTATCATCATACAGCTGGCTTCTTTAAGTTTTCTCTTTTTAAAATTTTTCTCTTTCAACAAGATCTTTGTTTTATCCCAATCTATCCTATGTTTGCCGGTGTTAGTGAATACATGGTTGGCTAAATTTGATTTGTCCACATGTCTTCTTGAAATGTTATATTGGTGTTCTTTTTTCCTTACTTCTAAAGGTCTGAAGTTTCACCGGTATAACTATGGCCACAGTCACACACAACACTGTACACACAATTTTTGGAATTTTGAGTTGCGTTAAATAGTTTGGAATGTGTGAGGATAGAGCGCAATGTATTATTTGTTTCAAAAACAGTTTTAATATCGTATTTATTTCCTTAATTTTTTCGGATACACCTGTATCTACCTGATTCCTGTATATATCTCCAAACAGATATATCTCAGAATAACTGTGAGGAAGAATTTCTGTACGGACAGCCAGTAATCCGGGCAATTTTAAGAAATTGCCTTACTACACTTTGTTCTCTAAATACGATTTTAAATACTTATCTGTTGCAGGAAAAATTTTGAGGAATGAATAGGCAAAATAATTCAAGACCTCCTCAACAGTCTTTTCGAAATTACTTATAAAATTCAAGGTAAACCTACAATAAGTCGAGGCTGAATTTCAAAAGCTGCTACACCTAACCTATTCAAGTGGACCTGAAGAGTTTAAAGACTGGTTTACGAAGCATAAATTTGTTAATAGCATTAGAGGTACTGAAGCTCAGATAAGTTTGCGGCTCAGTGGCATAAGGAAGTGTACTACTGTTTCTTGCCTTAGGGATAGAAGTCAGTATCAATATGTTTAGATAAGGGGTGAGAGCAGTTTCATTATAGCATGGAGACCACCCAGACGTAACTAACTGGACTAAGGCCATGTTCTGTGAGTTTTTGTAAGGAAATTATGTTAGTAGCAGAAACACAGAGTAACGAGATCACTTCCACCAGAGCAAAATGATTTGAATGCGTACTTACATGCCACTCTAAGAGGAGTTCCAGGATTTACAAGTTTCAGGGGAATAGACCAGAGTGGGTCGATGAGAATGTTTGTATTGTTGGCACCTACTCTATTATAAGAGGGATTACGGAGTTGCGTTGCTCCAATCTTCGCCGCCAGGCATAGTAATAATTACTAGTAAGCATATATGATTTGGAGAGAAGGAAATATCATTAGAGAGATATAAATCAGAACAAGGCAGGAGATAGAGATTATGGTTATGACCAAGGATATTTTTAGAAATTTGAAACATACAGGTGAACGATAGAGCTGTGAGCTTCGGATTCAAAAGGATTTGTTGGCACAAAACGAACGACTAAAACTGAACGTATTAGACCGAATAAATCTACACCTGTATAGGATTCATTATCGGCGGGTCCCATATACGGTATTGTCATACATGTCCGAAAAGTAAAGAGACCCGAAAAGAATTTGGCTCGGAAAACATTGCAGAGAGGAGTGATAGGCGTCCAGCCCTGTACAGCTGGCGCCAGAGTCAGTGAACTATGTTGGATAGGGGCGATCCAAAGTAGGTGGGGACACTGTTACGGAACTATGAGAAACATCGGGCACACAGCCGCCATCGATTTGAAAATACCGAATAGAAGTCTATTCTATTCAGGAAAGTTTTAGATTTATTTTGGTTTGGTATGTAAAAGCCTAATTTCTATTTTAGTAGAGACAAGTCAGTTAGAAAGTGATTTATTAGTATTGTAGATCTATTTTTTTTTCACCTTATTTTGGACAAATAAAATAAACGAGCAGTGTATTTTATTATGGTAGTTTATTTAACCCAAGTTTACTGCAGTATTAAAATTGTACAAAGTCAGAGTCACGGTTCCTGAAGATACTATATATATGTCATCGTAATTTAAATTCCAAAGATTTGAAATTTGAATCATTACATAGGATCCTAAAGATGCCATACTAAAAGAATATGATAAAATAAGTCAACAAAACTTTTTTCTATGAAATGAATGTTCTCGTTGAAAAGTGTTTACGAGATCTTGGTTGTTACTAATGGAGGTCAAGAGCTTAAGAAATGCAATTATCAGGAGAAATGTGCAAAAAATTGTACGCGTAAATCGCCAGACGTGCAATGTAACTTTACATTCCTTGGCCTTTTGTAATAATAAAAATTAAATAACAGAATTGTTTTTAAAATATTTTAATGACATTTTTATCCCATTCAAACAATTTCTCATTCCACATATATTTATAATCCTATAAATAAGTACCCGAAAAATTCGTTGTTGTTTAACATATTCCTAAATTTCTGAAGATGCTTAGTCCTATGAATATATTATTAGGTAAATTTACGCATAGAGATAATATTTAAATATAGAGTACGCCAGGTCCTCAGAAAAAGGTAACGCACAGCGAAAGAGAAAAGAAAATCAAGTGGGCGTATCTAACTCTGTCTAAGCTCGCTTCTGATTAATGCTTGTTTGCATGTCAAGTGAATTTTATTGCTTACAGCTCAAGTCAGAGACATATACGTTCAGTCAGTTTCCTTTCTTGCTCATCCAGCCTTATGATTCCACTTGTAAGGGTGCCCAGGATCTCACACATACTAAAAAGATAGAGTGAGTAAGATATTAGCTCTATGATTTTTACTAATTGTATTTTATTTTTGCATTTTTCAGTGTTTTTCTCAATATTGATTTAATATAGTTTTAATCACATTTTTATCTTTAATGTAAGTTACTCATTTTGGTTGAGATACGTTTGGGTATGTTTATTCAATTATTTTATTTAAATGTGTGTTTTTTTCTTTATATTCTTAACTATCTCATTCCTACGAACAGTGAATAGTAGGGGCTTCTTGTTTTATCACTTCTGATATTAAATCGTTGTGACCTTTGATCAAGAATCTCTGCACATTAGGACATATTCTTATATGTACTTTTAATGATTTTGATTGATGTTGGTGTGTCATTTTTCAAATTTGCTTGATCATTTCCAAAACATTGACCTTATTAGTCAGAGCTAGAATGTTTTTTTAATATAAAATCTTTTTATTTTTCTGATTTTTTGGGATAATCACCACAATTGCTTGAACATCTGTATATTAAGTGATACATTACTTAACAAATTAAGTATTTCATTCCTTAATTTGTGATTACAAACAATTTTTAATTTATCTGTTCAGCTGTTCAGAAAACGGGGTCTCATTTAGACCCTAGAACGTTTGGAAATTTGAAATATACCGACTTTCTAGTAATTGTAGTGTTGACCCCCAAAAAATAGAAAAATACAAATCAGAGATGCCACAACTACTATTCAGAAAACATACAATCTTTGTTCAATTATTTATAAACTCTCTCATTTATCTTAATATCATCTGATAATTACGAGTATACGGGTAAATATTTCACCTAAATTGAAATAAAACTGTGAAATATTTAAATATTTTTGTGACTGCACTTTTTAATTTATTCAGAATTTTAATGTTTATTTATTAAAAATGTGCTAAAGAAGATAATAGTGGGTTTCTCCCATTGGTTCAGTAATTGGTGTTTGGGATCTTAGTAGACTGGCTAAAAATCTCAATTTATGCTTTTATGGGATTCTTATTTTGGTTGGAATCTATAATGTTATTTTTGACATAATGCAATGAATATTAAAAAAAGAAGTACTGAAAAAAACTACCTATGCCAAAACTACTTCAAAACTTCAATCTGCCTGTTGCGTATGTAACTCTGAGGAAGCGTACTTATCCAACGAGTAAGTGGTAAAGTGATTCTTTATAGCTCAAGTAAAAAAAAGCTAAATACATTCCCTTCTGCAAAAGAATTTAAACAAACCACTTGCAAAATACTGAAAGGGTAGTCCATCAATTATTATAAAATAGTTACAAATGACACTTTGTTTTTTTTTGCGTATATCACATATAGTATTAAATTTATAACATTATTCTCATTTGGTGATATGCAGAGAAAAGAGAAATTTATAAAATAGTTTTTTAAATCGTCGATAGAACTAGCGTTCACTGACAAATCAACAAAGACTTAAAAATGCTTTTTTTATCGATGTCTTTGGGGATTTACATTTTTTCCTGGGAAACGAGCGAAGGGGTAGCGGAGAGCCATCAAAGGAATATTACTTACAATTTCTTATACAAGAATTATACGAAAACTATTACCGCTACAAATTTCATTTATCATCAGTTTAAAGGGTATGTAATAAGCTATAACCGGAAATGTTCCCTGAACTTTAAAACTGTAGCAAATATGGATAACAAAATATTAGTGCATGTCAATTATTCTCAGTGAAAAATTGCTTAATTAGGGGATGTTAAGAACTAAGGTTGTAGGTTTTTTTAATTTTCCACAAATGGTATTTTCGATGGTCCCCATAACATAGTACTTTTTTTCTGAGTTCTGTGGGAATAACACCACATAACTTGAAAGTCTGTATATTTTAAGTCAGACCTCCTTTTCAATGGTATTAACACAAAAAAAGAAATTAGAAAATTAAAAGGATTCGCAATGACAAATATCGTAATTTGACAAATTGTCTTGGACGGTGCGTTATTACAAGCGAAGTTTGTCTTTGTTTGGTAACACATATCTCATAGACCGAGAGATATGAATTAGAAGTTCAACAACGATTTTCTGAGTCGTGCCTTCTGGAGTACTGAAAGGTTCTATGAGGTAATTACAATTCATGGAAAGATCCTAGTGTTTCCTAGGGGATTTTTCTGTGAAAATAATATTTTCCGAAACAACAAAAAGTAGGTCCTGCAACTATTTTTTTGAGTACTGCTATGTTAATAAAACGATAGGTTAACATCGATTTTACCAAGAACATTTTTTGGCAGGAGGGTAGTAATGGATCAAAGGGTTGAACTCGATATATAAATATGTAAGAAAAATTATTAATCTTGAATGATTTTCTGCGTTCTCTCAACTAAATTAATCAAACATATTTATATCGAAATGACAAAAAAATAGTTTTTTTTTTGTTTGGAAAATCTAATTTTCATAGGAAAATCCCTCAGGAAACTCTACGATTTTTCCATGAATTGTAAGTGCCTCATAGAACTTTTCAATACTCTAGAAGGCAGGACTCAGAAAATCGTGGTTGAACTTCTAATTCAGATCTCTGGGTCTATCAGAGCCTCAACACATTTAAACGCAATGTATGGTTATAATACAGTCGGATTATGTCCATTAGACTGGGAAAGTAGAGTGATTAAAAAAGAAACTGAGGAGGGCAAAGCTGTAATACTTACCCATATAAAGAAAAACTAGGGATATCCCTAATCGAGTAGCTCATCAAAATACGAGTGTGACAAAAAATTTTAAAAATAACAAACAAATAGCAACTCATCTAGAGGTAAGCAACCTGTAGGTACCTAAGTATAAAGAAAGGTCAAAGTTTTAAAATTCTAGTCAAGGACCCACTTCAGTAGCAGTGAATCTGTCTTCACCATGGAATCAATTTTTTTAGGAAGTTATTTTTCTCAGAACCACTAAATGTTATCACGTTGCCAGTGCAGTGGTGGAAAGTAATGAGGAAGACGAACTCATATGTGATGTCTGCTTGCTTAAATAAATGTTTTGGTAACAAATGTAGTACTTTCCTCTATTAAATCCTTATCCCCGTTCATCTCATGCTATACCCTTTAGATAAAATGAGAATTTGCAGAACGTTTTTAATTACCATATGTAACTACATGTTTTTTTCGGTGAGTATTGAGTAATGAATCACCCTAGTATAACATACACATAATTACTTTCTACACATTTTGCCCACCGTATCCCATTTTTTGTTTAATTCCCCTATCTGAATTATTCTCATTCGATACATTAAACAATGTTCATAATTTAGTAAGATAAAAGTTTTCGTTTTGTGTACAAAAACTGAACTTGTATTGTTAGATGGAATAATATTTTAAATATTTTGCATATAATTAAAATAATATTTATCTGAACATCTGTAAAAGAGACTAATAGTGCAATGCGTATAGAGATTTTTGAGGACGATAGTTTACATGCTACCGCGTACATGTCCTAAATCTATGTCCATTATGTAATATAACCAATACAGGAACTTAATTTAAATCCATTTATTGTATTTTCGTGTCTAATCAGAATTGTTCGATTGTGTTCAAGAGTTGAGCAAACAGAAACACACAAGAGTTATGTTTCAAACAGCTTTAGTATGTAACTACCATAAATATTTTCGGTTCGTTGTTAATGTACCTAATGCGTGTCATGTGCTGGCAACAGAAAATTAGTCTTTTTTTAAATTTGATCAACTTATCGCCAAATTCCGATTTATTTAAAGAAAAATCTCAAGCGGTTGGTCATTTTTTGCAGACGGTTTAAAAGGTATTTGAATTTAAAATTAGTGAATTTTGAATATAGCATGCAGTTTAAAATCTTTTGGCATATAAAGTCGGGGAAGAGTTTAGTAACTTACCTAGATAAACTTGTTAAATAGAGGAGAGGAGATTTTTGAAAAGCAGACAAGGTAAATAATTGAAAATTAAAGTGTATAAGAAGGCAACATGATTTCTAATTATTTGCCGTATGTTTTTCCGAAATCGCTTGACTAGAGGAAACCTACATGCACAATTAAAATAGTTAATAAAAGACAGTTCATATAAAGAATGAGATATACATCGATTATCTGTGTCACATAAATCATTATAGGTACTAAGGGTTTCAAAAAGAATTTTTAAAGAATTTGCAATGAAGGTACTGAAAAGAATAAAAAGTTAAGAACTCATTAGTCAAATGTAAGAATGAATGTAAGAACAGACCGGTAAAACTATTTGAACCCGAATCACAGAGCATCTTGCACATATGAAACATTAGAAAATACCCAAATATTGTGATATCAATAGTTGGTGACGGTTGTCGTTCTAGATTAAGTGGGTTTATTGATATATGGTATTTAGCAGTATTTTATGACTGTTCACTAAGTGGGTGGAAGTGTGAAGTTCGAGGAAAACCTATCGCCCTTCCAAGGAAATTCTTTAGGAAACAAATCTTGTTCCTTGACGACTTTCACTTAAACATTTCTTTCCCATTGTCCATTCAGTCAATAAATCAAGATATTTATTTTTGTTAATTTTAGACCTAATTTTCTATTAGACTAATCACTATTTTCAAAAAGTAAGTAAAATTTTTCTCTAAATTTAGTTATTGATTTTAAAATAAATAAGCAAGCGTTTTCGTATTAACACTAATGACTTCATAATCCTCTCACACCTCAAAGAATGTTATTAATAAGTGAAGAAATGGAATTTATGGAAGACGGAGTTTTATAATTAAATTTTTATTTGTTTCAAATATTATGTATTTCAATAAAAAATATTAGAATTGATCGTACTGATTTTTTTAACTAAGGTGTAATAGTAGTTGAGTTATTGCTATTTTTCTCTTTCCAAGCATTATATTTCCTAATATTGTATGTATATTTATTTATAACAACAAGGTTAAATATTTTTAGGGTAATAACTATTAGAGTGGTAAATTATAATATTCGCTGTAAGTGTGAAAGTTAAAATCATAAATATTATGCTTTCCACAAATATTTAAAGGAAGAGAAAACCTTATTTAGTAAAGAGATGGTTTGGCTGAAAGGATTAATCATACTCGGTGAAAGAGTGTTATTTCTTGATTTTTTTTCTGATATTATAAAACAGACAATATGTTGTTCTCTTGACAATTTAATGGAATTTGAAGAAAAGGTCTAAAATTATTATGAATTCTGGGAAATTTATGAAACACAAAATCGTACATACCTCAACTGACGTCAGGCCAAATTCTATTAGTAAGTTGCAGCTGATACTTCAGACAAATTTATTATGAACTAAATTGCAAAAGATATTTCAACAATTCTAGTTTAAAACAAATTAAGATTATTATGTGGCCTATGGCTTGAGATCTATATCTGTGAAAGCAGGCGAGCATGAAAAGCAGACTAAACATTATTATTTTTTAATTATTCTATAAAGGACAGAAGGTTGCGATGCGAGGTTCAACCATTCAGTTAACTTAGTAATAAATATCACAGTACCTAAAATGATTCGTCTGTGGATTGAAGATCCTAATTTTGTTAATTCGTTAGAAAATATTAGAAGTATAAATACCTTACTTCAGTTTTTAAGTAATTATTTCTGGAGAGTTACAGTGAAATGCCTAAAGAATTTTTCTTAAAAGTTAAATGGTGGAAATCCTAGGTGAAATTAGGGTCATTCGGAAACATTGTTCCGACTGTTTTCCTAATCTCTATTGCAGTTTTTAGAGATTGTACTGCATTTTATTCGTTATAGTTTATATTCTTTCAACAACTTCTTTCACCTGTCTCAACATTTTATTCAGATAATATTAGTAGGATTGGATCAAAATATAAAAAATAGATAAAATTACTGCTCACCTCTCTTACTTAAACATAAATGTATTTTATATTAAACCAATATTTGGATGGAAACCACTAAATTATCACTTAGGCAATCAACTTGAATACCGAATTTAACAAAAAATGTAACAAATATCATAAATTAGATAGAATTGTCGATGTATTTAGTTGTAATATATAAAAAGTATATTTAATAACCAACTCTATACTAAAAAAATCCTCTACAGGGTGGTTAGTGATTAGTTTTATCAAGGATGTACTGTTTTTGTTACTTGCATTTGAGAAAAATAGTAAATAAACAACCCGACGCAAACAAATGGTACGTGTCATCCGAGTGCAACTAAAACGACATATGTGTGAAAGGTGATGCAGTTTGCTACCCGCAATAAGGTGCATCTCGGCTATTATTTTTATGAAGGAGACGATCTTGCTTTACTATTCTGATTATTTCTCATTCATCCAGAGTGGGGTAGTTAAACTATCGAAGGATTAACTATATAAACTCGATTACCGATTAGCTATATCAGTCACATTTAATTGTTGATCTCATAGTTTTTTTTCAAAAATGTTGTTTGTGAATCTGGTAAGTGAGAAGTTATTTTTAAAAATGTTGAGTAGAATCGCTTCTGTTTAGATGAAAGAACCTTTTAATGTTTGCTATTTGAATCATCATTTGGAATTCAGAGATTTTACATAATTCCAATGCTTTGTTTTCAGAACTATGGTTGTGACCTATATAGGTTTGTGAGAAACATCTATTATCATTTTACATTAAATGCGCTCCAATTTCAAATTTTAACCAGTTTTAATACTTTTCTCAAATCTCTTTTTCCGGTAACTTCAGTTCAAACTTTTCAAAAGTTTTTGTCCTTACCGTAGGTTTTTATCTGTCTGCATAGTTTCGTTATCTCAAAAATGTTCAGTACAGAATTTTTATTTTAAGTTTTTATGTTTCTTAGTTTAAAATATTGGTTACTATTTTTTACCAAACTTCACCACAAGCCTAGTTTATTTGATTTTTTCTGAGAATACCTATCAACAAGCTTTTGACATAATTATTATCCAAAAATATGACAATGTGGATTACTTTTTGTTTGAAACGAATTGTTAGCAAATATCAACACATTTCTTTATATGTATCTTTTAGTTAGTCCTGTACCTACTGGAATACGCTACTTGATACTTAATATAATATAGCACATCTAGCTATACTTATATATGCATTGTTTACTCCTGCTGAATTCTATTTAGGCATGGTGCTATTATTTAATTATTTAGCCCCTAATAGTTATCAGAACTTATTATTGATTTATCTTTAAAAAGGTAGTACAAGATGGTGGGTTTTGTCCTCCCTTTGTATTAATTTTCTCTTCTTTCGAATCTTGCAACTGTTAACATTTTTATTACATGTGTGGGGCGAAAAAAAGGTTTACATTGTTCGGCTTCTAATGTTTTCGTTTTTGCAACTAATACACTTTACGTTTCAAGAATTTTTTGTTCACCATTTACTCATGAAAGGGACTTTTAATTAATTGCAATCTGTTAGATTTTGTAGAACTCTACACTCTTACTTTCTGGATTTATTTTATTTTACGTTCTGGTTACCTCTTTTATATACTCGCCATTACGTGGTTGTAATCTTCAACTATTTTTGGTTTGTTTTGTATGATGAAACTAATTGATATATATATATATATATATATATATATATATATATATATATATATAACTTAAAAACATATATATATATATATATATATATATATATATATATATATATATATATCGCTTTCACTTTTAAATTCATGCTATTCATTTCATGCTGTTCATTTGTTAATTAAGATTTTAATATTTGCTCCTATAGGCAAATCCAGAACACATAAACAAAATAAGGCAGTCTTAAGGTGTACAACATATTTCAATTTTCTGATTTCGAACGAAGATTATCCTCAAAAGTGCAGTTTTCTCTAAAACGAAAATTGCATCTTTCTTGCGTTCTGTTAGAGATATCATCATTTTTTTGAGCAATTGTAATTTCCAAACAGAAAATTGTTATTATTAGTTTACTGGAAGATTGCAACATGTAATTGTGATTCCAATTATAAGCATAAATTCAATTGAAATTCGCAGGATCGGAATGATTCCATAATGAACAAACAATTCAAGAACTTCTTTTGATCTTTTATGTCAATATTTTTTACTTGTAGGAATTAGTATTCGAATATCCAACATTTCTTCGTCTATTTTGATTATGCATATGTGACTCTCCCCTCACAATGATGTCATCGAAAATCAAAGTGTGACGGGGAAATTTGTATGAGACTTATCTGTGTATTGAGTTGTCTTGTACCTGGAGGTTAATTCTTAGATTTTCGCTTCCATACAAATTTTTTTCTGTGTCAAAAAAACTTGAGTGACAAATTTGGCTGTTGGTGATTACTTAATTCTGATTGGGATTCTTCTAGCAATAGATTTCTCCATCCCAAATCCAGGTCAATTGAAGGTGCCTCGATTTCCGCGTTGTTTCCTATCACCCAGCTGGCTTCCTTAAGTTTTTTCTTTCTTGATTTTTCTTCTTCCAACATGATTTTTGTTTTATCTGTCTATCCTAAAATAAACTTATCTATTTAAACGTGATGTTTCAGTTCCTTTCCGTTTTTATTTTGTATTTATTTCCAATACGTTTTCAAGTTTGTATGTTATTATTTAAATTAGAACTACTTTTTGTCAGTTTCTTTGTTTTATTTTTGATTTGGTTAATTGTTTTCTAGGATATTTATTTTGTTTTGTGGGGACAAAACCCATATGAATAAAACTATTTACCTCCTCAATCATTCAGAAGTTACTTAGTTCTTCAGTTCTTCATTTACATTACCGCACGGGAAATTTCCATATTTTTTGATTTCTTATCTAACTCGTCTCAACCGTCAGTACCGTAACACAATTTTTTAATATGTAGAAGGTTTTCCAAATCTTCATATGGTTGACACTCTTAATCACTACAAATCATTTTCGGGTACTACATTTACCAATCTAATATCTCTGAGTGGATTATATTATTACGGATTATAAACTATTATACATTTTACATTGTTACTTTGAAGTTATATACAAAAATATTATTGAATTTTGCACATTACATTGGGTCCAATGGATAAATATAGAACAGTAGTTGCATACAATATTTGAGCAACAAACCCTGTACTGAATGGTTAATATTACCAACTTTATGTACCTAATTAGCTAAATTACTATATTAAACTTCAGGAATAGTTATTTAATAAAAGAAAGTCTTGCCATAGTTTTTGATCTTCTACATTTTATAATTGGACAACACACGTTTCATTATTTCTAGTCCGTAAATGTAGGTAGCAATTAACTTAAGGCTATAAATTGTTTGAGATTAATTGACTCGACAAAGAACCGCTAAGGCTAAATTATTGTCTGTTAATTGCGAATGATGAATTTTCCAGACACCTTCACACCTCTGAAGCCAAACAGTATAGTGCTTGAGTGCTAATTGTACTTTGTTTAAATGGCTAAAACTTAACAATAAGTATTTTAATGCAAATTACCCATTAGTTAGATTAGCTCTTTTCATTATCGTAATGTTTGCTACTAAAGTGCCTTCTACACTCATTATTCTTTGGTTTTCTAGTTCCGTCTAAATGATACATGTTATGTAAGTCAGTTCAGCAAAACAGCTAAAGATTTAGTTTTAGATCAAACATATTTGACGTTTTCTGCGATATTCGGCGGTATTAATCCAACGAATTGATTTCGGACACATATCTGTTTCTTTTATTGAAGTAATTATTCATTTATTTCAACTAACAAAAGTTATATCAATACATTGATATTTTTTAGCTATTAACGGTATATATTTTTAAATTTGATAATAACATATTAAACAATTCCTTGAATTTGAAAGGAGACATAGTTGTGACACTGTTTCCGCCTAAATAATTTTGGATAGTTGTATGAGTACTAAGTTGGATCTTCGATGAGTCGATAAATAATAGAAACAATTGTTTAATTCTTCATTTTCAGATTTTAAACTCATCCACTATTTCTCGCTTTTACCGCTACTATATTTCTGGCTGACTAGGAGTCTGTAAATTTTCTGTACTATTTGTTTTATTTGGTATAAACAGAACCATTCTTTGATGTTATAAACACATGATTTATTCATAATAATGATAAGTTTATTTTATTAATTTTTATGAATTGTTCCAAATTATAAAACTTGCTAGGTAGGCGACATAGAAATTGTTGTATACCAACTTAAAGAAACACATGTTTTTGGACATCACTATCTATTTTATTTCAACGTTAGAATGGTTGGATAGATTTTAATAGCAGGCAAACCTTGGCTGCCGTAAATCAAAATAGACCTCATCGTTCCTAATGTTTTTTCCCCAAATAATAATGTCGGTATATTTCATGATTTTGAGCATGCAGTTCCTAATTCAACTGAATGTTGGAGGCTTTTAACGGCAGTTCTTTTCTGAATTTCGTTATTAAAGGAAACTCAGCGACTATTCAACAGTTTCGAAAGATGTTTTTCGTAGAGGTCTGGGGATTTCGTGCTATACTTTTAGGAAATTTATATTAAAATTATTAAAATTGGTTTGTTGGTCCATACCATACAGACTTTTACAGAATTTTGTCAATGTTGGTGCTCTAGAAAGGCGGAAATCAACATAAAAGTTAAAACTATGAATATATGTCTGCATATTTTATTATTAATAAAAACTGTAGTAATGAAGCGTCCTCACATATATTCTGTGATGTGTGCGTGAATCTGTTTACTCAGACTAAATCTGTAACGTGTCCCCACCCTTTAAGATTTTTTACTTGTTAAAATTTTGATATTCCTAGTATTTCCGACTTACGATAATATTTGGTAAATTGTTTCGACCTAAATTTCTTCTGAATGCACGGTTGTAATCATTGACTTTAAACATATCACATCTGAACTTAAGGAAACACATGACCTACAATGGCGGCAAATTCATATCCCGCAATCTTTATAACTTTAAATATTTTGATGTTCTAGGATGTATTTTTACATATGGCGTACATGTCTGACATCAACACCATTTTTTTATGTACCTATTGGGGTTAAAAGTCTCAGTAATTTCCTAAGATAACTTTTAGCGAGTAAAGTTGATGCAATCTGTAAAATGTTTTTAAAGATATTTGTGCACATTTTTGTCGCTAATTGCTGTAAGATATTCAAAGATACACTATTCATATGTCTGGCATTTGTTTCTAATTAATGATATTCAAGTACTTATGTTATAAATATACTTTTATTCCTTGATTCCTGAATATAGAAAAAGATTATCCAAATTAACATATTTGAGTACTTTTTACATCTAGCATAAATTCCCTAAAGCTGAAGAATCTTTATATTTATTATATCCTAAAAACAGATATCATAAGAAATTAGACAAAGAAATGGGAACAATTAGAGCAAAAATTTATATAGATCTGTGTAATAATTTATTATTATGAAAACAAAAAATCTAAATGCGGAATTAAGAAAAATATAATATATGTAAAACTTTTGGACATATTGGATAATTGCGAATAAAATGTACTTACGCCACTAGCCTTGATGCATTATTTCATGTCATTTTGTTTTGAAGAAAAAAAATGACCGATTTTTGTTTTTACTGCTTTTCTTTAAAACAATATTTTTTTTTAACTCAGTTTAATTACCTTTTCAACTTAAATTGAGAAACATCTTTAAGTCTATCATTCATTTACTTGGTCTGTGAATATACTGAATATTCTATGGTTCTAATTAAATTAATAACAAAACTGATGATATTCCAAACGTTTTGGGGTCTAGATCAGACCCCGTTGTCAATGGTTAAGAAACTACGGATAAAAAAGGGGCACAATTCTGAGATGTAAATTAAAATATTTGACAATACAGCAATTTTCTTTGAAAAAAAAAAACTGATGATGTTACACAATATTAATAATTGATTTTTTATAATTTCAGTTATCTGTAGCTGTGCTCCTGACAGTCTGTTCTGCAGCCAAATTGGATAACACATACCTACCACCAGGTGCGAGTGGGGCTGGTGGAGGTCCGGGACTTTCTACTCCTTTTAGAGGAGGTGGCGGAGGAGGAGCTGGTGGTGGAGGAGGCAGAGGAGGAGGCGGCGGAGGTGGAAAAGGGTTCGGAGGCGGTAAATAATAACTAACAACTTAAATCGTTTATATGACAACGATCAATACCTGTTCTGAGAACGTAATATGGTTTACAAACGCATGTCCATACATTAGCTGAAATTGATGAAATTTAACAAAATTGTGTCATTGTAGCTTTGGATTAAAAACTATCATCGTTTTAGAAAATAAGATCTATTATATATTTTTTGAATTGCAAGTAAGTTTCTGAGCTTCGTGTCTGGCAAATCTCATGCACAAAGTTGGTATCTTTTGTAACTTCAAATTAAGGTGACAGAATCATTTGTACTACAAATCGAAAATGTCCAAGTCAATATAGAAACACTAATATGTCTGCCAGGGAAATAAAAAACCAGAAAAAAATCTTCTCAATTGTTACTAGCATTTTTCAAAAAAAGATATAATGACTCGGATTATTGATTATCTTTAACTATTTCAAGATAATCAACCAGTCTTCCTGGGTACAACCAGATAAATTTTACAAAATAGTTGTTTCTATACAGAAAGACTAATTGATCATATAGATTATTTCTTCCTTTACAACATTTGGGAAAAGATACTGTTCAAAAGAGAATTACTAATGCGCAACGTTTTGCTAATTGCAATTCGACACGTTAACTCAGAAAAGGAGTGAAGCAAGAAATCTGATGGAACAACTAAATAATTAAGGACCTCCCCAACAATTATTCCAAAATTACTTACCCTAATCAGTCAGGACATTATAAAAGTGTTGTACTAGATGAGTATATAACAAATATTTTTGTGAAGTACAAATAACACCACTATTCCAATAACAAGAAAACGAAAACAGAAAAGCAGAATGCTCAGACTGTTTACATACATTTTGAATAGGATGGTATAATTTTAGAAATAAACTATGATGTTGGATTATCATGATTGACTATCAAGAATTCACGCTGACATTATGTAGTATACAGCAATGTAAGTCAAATACGTATTTTGTCAAAATGGAGAGCTAGAATAGAAACACCAATTAGTACATTATTCAATTATTTATTGTGAATTAACAGTACCCTGTACATCTTCATACAACAATGCTGAAAAAAAGTTTTATCGTCTTTTTAATAGTTTGCAAAATGACTCCTAAACATTGAAATTTGTTCTTCCAGTAAAATCTTATTGATATTATTATACTTTGGCGTGTAATGTATTGACTTTATAAATATAGTGGAGAACAAAAATGGAACTCTACAAAATACTAATTATTTTAGTACATCTGGTTACATAATGATATTTTAAACAATAACGTTAGTAGATGGTCAACATCATATTGACAAATACTCATCCAAATTCTTCTTATGGCATGCCAGCTGCCATCCAAGTTTGCTGGAAGATATCTCAATGTATTTCCTAGCATATCTCTCAAGTGTTTAATGCGAGACAAATGAAGTGTTCTTGATGGCCATTCCAGAGTCTCTATGCCAGATTCTTCTACGAAAGTCATGGCGCCACCACAGTATGAAGTTTAGCGTTATCCGTTATCCAGTTTGATATATTTTGTAGGTAGGAATGTGTAACTGGTTACAACACTTCATTAATATACCGCTGAGTTGTCAGATGGCCTTTAATGGACAACTAGAGATGATCTGCCTCTGATAGATAATGACACTTTTCTGTCTTGTTGTCTGACGTTCAACCCAAATAAAACCTTGATAATTCACCGTTCATCCATTTTTGCCAAGTTTCAGCCAGTCAGCCTTCTATTGTGTATTATCAAGGTCATTCTCAGTAATCTTCGATTAATGGATCAATCCACCAAATCATTTGTTATTTGAAGCACACTGTCCCGCTTGTTTCTAAGAGCTTTTGCGCCATGTCAGATTTCATTTCATTAATTGATGACGATGATAAACATAGCGGAAAATATCATTAACCAAAAAATAAAAATAGAAAGAGAATTTAGGCAGGGAGACACAATTTCGCCAAAATTGTTTACTCTTGCACTGAAAGACGTGTTCCGAAAATTAAACAAAGAGACATGGCGCATAAGAGTGGATGGAAAGTTTTTGACTCACCTACGATAAGCAATACAGTGAGGTAGAACTTCGAGAAGTGATAGAAAAACTGACGATACAATCAGAGATGGTCGGGTTAAAAATGAATTTCAATAAAACCAAGGTGACCACGGAACAAAATGTTAAGATCAACGAGTATGTACATCTGGGACAAATGATAACACTAGGCAAGCAAAACTAAACTGCAGAAATCACAAGCTTTACCCAAGATCGAAGGACGTGGAAAATTCATGTGGATTCCTATATCAAGGAGTAGCTGCAGAGAGGCTGTTGAGAGATAAAGAGAGGCGACGGCCCCAAATTTCTGTCGTCTTCAATTTGAAAACTAATCGAAAACAATCTAAAACATTGAAAACGTAACTTCAAATCCTCAGACTTAGTCTCGTTTATATTTGTTGTTTTTAAGCGAAAAAAGTAAACAACTGCTAAAAATGAAATTTTGAATGCAAAAATTCTATTTTTTTGAGATACTACGTAAAAAATACTTTACCTATAAATAAATATTATAAATATTCATATATAAAGTGGTGCAATTTTTTGTTATCCAGTACATGATAGTACGTTGTCTTGGCCATTCGTTAATATTATTGAGCTTAATTTTTTTGTTAAATATATAGATGTATTTAAATTCTGCAGACCGAAACCAAAATTTCTGTTTTATATTTGAAAACCTCCCTTATACAGCTATTTAATTTTAAGTTCCAGGTAGTTTTAGCTATTTTTTTCTGAAATGCAATAGAATAGGAGTTGAGCCCTAACATTCAAACTGCATTGCTCGTCTGTGATGGTTTAAAGTGAGAGCCAGTTTAGTATAATTTGCAAAAATAATATTGAGGTAGTTATACATAAGTGACTCACGGTATGAGTGATGGGGAAGGAAGAAATATAATAAAATAAACATGTTCAGTATAAAAAACAGAAAACCTAAACTGAATTGAACGGTTCGAGGAAGATGGTCGATATAAGAACAAATAATATGGGTATATCTCAGATGAAAAAGATGAAGTTATCATTTTCGGAAGACGTTTTAAGGCGATAAAAAAATACGAGAATATACACCATTCCGAAAAGCGTTGAATAATTGTTTTTAATCCCATTAAGTACGTTATGGAATCCTGCTGGATATATTCCGCATAAAATATGTGTTTTTGGTTGTAGTACGATTTTCTTTCATGATCTGACACTACCAGAAATAATTGTTTGAGTAAAGTATTATCAATTACCGAAGTTGACAGTTTATAATACATATTTTCATGTAAACTATAAATGTTATACATAGTTTGCATTATCCGTATTAGAGTAGATATGTTCTAAGATACATTTTTCCGAATCATGTGTATGAATACTGAACACCGTCCATAAATAAATGCCAGTTTAAATAGAATTAATGCTTTGTCATTCAGGACATCTGTTAGGTACTCCTCATTAAGATATTTATTTCATATTGCATAATGAGTTCAGATCAGTACAGAGAAATGGTATTAGATTATTTCCAACACGACTATAAACAATGTCGAAGAGTATGTTAGTCTTAGTTGTGAATGTAGAGCGTGATAGGTTGAAGTGTTGATAGCAGTCGAAGAACTCGATTACAAAACAGAAAGATTAAGACAATGGGAAATTGCGAGAGTAATGTACTCAATTTAAGGTACACAATCTGCTGAATATAGGTTAGTAGTTAACTATGTTAAACTTGTGCTTTTATTAATTCTTCACATTAATTATACTAAAATTTTGGACTAGTTAAACATAAAATGTAAGACAATATGTCTATGGTTTATTTTTGTTTAATGCTAAATAACTTGTATGTTTGGCTTAATAATATTATGCACATTATATAACAGAATTTAAACAAAATTTTCCGTTTCTATTTTTAAAATTCCGGAAATGTATGAAATAACTTTGCTCGGAACCTCCGAGGTCACAATATGACTAATTTATGTAATGAAGATGAACGGTATTCGATTATAAATCATATTATCACTTGTTAGTATAACTCAACCGATTGCATGCTGAGACTTATGCAAGAAACTTATATTCGCCAAAGAATTAATTTATGAAAATACAAATTAAATAATTATAGAAAGTAATTTGTGATTGGTGTTACAAATATAATAAACTAGATTGTAAAGTGTATACTAACTGGATATCGAAGTGTAATGTGATATATACAGTGAAATTGAGAGGAGCATACAAACATAAATTAAGGGCCTCGATGGTTTTATTGAAAATTATTTTAGTTAGCAATTAAAAGAATAATTAAATCGTCTGTGGTTTTTGTTAGACTAGTGGTATGCGACATGGTTTCTAACGGTTTGTTTCATTACCCTCTAATATCGACTAAAGATACAAACGTCAAAAATAAAATATGTTGATTCTACTAACTTCTTTCAATAATCGACAATTTTTATATATAAAATAACCACTCGATTCTTGGCAATTTTTCTTTTTCTTCCAGAGGTTTCGGTTCACTGCTACGTCAGTCGATCTTGTAGCGTGCCTATGGCCAGCACAAAGTTTGAAATACTCCACTTTGAGTCGAAACGTCTCGATTTTTCAAATCTGCATTCTGGTATGGAGCTAGTTGTACTAGATACTCCTTTGGAGTAATCTGCCTACTTTATAGGTAATTCATTTAGGAGATTATGTTCTAGGGGAGAATCTGGTAACAGCGATTCTTTTAATAGACGAATTTGTACTGGGAAACCTTCTCGTCTAGTCATATTACTTAATCGAAAATTATCTGGATGCTGTGCACTGAATCAAAAATGAATTCGGGCTTTCTGGATGTTCTTATTAAATGGCTGGATTTGGGATATCCACAAAACTTTGAGTTTGACAATATATAAAACAGCACCAGTAACCATGTCAATGATGGTAGCTTGGGTAACTAAACTGCCGCTGTTTTCAAAGGATTCCCATTTGGTTATTGCACTGAGTGCTGGTAGATGGTTAGCATTAAACTGACTACCTCTTCTCATAAATCTTTTTCATATCGGGCAAGAATCTGCACGCCTCTCATTTGATTGGTTGTTTCTTTGCGCTTATGTTTGACTGAAGCTACTCTCATCCTTGTCTGAATATATTCATAGTGGCTTCAATTTCCAAAGCTCGGAAAAGGACTTCGTTGCATTTTATTAAGCCTCTGGGCAGCAGACTTTTCTGTATTGAACTGTTTCAAATGGCAAGAATATGATACTTTCTGGCAAACTGGTCTGAATTTTCCTCGTGTTCATTACTTTAAAGATACCTTGCATCAACAATTGCAATAATTTATCAAAATCTCCCTGTTGTTCTGCTGCTAGTAGCTTTGGTACAACCTCTTAGAAAAATTATAAATAATGTCACATTTTTATTAATATTCCATTCATTGACAATAGAAAGTGCATCCGAATAATTTTTATATATGCACCAGATTGTAATTAGTGCAGTTTGCCTTTCAGTATCTCTATTCGGATTTCTTCAATTTCAACTTGGAATTGAGTGTTAACTATTTGAGTTGATTTAGATTTATTTGCCATTTTTCGTCTAACCCATTTATTTACTTATATCTCGAGTTTTCTCGAGCCCCCCATTGTGACCGGAATTTTTATTCAATGCTTCGTCAGTTCATATTGAAACTTCAGTCAGTGGCGTGCTCTGAATGTGGTAGATTTTAGTTACTAGTTCAGTAATATAATGACAGTAAATTATCTTTCAATATTTAAAAAAAACCTTTGGGGTCAAGATTCCTGTAATCTTCAAATGTCTTAACGACTTGAATGATTACATTCTACTTATCTTTTCTTAACTCAGTGTGATTTTTGGTTGACTATTCTCTTTTGCCGCTGGTTATCTGTCAAGTACTGCCTAATGTGGGCTAATGTAAAAATAATATTATTAATTACGTACTGACTCACAGTTTTTGCATTATATTTTTGAAGGAAACTGCTAAACAGTGGAGAAGTTTACATTGTCTATTTCTAAATCTACAGTAAACCTGAAAATGAGCCGGGAAGCAAACTCACTCTTTAAAAGTAGAGAATGAACTACCTGAAATCGTGGCGGGAAATACTACAAGTATAATTTTTAAAATTTTCTCAATGGTTTCGTTTGCCCCATCTTAATGTTGATACTTACTCAGTCAATTTTTGTTATGTAACAACGAACGCATATTATATTAGTAAATAATTTTAACGATTTGAAAATTTATCCGCGGATCAGTGGTGTCGAAACTGGGCTGTGCGCTATTCGATTCGGGGATCATTTTTCAAATTATTGTTAACTGGTCTCTATCAACAAATCCATATTGTATGCCAATTGTGGTATATTTTCAGGTAGTGGAGGTGGCGGCGGCGGCGGCGGAGCTGGTGGTGGAGGCGGTGGAGCAGAAATTCCTATAATTTCTTATGAAAATGTTAACAATGGAGATGGAAGTTACAAATGGAGGTAAGCAACGGATGCAATAAAACAACTTTATATTCACTCCGTATTTTGGTGATTTTGGTACACCTAAGCAAATCTAAACAGAACAGTTTTATATTTTCTGTAAACCTTTTACATTTAAACATTTTATTCATCTGCAACAACGTTATTTTCGGATTGCAGATTTCTTTTATTAGACCTCAATAATGTTTTTTTGCCATTATTATCATGAATAATTCTTTATACGGTATTTATGGGAATATTAAGAATATATGTGTTTGAAATGTAGTGTTGGTGACGTATGTTCTGAATCTCATGAACACAGAAATACAACATTAAAGGAGTTGAAGGTCAAAGACAGAGAGTCCACAATATGTCGCCGCCGAATCCTAAAACATTTTAGAGACAACCTAGAAAAATTCGTAGTACAGGGAAAGGTGAAAGATAAACGACCGAGGGACAGGTCACCTGTTATGTGGATAGATTAAGTAAAGAAAATCACAAATATACCACTACAAAACCTAATAGCTGAAACAATGAACCGACAAACATGGAAAACCAAAGTAAATAGATGTACCTAATTTCCTGAGATCACGATTTCTCAGACATGGGAATAATACTATGAAGAAGAAGAATATATATATATATATATATATATATATATATATATATATTGGAATAGCTACTTAGATAATTATTTATTTCAAGAGCAATGTTCGTGAATCTTCTGCCAAGCGGCAAAAGAACTTTCAAATTTTCTGAAAAAATTCTCTTTGTACATAACATGCAAACCTCTTTTAGTTTGTCTTCGTTCATTGTTGATGTTAGCCAGGGCTTTTAGGCTTTGAGAGCACTTTTAATGATAGCTGTGAATTATGGCATTACTAATAAAAGTGGTAGGGCAGTGTTAAGGTTTATATGCTTTTTGCGTTTGAATCACATCTGTGATAACCAAAATTTCAAGATTCTCACATAATCCGTAAGTTCTGAGACTCGTTCCATGAGAATTTGTAATTTTGAAAATCTAATATTAACTTCTTTGGCAAAAATTCTATGCTCTGCAATACCAGATGATATTGTTTGAATATTTACCTGATTACTTTTAGCATTTTACATTGCAATAAGTTTACGACTAGTTTCGTTAGAGACCAGTACATGCCGATAGTACAAGAAGACAATATGAATGTGATTTGACGAACTGCAACCACAATTGAACTTTGCTTTTGTCCGAATTTACTTCTTGAAAGATTTTCCATACCTTTCACATTTTCAGTGAAATGCTCCTGAAAGAGTATAAGAATGGCAATTTAGTTTTACACAGCTACATGACTTTTAGAGCATATATTCAACACAAATCTTATTCCTTAAAAAATAATAGTACCTATGGCAGTTCGAATGCCGTTGCTAATTTCAGAAACACTGTTTTTGTCGTTTACAATAAACTTTGCTTTGTGGCAGGTGTAGTTAAATATAGACCTTTTTTATGTTTTTTAAATTATTTTTTTAATGGACCATTTTCCCGCCATCCTAGATATTTGTTTTAGCCTTGCCCCATACATTTTTTATCTTCAAAATTTAATGGATAAACTACAAAACAAAAAGAACACATTGACTATTTTCGAATAAACAAGCCGAAGATTGTACATCCGTAACCAACTATGGAAATTTGCCTTTCACCGGCAGTAAAATTATAATATTTTCGAGGCATCCACCATTCATTTGTTGGAGGAAATCAAAGCTTTTGGTTTTTGTTTACTCCATGAAGAAAACAAGTATGCTGTTAAAACAGCTTTAAGTGTAAAATATAACAGTTTGGTTGGTCACATCTGTGACATCCCAAAGTTTTCACAGTTTTCCCAGTCAATTAAATCAATTTTGTTTCTTTTGTTTGCTTCGGGTAGATGGCGACTGGAGGATGTCTCTTTATATGTGTTTCATATTCAAATTTCTTTATTTTATATGTCAATTTTAATGTTGTTGCTAAACAAAAGAAACATGTACAAGATTGCCTAGAATATACAATAATATCTGCTAGTGTATTTGTACAATTTAATTATTTTAGCTACGAAACTGGAAACGGAATCAAAGCACAAGAAGAGGGTGAACTCAAGCCTGGCGGCGAAGAGGGAATCCAGTCCGCAGTAGGTTCCTACTCTTATACAGCCCCCGATGGAACTGAAATCAAAATTGAGTACACTGCTGATGAAAATGGTTTTGTACCTGTGGGAGACCATCTCCCTACTCCACCACCAATTCCACCAGAGATTCAAAAAGCATTAGAACAGAATGCGGCTGAAGAAGCAGCTGGTGGTGGTGGTGGCGGCGGCGGCGGCGGTGGTGGACGAGGCGGTGGAAACGGAGGCGGTGGAAATGGTGGATATCGATACTAAAGGTGAGGTAAAAAAAAACTGTTTATTTACTTTAAGTCGTCCTAACAAGGTAAGGAAAAAACTGTTTAATTACTTTAAGTGGTCCTAACAGAGTCTGGAAAATGCTACTTCGTGACTTCCTTAATCAGTTTTATCCATGTCGATATATTCAGAACAGACAACACCGTCCTCTGTCTCTTCAGTTTAGAAGCTGCCAACAATCTTTTTTATCCATCCGATGCTTGTACCCTCAAACTTCACCAGAAAGACGTTGTATCAGGGTCGTTCACAAAAAAACTATTTTGTAGTTAATAAGAAAGTTAGTTGTTGGATTCAACAATTCCCGTATCTGTTTATTAAATTGATATTACACCTGCTATGAGAAAAGTTTCTTTCCTAGAAGATTTTACATCTTTGAAAAATTGTATTAAATTTTTTCACGTATGTTTCTTTCATTATCTGCTGTATAAGAACTTTCAGGTGATGGTAATTGTTTATGGTATTTTGTTGTATTAGTGCACTCTAGGTTTCCAGAGAATAGAGACGATATCCTATAATTTATTGTCTTTCTGATAGGAAGGAGAATTTTACAGGTTTTCACATAATAGGTTGAGATATTTCTTTGGTTCTTGGGACGAATCTATGCTATCTATCTTTTATAATTGCCATATATCACTATAACGAATTTGTTTTGAGTTTCTCTTTAAATATCATAGATAAATGTAAACTTGAGACATTCATCTTTAACAATATTCATTTAGTACCCTGAACAAGCACTGGTCCACACTTCTTGTGTGTAATATGAAAACTCTTAACTCATTTTAGGAATAGGGTTTAATTTAATATAAATAACATTCCAATACTACGCATAAAATAAATTCATTGTTTTTGGAATTTTTATTTTTTCAAAAATACAGTTTGTATTACAAAAAAAAATACCCTAATAATATAAATGTTGCTTTATATTTTACTATGTATATTCCTAACGAGGCTGAATTTTCGAAAAAGAAGTACAAATGTGTTTGTGGAAAATTTATTTTAAAGTCATTTACAGCTTGATAAATAACGAAAAGCTTCTTTATTAAAATTTAAAGTCACTCCCATGAATGTTTCTTAAGATGATTTCTCAATATCACTAAATGTTTTTAATATTACATTCGTCATGATGGCTTAATCTGAAGATCTACAAAAATATCCTCTTTAGTTTTGAAGTGATTGATATTTCTGTTTTAAGAAAAAAAATCCTAGAACTCCAAAAAAATCATTTTTCAGGAATTTAAAATTTGTAGGTAGAGGTGTCGGAAATATAAATCAGGCTGTAGTAGTATAGGCATCAACTAATAATGGTCAGTCATCTGTTTTCGTACCCGATACTCAACGAATTCATTACGTTATAAATATTAATTTATTATTAATAATAAAATATTTGATCTTTCAATCGTTACCCGGACCACATAAGTTTGCATGTTTTTTGGTCAATTCTAAATCAGGAATGAAAACATTCACAAATTCTTGAGACTATGGTTGTGATCCTTTAGATGAGGAACTTTGTTGAAAGTCATAATCAATTGTTACCTTATCTACTTTTTCTCATTCAGCAGACAGATAGAAGCTTTGAAGTTTAGTTAGTTTATGGCACCTACTTATTTTTTTTTGTCTAACAGAAAAGCATTACATTACATTGTGAACATAAAATATGGAACATAACAAATAAAATATGGAACATAACAAATAAAATCTATCCAGATAAAAGAAGAAAAGACCATCAGACACGTCAACCTCAATTTAATAATGCGCAAATTTGGACAATAGATTTCTCATGATCTGTATGAGGTCATACAGAAGTTTTTTAAATGGCAACTTCAATATTTGCTATATTTTGAAAGATCTAGTTATTCTACAAACAGGACGTTTACATTTCAAATCGGTTGCATAACAAGTTTTCTAAAAAAATTCTCTTTTATTCACTTAAACCAAGAAAATTAACTTTAAGGCATAAATGTAATAAACAATAAGGAAAAATAAAGCAAGTGTTCGAATTGGCAACAATTTACTAGCTGACAATGAGCATGCGATTTTAAAATTGGCATGTTAACACTGCGGTAGTATTGTTGTTTTAATTTTTCCTCAATTTTTCATGTTTTATTAAAGATTGATGTTTTGCTCGTTTTTACTTCGATTTTTTCCGAAACAATGAATAAACAAGTAATTTCGAAAAGATTGTTGAGGAGGTCTTGAATTATTTTGTCTATTCATGGGTTTTCTCTTTAATTTTTTTTCTGCTGTGTATGGAGACGTTTCAACTCCGAAGTCGTTGTCAATCATGTTTTTTTAAAAAATTTTCGCTTTGAAATTTGTTGTTTGTCAAAAAATATGACATGACAATTTTTGACAAACAACAAATTCAAAATCAAAGCGAAAATTTTTTAGAAAAAAAAACCTCGAAAACAACACTAAACGATTGACAACGACTCCAGACTCGGAGTTGAAACGTCTCCATACACAGGAAAAAAAAAATTGGAGGAGAGAAAACCCATGAATAGACAAAATAATGAATAAACAAGTTGATTTTCCTTTCCTATCATAATAAATGTCAAATTTGATAATTGATAGCCTTAAGTTGTAATTTTGATTGTATCAAAAAGTCAAGAGTGGTGATTTTAAATGAAACATACGTATTGAAATTTTAATTATGACCAGTTATAGAGACAGGACTCGCACACAAGAACAAATTTGCGAATTATGATCGACCTGTTACAAGATCAACCATAAGTAAGGTACAGGCCAAATTTAGGAACTTGGGTCATGTAAGAGATCAGCCTAAATCAGGTTGTCCAGCAGAACAAATGAGTTCATTTGGTACAAGAACTTAATAAAGATGATTTTGACCAAAGATTTGAATTCTATGACACAATGGGGTGATTTTCTCAGGCGAAACAACTTTTGTAGTTCTGTGAACGGACAAAACTGTAGATATTGGGCACCTGAAAACTCGCACTGGATGAGGGAAGCGCATGCACAGCGCCCACAGCAGGTCAACGTATGGGCAGGGATTGCCGGCACTGCAGTCATAGCTCTGTATTTGGTTAAAAGTGCATTTAATGATGCGAATTATTTGGTACTTGGAACTACTACAGCAAAACATAATACCGTCAATTGCGGGAGACTTTCCAAATGCAGAGCATCGCGGCATGCCTGATGATGTTCTATGGTTTCAGCAAGACGGTGTACCGTCTTAATAAGAATAATAAAGTTCTAGAGTCTCAAAAGGGTAGTAACTGTAATTACCGTAATATTTATATAATGTATTTTCATGTTATATCCCAGTTTTACTACAACTTACATTAGATATATATTAATAGTTTCTTAGAACAAATGTGTTTCTGTACAACTATTTAAGTATTTTGCAAGAAGATTTTAGTTGTATTCATCAAGTGAACGAAGCCCCAAAAGTAGGAAATGTATATGTGGAGTACCCTGAAACGAAATTTTGAAAGTTTTGAAAATATAAATGAAAACGTTTTCCTTTCACAATAAACCTGTGATTTGTGATTTTAATACTACGATGAACATACAATTTAGTTGTAGTAAAACTAGAATAGATCAAATCAAAATACATTTGGTAATATAATGAGTGTAGATAGATATTTCAAATTAACAAGTATCTTCCTTGTTACAAAACTTTGTTGACTAATGTAATAATGTCTTTTGAATCTTACTTGTATACATTTCATTCATTACATAATTTGATTTAGAGCCAGACACAAAGATCTGTTACTAACTATATATTCATTTATTACAAGTTGCAATTAATAATTACCTATCTTTTGTTTTATAGATATCCCAAGTAAGTCAGCAAGAGCCATACAGCGTACCATCAAGCCAATTTCCGTCATTTCGTTTACGATACTCAATTAAGTATTTATTTAATGTTTATTAGTTACCTGATCCTTTGAATAGTTCAAGTTACGTAATCGTAGCTGTTGACGACTGTGCAATGAATATGGTTAGCCCATTATTTTTATACATGAATTAATTTAAGATAGTGTGTGATGCTTGTTTCTATACTATTTCACAATTTATTTGTTATTTATCCACAATTGTGTGATAGTATTAGACTATTTTTCTATTCCTATTTTTTGTACTACTGTATTATTAGACTTTTGTATATGGGAACGCTATGTTGTCTATGAATAAAATGGCTTCCATTGGAACTACTTGTTTTTTTGTTTTCATGAATTACAAAGTTTAATTAAAATGCTCTAGTTTGTTGAAATTTGATGACCACTCATGACGATGAACTTAGACTAATTTAACAAATATTATGTGGTTAGATGAAGCACTGTGAACTAATAACAATATGTGTTATTCAGTGGCATAGCGTGCCTTGGAGGGGCCCTGTATCAAAATTAGTTGGGGGTCTAAATGAAGGGTAAAGATTTCTCACAAAAGAAACAAAACTGCTTACGTTAAATTTAAATAAATATTTATTGATTATAAGTTATCACTTCCGACACTAACTCCTAGAAATTGAGCTAGCCAAACAATTCAAATTAAATATACACTTTTCTTACCTTTTTACGGCAAACTGATTTATTAAATATATAAATATTGTATAGCTGAAGACGATTTCAGTTTTCTAAAATGCCTGCCTCTATAGACAATAGTGACAAGTCTGATGGCCGTTCCTGTCCCATCGAACTCCCTAGGTAATTTTGTATCATCAGTTTTAATTTTGAGAAACGTCTTTCAGCAGTTGCAGTTGTAACTGGAAGGGTCAAAGAATAGAAAGCATGCCATTATTGCCTCCGGAAAACTGGAAAGCAATTAATTGGTCATAAAGATTAACTGAGATGTCTTTACTGTATTTAGCTGACAGTTTCCCGGAAGCATTTTCTATCACTTTGTTTGAAGAAGATAGGAGTTTCCTCCGGTTGTATCACTTCTATAACTCTATAATTCAGGTCACAAAGGCTCTGAAATCTTTGTTTAGTTTTAGTTTGTTAGTATATCTAAACAGCAATAGTATACATTCACCGTTAGGGACCTCTGTAGCCCGGGGGCCCCGTATCATTGATACGGCTGATAGCCGGTAGCTACGCCCCTGATGTTATTGCACAGTTGTTACCTAGTCTAATATAGAGTACAGTAGTACAAAACTTATTAGCAATGTCAGAAAAAAAAATGCTCGGGCTTCATAAAAAATCAGTTGTCTTGTTGCTATAAGTGAAACTAGGAATATAAAAAATGATGTATAGAGAAAAAATAGAAAATTAAAATAAGAAACTATTAATTTCATCATTCGTCTAAATAGCTAACTTGATTCACAAACTGCAAAAAACATGTAAAATTCACATTTTCTGTTATTTTCGAGATGAAAAAGCACAAAAATATCAAAATTGTCATCTTATAAAAGTGCCTCTATCATTTTGGTAAATTAACCTTTAGAACAACCTCTTATTCTTTATTAATTAGATAAATATACTTCGTAATTAAATAACAATCAATTACACAGATTTAAAAATACAACTCTCGAGTTTTGGAAGAATATTATAAGATCTTATAAATCTAAGATTTTAACATACATAAAAAACTAAATGAGAAAAAACATTTTAAAACCAAACCTGTATTTATAAATTATTGAACTAAAAAGCAAAAAAATGTTGCCACTGATCAAAGTCATAGGCAGGACATACTTAGCAAAAGCTAGATTAACACAGAACTATAAAGATATGCTAATACCGTAAATTATGTTAACGAACTTTGCAGTGTTCTGTATTTGTCGTTCATCAATATCTTCTCCAAATAATTAAAAAACTTATTAGACGCTACTTTTGGGAAAAACAAATTCTCTAGTATCAGAATTTTAAGTATATAAAATGCGACAAATAATGTCTGAAGAAAATGGCTGATATGTAGAGAAAGAGAGAGAAATATTAGAGAAAATTTGTTGAAATATCTGGAATAGCATTTCAAATTTGGTTGTAAACCTATTAATATCCAGTTTCAAAGACAAGCATCTGAAGGAGAGTCAGTTATAATGGCTATCGGTTTTATTTCAGAAACGACCTGTTTATTGAATCTGGATCTAGGCAGACAAGATTGTATTAATAGGTATTCTTTAAGAGAATGTACAATTTGCCCGCATACTGTGATCTCCTGTTATATGGTGTCGCGGTTTATACACCTCTCAGTGGCTTATGCCCGTTGCCTCAGGAATTTTAAATGGATCACCATCTTCGTCTTTACATGGTGTCATACGTATACAAACTAACAAAGAAATACATTTAGAAAAGATAAAATTCAGTTTAGTTAAATTTAGAAAATGATTTGGATGGTGAAGAAAATTAAACTTTAAAAAATTGCCTTTAATTGTTTCGATGTTATCTAAAGAGCTTGGTTTAATTGCTTGTTTTAACTAAACTAAAAGTTTGGGTATTTTTCAATAAAATAAGTACGAAAATATAATTTTAGAAACATTTAATTTGTTAATTACATCTAGACTAATTTAAAGATGCAAATCCAAAATTTCAATTAGACGGATCTTAATTTGTCCAATCATTCTAACGGTCAAAATAAAAAAAACCCTTTTTTCTCAAACCACTATAACACTGGAAGAGCCACTTGTTTTGTTCACTTAATTGGGTATTCTTTTATTCTCGTTGCACCTTGAGTTGAGCATTAATTTTAAATCCGAAAAGCTTTTTCCAACCAAAATCCACCATTGAAATTTATACTTACCTTTCTCTTTAGCACCGACATGTGTGCATGCTACATTTAATTTCCATGGGTTCCAGCAGTTGCTAAAAAATATTTCGGACAGAAGATTCGAACCTTTGGTAATATCTGGGACAACTTTGTCTCTACTTCAGCCATCATAATGCCCAGTTCATCTGGTATGTTTTCTCTCCTTCTATTTTTTAGGCAGTTCTGGCGTGTTCCTTCATGGGGTTTGTCTCTATATCTTACATTATCACTTCATCTTTTATAGGATTGACTCACACCTTTCCTAAGTGCTGACGATTTGTTTTTTGCAATTCTTACTATCCTATCGTCTGCCATTGTGCTTATGTGATTGTTCCACTCTATTTTCATTTTCAATATTCAGTTGTTTATGCATGTGATAAAATCAGGTCTCTTAGTTATTAACCTACAATTCTTCTTAGTGCTGTCACCCCTGTGTTGTGTTGTGGAAGGTGCAGGTCTTGTTTCTGCCGTGCATGTCGGATTTGGTCTTATACTAGCTTTGTAGATTGTTGTCTTTCTTTCTGACCTAATATGTTTGTTTCTCTATACTGTGTTATTTAGGCAACCAGCTGCTCTATTGGTTTTAGATATTTGTTGTTCATTTTTGTTTCTATATTTCCATGACTGTTTAAGGTGATTAGAAGCACATAATTTTATAAAACTCGTGTTAAGTACAGTATATATGTGCAAATAACATACAACAAAATTATTATTTTTTATCAGTAGATCCAAAAAGTTGATAACACTATATTTTCAGCTTTTATATTTACTCCCCAATAATGTCAATACCTTAAAATAAGTTGAAAATTATGGAGGTGATATTTAAGGGAACTTATAAGTTATACTAACAGGGTGAATGGAAGATTCTGGCTATACTGATATATGTTTTAAATATCTGCCAACAGGGGAAGGTAAGGGGTTGTGAGAGATACAAACTAAAAATTAGTTTCAGTGAAATTCGGAGACATATACAGGGTGGATTCATATTGAAATTACATTTTTGATTGGAACGCTATTACATATTTGGATTCCTCTGTTAATTTTTCTAATTCATCATGCATGTTTTCACAGGAGGCTTTAATTGGAGGAAACTATTGACAACCTTCTATACTTCCAAGTGTCAGAGTTACAATAAAGGTGGAAAACATTATCGTCACGTCACGTGAGCCCACATGTTATTACGACATGTTACGGCACGCTAGAAATATCTGTAATACAATTTCCGCATGCTCTTTAAATCAGCTAGAAGTACACTATGGTCACCTCACAGCATCTCATGTAGCTCACTGCAAGTTATACATAACAACGTGAGTTCGTATCTGCAAATTTACATTTTCGGTACGCGTGATATAGAGAAGCTAGTGTTGCCTCTTTCGGGATTTTTTTGTCTTTATATGTCCGAGACAGAGATATTTGAAAATAAAGTTATTTGATTTAATTTTACTAAAAGGTATACGTTTTTATTAATGATTCCCTTTATGATATTTACAAATTTAATACATAAATATTAATGTATACATTACTATAACAGCTATTTATAACACAATTAAGTGATAATGGCTGTAAACAAAGTTAAAAACAGATTTAGTAACGTAGGTCATTGTGTTGTAATGTCACAAGTCTCAGTAAAACGGCAATATCTTTACTTTCCGGTATCCCGGAAGCCTACAAATAATTCGAGTGCATACAACAAATTGTATTTTGTAATTTAATATGTAGTTCAATTTTTAGAAAATCAAAACACTAACCTTTTATCTATTTCTTTTGAGTTTTTTGAAATTTTGAACTTAAGTGACAACATAAATATATAATTTTAAGGGAAATTAATACATTTGTGAAATGATTTATTATACTTTTGGGATAGCAGGATTAATCAATATCAGGTGTAAAATAAGAATAATAATAAGTTGAAACCCTAAGAAAAATTAAATTTTATATATTTTTAATGTCTTCCAATTCTGAGGAACTCGTCGAGCTACACTCTTCACGTTCCATCATGACACACAAAGTAAAGTAATAAATGTGACGTGAGTATAGTGTATTTCTAAGGCATGACAGCATGTGAAATTTCGCCGATGTGACAACATAAGATATCACGTGACGTGACGATAATGTGTTTCCACCTTAATGAACTCTTTTTATCGTGCCAGATATCGACACTCCGATTTTGAGAAGTTTAACCATGAATCACATTTTTGTTACCTTACCTGATGAGTTGTTTTCTCATTTAATTTTCGTTCGTCGAATATTAAGTTGTGTATGTGTATTTGTTTCTAACTGTTTTTTCAGTAACTAAGAAATCAAAATGATTCATGCTTTTTGTGTGATTTCTTATAATTTATAAAATATTTGTTATCTTAGAAGGCCGTGAAGTTTAATTTACATATCCTTTTGTATGAAATTTCATTAACTTTCCAACGTTATAATAGATTATCTATATCTATTTCTAATATTATCCTTTTAATCCTCAATTCCATATTACTATAGAGTTTTTTCCAGTGCATAGAAGTAAAGTTTGCCATGGTAAATAAACATAGGGTTGACTATAACTCTAAACAGCTAACTAAATAAACACGAATTACCAATAATCTCGCTCGTAAGAAAATGGTTCAATAAATAAATAATACATACCAACATAATTTCAAAGTGAATGTTCAAAATAGTGACTCCCTGGCTGAGCGCAAGTATGAATTCTTTGGCGAAAAGGATTCTGAACCCTTATTAAGATTAAGTGATAGTTGCGAAAACATTATTTTCACATCTTCAGGTGTCATTGGTTGTTCAGTATATACATTTTGTTTAACGTATCCCCGCTGAAAAAAATTAAGGGGTGTTATGTCCGGTAATCTCGCTGCGTTATTAAGCCATGAGTTAAAATCCGGCATAGTGAAGAGGAGTCACATCTTGCTGAAAATGCCACAACAACACTGTTGTCGTGTCCAAATAAACTATATACGTAGAACGATATGAGTTTTGGTCCGAGTAATAATAAAAATTATGTTTGTTCACGAATCCGTTGCGGTGAACAGTACACTCGTTTGTAAATATGACCTAATTAAAAAAATTCTAATTCTCATTGCTTTTGCAAAAATTAATGCTGTTTTGAAAGTCCACCTCTTGAAGCGCTTGGCATAATTGGACATGATAATGATGGAATGTATACTTTGATATTATTATCTTAATAGAAGTTCTACTTATATCAAAATCTCTCTCAAGTTGCCGAATACTCACATGGGAATGTTCTATTAAGACAGCGGGAATACTGAATTCGTTATCTTCGGTTATAACTGATTTAGTCCTTTATTGTTTTTGAGAGTAGCTGTGAATCTAGTTTCACTTAAAATATTAAGAATTTTTAATATAAAGTTAATTATCACTTCCGGTATCGCAGAAAGTGGCACATCTGTCAAAATATTTTACTTTAATTCGCCATAAATTGTAATCCACACATACCAACAATTATAATTGTAGGAGTAATTTCGAATATTGAAATTTCACTTGTTAACAATATTTAACTTAGATTGGGATAGCTGCTAATAAATAAAGCATATAATTTAGGTTTTTAATGTTCCTTCCAAATTTATCTGACGGTAATTTATGCAAATCGCTCAATACAAATTCAATATGTGGGGTTTCTTCGTCTGGTGTGTCTTTCCTAGTTTCACACGATTCATGTGGTTATCTGCTACTAAATCTTAAACTTACGTCACTTACGGTAAATCCCATTGTATGATAATCACAAAATGTTAGCAGCGTCTGAAATTTATGTCACAATGAATGAAAGTGAAACTTTTTTAGCGGATCACCGAATGTTTGAATTTAGTATTAAATTCAATTTGGCAGTTTATTAGATTTATTGTACAAGGTCGTTAATAATGAAATTAAAGTGGAGAAAATATACGTTGGTTCACTTACAGCAATTGTAATTCCAATACAACAAATATCTCGACTTTTATTTTGAGTATGTATGTTATAACTTAAAAAAGGCGAATTTTCTTACAATATATAGACAACTGTATAAGATTGGAATAAAGTGAGGCAAAAAGCTGTCGGTATTATTTCTCTCAAACCGATATTTATATTTATTCTCTATAATTCTAAGATAACAGACATATTGCCAAAGCGCAAAGCAGAAGTTACTACATATAATTATTTTCAAGGGACTTAATCACAAAAACACCAAATACAAGGATCCAACAGACTTAATATCATAAATCTGGTAGCACCTCGCCATGTACTTCAATAAGTTGTGTAGAAGCACTAGAGGAATATTAACTTTTTGTTTTGAACGCTTGGGGTTTGCTAGACTATTGCTCTAAAATGAGTTGATTTGTGGTTTAAACCCATCGAAGGTATTTACGTCCAAGCTTTGATAACAGTTTCACTTTTCCGTTTTAAAATGACTGATTTTAAAGCTCTTGGAGAGGCGATCGTTCCTAACGCCCTCCTTTTGAATCCGTCTCTGGTATGAGATCTATCGTAACTAACTTCATCCTAGGTTATTGTATTTTATACAGATTTCCACAAGCCATCTGTTATACGTGATCATAGGAGCCTATTAAGTAAGCTATCGTGATTTGGCTTTTCTACCGACAGGGTTCTCTACTTTCACCATTACTAGAATATGTAGATGAGACCATTATTCCCGCAGGTAGCGCTGAAGGACTCCAAAGGCTGATAGATAGAGTCACAAATGCCAAAAATAGTCTTTGAAGGAATTTTTAAGAGGTCTACATTTACAGTTCACCAACAGCTGAACCGACATTCCCTATCATTACCACCCCCTGGTTCGTACTTTGGGCAGTCCTAGTATTTCCTTGTTTGGAAGATAAAAATTATGAAACAAAAATTATTTTCAAAATTACCAGCCAGAATCAAGAAAGAAGATTTAGGGGGAGAAAGTGACATAATTGAGAATTCCCTGCGCAAACACCGAAGCCAATCCGTCGACCGTTACATGATGTCATCAAAGCTAATAAATAGCATTGAAACTGTAATTGTCATCAAGTCCTATTTTTACTATTGATATTTAATGTACAATTTTCAAATATTTGTTTGTAAACCAAACAAATATTAAAAAAAATCGATTTGATCGGAAGTTAATTTACGTTTTTATAAATTGAGTTCCCATGGTAGTGCTCTTGTATTTACATAATTGACAATTTTTGTGAATGGTGCCATTATTACGTTTGGAATTGTATTTAACCTTTATTAGCACAAATTACCTCTTAATGAATACGGCAATGAAATTCGATTTAAGAATTACTATTATCATTTTCAAATTTTTTATATGAACCTTAGATTTTTCCTGCTATTCTATTACGTCCCCGTCAATTGTTACCGAGACATGTTTTTTACAAATTAACGTTAATTTTTGCAAACGTTTCATTGAAATCACATGACTGACAGTTTTACAGCGTAAAGTAACTAATTTTACTAATTCTCTTCTGATTATATTTTTAGTTGTTTATCTAGATTGTAGATTGATATTTTTTTTCTAGTGTCAATATTCTATCTTTTATTGTTTTACGACCAACTGTTGCTACATTACAAACATTATTATCCAAAGTCTTTCCCAAGAAGGTTTTCCATTCTGAGGAATACAATTTTTCACCATAAAAATAGTACCGCTAATATAATTTTGCAGAAAAATACACTACTTCAGGCTAAAGATTTTAGAATACAATTTTACGTTTTTTTTTGAGAAAATTATTCTGTTCTTGTGATATCCGGAATATTGCTTTACATTGTAGCTTCGACTTGTGAACCCTTTCAAGTGATTATACTATCTTGAAAAATGGGGGTGAATGAAAATCTACTGGGTGGTACTTTTTCTGGGGCACGTCTTCTTTCTGGCCCTACAACTTTTTTTTTCAGTAAGCCCCTGGCAACTGACAAAAATTTGATTGAATTTGATTGGCTGGAATGTGAAAGACTAAAACTAAATTAATCGAAAATAATTTGGAACCGTCCCTAAAGTTATTCCACACCGTCTTGCTTTTGAAATATAATCCAGGAAATTTTATATTACTTTATAATTGCCATTTATTAGGCTTTCGCAATATTTCAAGTTTCATTGTTTGTCAACTTAAATCAAAATTATGTTATTTGATCAATTTTTTGCTGAAAATATTATACTAATTTTAATATTATACTTTTAATTTAAATTTTTTAAATTTTTATATAATTTGAATGAGATTACAAAAATCGTGAATTTATACACAGATCGTAAGATTCAAGATAAACAGTTAGATCTGGCAGCCCTGATAGTCACGGCCATCTTTTAAATCAAAATTTTTTCCAACAAAAATAGGTATTATTTATCATTAATTAACAACAGGTGCATTGTATTTCTTTATATTTTCCATACAAAACAGAAATAGTCATTGCTTACTAGTAGTTTCATTAAAATTAATGAAAATTATATTGAATCTTAAGATATGTGGTTCATTAATATGTTCTTATGTTTTGTAGTTGTTTTGTAATACACTAACGTTTGAGTTGATTGTTTGCATTTTCTGCTTACGAGTTGAAATTGTTAACCGTGAATTGTGAGAATAAATATTATAATTCGTTTAAGGCTATTAAAATTTTTCAGTCGTATTTCCTAAAATATATATAAACTCATGTTTAAAAATTTATATTTAATATTAATTTAGTACACAATATGTTCATATTCTTATAGGTAACTAAAATTTTTTATGTAGAAAATTATAAATACATTTTTAAAATATATTTAAAGAGAATATATTAAAGATTGAAGTTCTCATAGGGTTATTGGTCATCTCATCAGTTTTCGTGAACTCAATTGAAAACTCAAATACGGATAATTTTAAGTTGCAAAGAACAATCTTTCAATTATTATATCGAACATTTTACCGGGATCGGCTTTAACCAAAAATTTGCGGGGTCAAAATTATTTCAAATACCTATATTTGATTAACTTTTTATTTTCTTTTTATTTCAATTGATTTGTCAATATGGTGTGAACAATTTTGATCATTACACGTACTTCTCCGATTTCTCCTCAACTTTATTTTCTTATATACTTTGGATAAAAGATCGCCAATAATGTTTACAATTTGATGAAATAAGGTCAAATTTCGACCATTGGGCGACCACTAGTACAAATAAATGGTGAATAAACAACTTACCCTTTGAATCTATTTTTTGTATTTATTCTGCATGAAAAAGAATTTCTTAATTGAATGATATGTAATACTGGAACTGTAGGTACTCATAGTGAAGAAACCTTTTCCAATTACTCTAAAACTTTGTCAACATTTACAGTCGTGGATATTACAAAATAGTTTTAATTAACGTTCGAAATAAATTATCTCACACTTATTAAAGATGAATATTTAAATATACTTTGTTGTATTTGTTTAAACCATGAACCCTCTGGTTGAAATTAAGCGTGAATTCTGTAATGTGTTTTCATTATGCAACTTAAAATTTTGTTATTGGAAACAATTTCTCACAAGAATAAGTTTTAGAATATATTGTGCGATAACTAAATTTCTATAATTGTTTGTATAATAATGCACATTAAATTTTTTTGAAGTTAGACAGAAAATGCTTCAAGGGGGCGATCCTGTACTAAATTTGCCTAAATATAAGTTTAAATTCAAATTTCTTGGACTATTACATTAAAAATAGTCGTTCTGAGATTTATTTAACAACTTTAGAAATTAGAAAGCTTCTACTGCAGGGTGGTGGGTGTATTTAATACCCTTCTTTTTGAAACACTAAAGTCTGCGGAATATCTGTTTCGTTAAAACGGTTGTTATAGTGGCCTCTTGATATTGGGAATGGTTAATGCAAAGGTAGTGCGTGTCAAGACATTTGAGGGGAATTTGGTTTTTCACATATTTGACCGTTTAGTCCAATATTTTTAGGAACTGTCAAAATATCTTTGATGTATCCCGGACGATAGTGGTTAATATGTTAATTTTACAAAATAGCTTTCTAAACTAATTAAAGAGCATATCTGTAAAAACTACTTAACTGTCAATATCAATCCTAAACCCAATTAATCTTACCTAATTAACCAATAGTGCCGATCTAGAGCATAGTTAATCTTAACATAATATACTATCACTTTGATCAATATTATTGTTGTAGTTTTTATTACAACAAAGTTATGGATTCTGATAAAAAATCACCTTTTTGGTTTTTTCGATTAAGACTAAAAACGATTTTTTTATTCTCTACAACTTTTCTATGACATTCTGATCGCTTTTCAGAAGTTAAGCAAGTTTTTGTTCTTTAAACATTTTTTTGTTATATTGGCTTTTTATAAACTACTTGATTCACTTTACCGTTATCTAATAGTGGCTAATTGCTGCTAAAAAGAAGTTTTTTCTTGCCTCATATTTGAAATGTTCGCTGATGACATTTATCATTAAGTATGGACTATGCTACAAATATTTTGATAAGAACTGGTGCTCCATAATATTATTTATAATGTACCCATGGATACTTACAGCCCTCATATTTTTCTAAGGTTCCTTTGTTTCCCCGAGGCAGGTCGGTATGGTCGTTCCATATACACATGTAAGTACGTTTACTTGAAAACCCCATTTTTCCGTAAGTATCAGTATTTACGTATCAGTTGGTGTGTCATGAATTCTAATTACTCATGGTCGTTGGCACTGGTTACTTGATGATTTGACAACTCCCTAGTTGACTTTAAGTCAAAGAAAGTTTTTCAATGACTTAAAATTTAAAATTTAAAATGTATTTCAACTATATGGTAGTAATTTATGATTGCGATTTTTATTTGTCTCTTGAATTAAATTTTATGTTATTTACATCATTAAGATGTAAGCTTAATGCCATAGTTCTACATCGTCCAGATCGTTTTCTTTGTCCCAGGAATCTCTTCCGAATATACTGCAATCAGTTGATCAGAATCTATACTATTATAAAATTGTAAGTTTGTCTGTCTGTCTGTTTGTTTGTTTGTTTGTTCGGGCATCACGTAAGAACTACTTAACTAATTTTGCTGAATGTTTTTTTGTTGCAAAGCCTATAGTTTTACTTAAAATCTGGTAGACATTTTATCTCTCTAAATTGACAGAAACGGTAGATATAGCGAAAAAACTTCTACCATGTTGCGTAATTCAACTACTCAATTGGTTCCACCGCACGCACAAAATATTAGATACTGGCATCAGTTTAGCTTTTATTCAAAATTCGAAATGTGCAAATGTAACATGTTTCGATTTAACAAAAATCAACATATATCAAGCGTAATTTTAAAGGATGTTCTGTATATAGGAAACTTAGAGCGGAGTAGAATTACATACATATATACGATGTGGAGTGGAATTAGTTATACGGGGTGGTCCAAAAAAGATATACTGAGTGGGCCACAAACAGTTCCATATACCAAGTGGTTGAAAAACGGTAGAATATCTATACAGTGAATAAAAAAACTTAAAACAATGTGTTAGGTAAGCAGTTAGGATCTTTGAATTATGTTCATAAGATACTATAGTTATGAAATGGGTTGAAGAAATGTTAGAAGTAGTTGTTTATACAGGGTGTTTGAAATAAATATATTATAAATTGTAAGTTATCTGTTTTGTTTGTTCGGGTATCACATAAAAAGTACTTAACTGTTTTGCTGAATCCTTTTTTTTTTTGTTGCGAAGCCTATAGTTTGACTTAAATCTGGTAGACATTTTATCTCTAAATTGACAGAAACGATAGATATAGCGAAAAAAACTTCTACATTTGGTTAATTCAATTACTCAATTGGTTCCACGCACGCACAAAGTATTAGATACTGACATCAGCTTAGCTTTTATTCAAATTGGAATGAGCAAATGTAACATGTTTCGATTTAACAAAATCACATATATCAAGCATAATTTTACAGGTTGTTCTGTATATAGGAAACTTACAGCGGATTAGAATTACATGGATTTAAAAAATCTAAATAAAGTTATATTTGGTGTCCTATAATCAGCTGGATATATACGATGTGTGGAAATAAGGGCGAGTGGAGAGTGGAATTAGTTATACGGGTGATCCAAAAAAGTTATACTGAGTGGCCATAAACAATTCCATATACCCAGTGGTTGAAAAAAGGTAGAATATTTATACAGTGAATAAAAAAAATTAAAAAAAATGTGTTAGGTAAGCAGTTAGGATTTCTGAATTATGTTCATAAGATACTATAGTTATGAAATGGGTTAAAGAAATGTTAGAAGCAGTTGTTTATACTGTGTGCTTGAAATATAAGAAGGAGTGGAATTATAGTTTATCTTGTGGTTAAAAACTTTTTTTATATCCACAAGTAGTTACACATATAGGATGGTTGAAATATGTAGCGGAGTATAATTACAGCTATACAGGTGGGTTTAAAAATATTGTAAAGTAATTGTATGATCTACAAGCTGTTCCATTTACCGGATGGTTGAAATATAGGGTGGGGTAGGATTCTAACGATACAGGGTCGAACAAAATTGTTATATTTGGTGGCAAATAAGTAGTTACATATAAAAGGTTGTTGAAATATAGGGTGGCTTACAGTTAGAATTATACAGGGTGGGTAAAAAATGCTAGAAAAAATTTGTTATATAGCACTTGCATATATAGAGTACCTGAAGTATGGTGCGCAGTAAAGTTATAGTTATACAGTGTAATTCAAACAAGGTTAGAAAAAGTTGTAAATGAAGTTTGGAGAGAAATTATACTTTAATATATCTTGAAAAAATATAAGGAAAAAATGTGAAATAGCGTAGTTCATAATAAGTTGCAAAGATAGGGTAGTTGAAACATAGGGTGAAGAAGTGTTATAATAATTATTTAAAAAATGTTATATTGGTTGACCAGTAAGCAGTAGCGTATACAGAGTAGTTGTAATAAATACAAGGTGATTCAAAAACATGTTGAACAAAATTGTTATTTTCAGTGCCCCATAAGCAGTTGCGGTTTTGGTGCAATATATTTGGCATTGATATATTTATAGTTATACAGGGTGGTAGAAAAAATGTTATACTGGGTGGCCGATAAGTAGTTGCAAATACAAGGTGGTTGAAATAGCGGGTGAAGTAGATTTATAGTCAAACAGGTTGGATAATTTTTTTTGTAGGATAGAACATGAGCTGTCGCATATACGCAATATCTGAAACATGGATCGAAGTAAAATTATAGTTCATACAGTGTAATTAGAATGTTTAAAAATTTTATATTTGGTTGCCCCTAAGCAAATGCACTTACAGGATGGTTGAAATGTTTTGTATAGTAAAATTATGGTTATACAGGGTGGTTAAAAAATAAGTTGTAATGTTTGACAAATTGGCAGCGGTGTATACAGGATGGTTTTAAGTAGAGTTAATTATACAAAGCGGTTGAAAATATTTTTTGAATAAAATTGTTATATAGAGTGGCCAATAAGCAGTTGCAGTTTGGGTGAGGGTTTAAATAAAAGTTTGTTGTTAGGGTGCAAAACTGTGTTTTTATATTGACTCGCGAGTGATTTCACCTCATTTCCGTTATGATGGATTAAAAAAGTTTAAAAAAAAACTGTTATATAGAGTAGACCATAAACAGTTGTATATACAAAGCATAAGCATAAGAGTTGAACTGGGTGGGCCATAAATAGTTGCATATACCAGGTAATTGAAAAAAGGACGGAGAAAAAATTATATTTATACATGGTGGATAACAAAATCTTATATTCTTTGGCTCATAAATTATTGCATATAAAATGTGGTTGAAATAGGGTAAAAAGAATTATATTTATAAAAATCTTAGAAAAATGTATTATGTAAGTAATTGGGATATTATATTATAGTTATGAAACGAGTTGAAAAAATGTTAGAAGCAGTTGTTTATAAAGTGTTGTTGAAAATTAAGTTGGACTGGAATTATAGTTTATAGGGTGCTTGACAAAATTATTTAATATCCACAAGTAGTTGCTTATATGGGATGGTTGAAATATGTGGCGGAGTATAATTACAGATATACAGGTGGGTTAAAAAAATATTACAAAGAAATGTTATGATCTATAAGCTGTTTCATATACAGGATAGTTGCATAGTGTGGAGTAGAGTTCTAAGTATACTGGGTGGTAGAGTTATAACTGTACAAGGCCATTGAAAAAAAAGTTGAATAACACTGTTATATATGGTGCCAATAAGTAGTTGCAATTTAGGAGAAATTTTGTTGGGATTGGTGGATTTATAGTTATACAGAGTGGTACAAAAAATGTTATATTGGGTAGTTGTATCTACAAGGTGATTGAGATCGAGAGCAGAATGGAATAGGTTAACAGCGTGGATCTAAAAATGTTTAAAAAAATTTGTTATATAGGATAGACCATGAACAGAGTGAAGTACACAAAACACGATGTTGCATATTGGGTAATTGTTAGTAGTTACATAGCAGAGTGAGTTTGAGATATTGGCGAGCAGCAGCACTATGTGAAGTAGAGGTTATAGACAGCGATGGGCACTTGCAAAAATGGTTTTAGTAAAAAAATTATGCTTCATAAGTTATCAGTCCGTACGCTCTCGAATCATCCTTACTCTTAACTCGCATCTATGATTGTCATTTCCATTACAATTTGAAGACGCGAGATGTAAGACCGACATCTAGGATTTTCGAGAGAATCATACAAGAGGTTCCGAATCTGGAGCCGTTCCGTGTAATTGCTGTTCTCTCTCAACTCCTAGGACAGAATGTCACGATAAAAATTTTTTCAGGTTACTTCACCTGTCAGAGATATTGAATACTCTCTTCGAGGTGTCATTCCTTTGTACTCAAGACAATATATATTATATATCAATATAATACATATTGTTTCTGGTTAGGGAACCTTCATCAGTTGCGCTTCCCACAATTGAATGTAATAATCTCGCGTCTTCAAATTTAACAAAATGCATCAAATGAACAAAGAAGTGTTCGAGAGGACATTCAATTGTGGGAAGCGCAACTGATGAAGGTTCCCTAACCAGAAACAATATGTATTATATTGATATATAATATATATTGTCTTGCGTACAAAGGAATGACACCTCGAAGAGAGTATTCAATATCTCTGACAGGTGAAGTAACCTGAAAAAATTTTATCGTGACATTTTGTCCTAGGAGTTGAGAGAGAACAGCAATTACACGGAACGGCTCCAGATTCGGAACCTCTGTGTACTGATTCTCTCGAAAATCCTAGATGTCGGTCTTACATCTCGCGTCTTCAAATTTAAATAATAATAATATCTAAAAATTCTTAGAAATCAATAATCCTATTTTATGGTTTTCGGGACATATATCGTAAATTAATTTTTAATTAATTCACTTAATCGTAATTAAATATCAATATTTTTTCCAATTTAGAAAAAATATTTTTTCCGCAGCACAATAATAAAAATTTGCAAAAAAAGTAAAAAAATGGTTTTGGTAATATTATCAACGCAAACCAAAGAGAGCATATGATGCAAGAAATAATTGAAGGAGTACAACTTTGAATCATTACAAATAAAATGCCACTTGTTCATGTAGTCCTGTAGCATATAATTCCAAGGGTGTGAAAAATTACCCGCGAGTTTTTGTACATCAAACCGTTAGACTTTTTAAAACGAGCATATACGAACAAACCTGACATCTATTATCGATTTTGTATAATAAATTTGCAATATTGCTCTTTCCAAAAATTTGCACCAATTTTAACCTTTGTTGTGCAGTAAATGCATGCTTGAATAAATCGCTTATTATTTTACTAAGTGGACCATTCGAAATGTTAAAAAGCTATTTCAAAAATTACAAATCGGTTAATTAGATGAGCGTAAGGAAAATTTTAAAATTAACGAAGCTTGCATTAATCTGGGAATCGATAAATTGAAGAAAAATGTTATACCTAAAGCTGGAACATTTGTTGGGTGGTGGAAATGTTTTTTAATTAAGGTATTTATTTAGTATTTTGTCAAAATATGTTTGGTATATAAGGATATACTGGGGAAATTTGTATATAGATCGGTTTGTCCACTTCATTAACGATATATAATTAGCATAACTTTATTTAAAAAAAATATGGAATATAATTTAAAACTTAAATAATTAAAATAATATTGGCAAGCAATCTATGTTAACTACTTTTTGATATAAATAGTTTTTCGATTAATAGTATATGCATGTGCATATGTACTTCCTTACTTTTCATATAATAATAAACTCTATAGAGTATGTAACAGAACGAATAAAAATAAATCACCTACTGTACATATACGTACAAACCCACTATCTATGATTTAGATTATTTTATATTGATCTCTATGTGTGAAAGTGTGGCAAACAATAGTTCATCTAACACATTTGGTAAAAGAAATCGATTTGTTGATATAATGAGATCATACCAAAGCATACAACGTATTTCAGATAACTTTGTTTAAATGTATAAATTATTTTAGTGTGACATTTCCTAGAGAAAGTTTGTGAATATTAAATATTGTTTACCATAGGTATCGGGATAGATGAGACAATCTTATGTAACATTAATCATTTTAAGTTCAAAGTTGTAGTATCGTAAAACTAAATAATTTTACAGTATACAGGAATATTAAAAATGCAAATTGAATCCGTTCTACATAACATTAGTGGATTTTCGGATATTCCATTCGAGATATTGCAAGCTGCACAAAATGTGGGATCCCAAGAAGTTTTATACAAATATTATATAGCATCTAAAACATAATAAAAGCAATATTAAAATTAATTCCAGAAACTTATAATTGACGACTAAAATTGTAAAATATTTGATATCATACAGGGAAAAGTGACAAAATAAAAATGTTAGCAAAAAATAACAATATTTTCGCGTATAGATTTGTTACCTTTCTAGTTAAAACTAGCATTGATAGGCTGAAAATAGATCAACGTATGGTTATGGTAAAATAATTAGGAATTGTATATATATATATATATATATATATATATATATATATATATATATAATATATTTTATTGAAACCAGTAATAAATGCTAATACAAAACAAATAGATTTATAATGTACTGCACCTATCTAGTGTTGCCTGTGCGTATGACTGGGATATAACTGCAAATTAATATTCTTAAAACTAAAAGCTTAAACTAACAAATGCTAACAAAATCAATCCGAAATTATATAAAAAATAAAATAAGTATATAGACTTCTCTTGTTTCATATTTATACAATTTTTATAATAGATATTATTATAGTTATTTTATATTTATATTATACTTATATTGATATTATTCTTATACTCTTAATACTCTGTGATATTACTGAAAGGCAAATCATTAAAATCATGAAACGTTGTTCAGAATCGATTGTTTTAATTTTTTTTTTTCTGGTGTTCTCTAAGTGTTTTGAACTCATTAAACAATTTAATAGCCATGACAAGACTTCTTTTCTTGCTGCTTCTCTTTTTCATCTTCGGCAACTGTATACTTTTACATCTGGTTTTGGAATTGGATGTAATGTATCAATTACTTAAATCTGTATAGTGATATAATAGAGATTTTAGCGAGAAAATTTGATCCAAATTCAGTGGGTTTTTGTTAGAAATATATTTATTCTTAGTTACAATTTTTAATATTCTATTTTGTAACCGTTGCAGCAGGTTAAGATTATTGTCATAGGCTCCTCCCCATGCTATATTGCCATAATTGATTATAATATGGAACAGAGCGTAATAAACCATTCTCAATGTTTCAGTGTCCATATATCTGGATATTATATAAAAAATAAAAACCAAATATTTGTTTTTTTATAATGTATTCAATATGATTGTCCCATTTTACATTCTTTCCGTTTATATGAGCGTCAATAGAATGTGGTAAACTGTCGCATCTATTCCCCAAAAGTATATAAACTGTTTTATCTATATTCAGCGATAATTTATTTAAGGCTAGCCATTCCGATATTTGATTAAGGCTGTGATTCATTTTTGATTCTACACCTGGCCAAGTTTTGTCATAAGTTATTATCACAGTATCATCAGCGTAAGAAAAGATGGTGTTATCAGTCATATCTTCTAGAAGGTCATTCGCATACAATATAAACAACAGAGGTCCAAGTATTGTTCCCTGAGTAACACCGGTAGTTACGGGCATAAATTCACTCACGGTATAATTAATTTTTACTCGTTGTAGCCTGTTGCCCAGATAGCTCACTAATAATTTATTCGCAATACCTCTGATCCCATAGCTGCCTAGTTTTTCAAGTAGGATTTTGTGATTAACTATATCAAAAGCTTTTCTAGGTCAACAAAAGTTGTAGCTATTCTTTTGTAGAATCAGATTTGTGACCACATCAAGGACATCAGTTGTTCCTTTATTTTTAATAAAGCCAAATTGCTTTTTCGATAAGATTTTGCAATTGCTCAAAAAGTTCATAATTCGGTTGTAAATAATTTTTTCAAATATTTTAGCAATATTAGAAATCAAAGATATTGGTCTGTAGTTTGTTCTTACACTCTTATATATAGGGATTATTTCAGCATTTTTTAATAGGTTGGGCCATGTAGATTGTGAAATGCTTATATTAATTATATATCGTAACGGTTCTACAATGTAGGAGAGACTTTTCATTACTTTCGCATGAACTTCATCTATCCCACCATTATTAAATTTCAAATGTTTAATTTCTTTGTTTATTTCAGTTATGTTAGTTGGATGTAGGTACATTGTTTTATAGTAATATGGTGGTAGTTTAAATCTAGAGTTTGGCGGTTGATGAATTTTTTCACTTAAATCCTTACCTATATTTGCTGAAACATTTATTCATAGTATTGGCAACTTCACTACGATCATCAATTTTAATTCCGTTTTCATTGAAAATATAATCAATGTTGTTCTGTTTTCTGGCTTTTTTACCTATTTTGGTATTTATTATGTTCCATAGCTTCCTAGAATCGTTACTATTTCGTCTAATCTGATCAGATTCATAATTTAATTTTGCTTTGTATATAATTTTGTCTAGGCTTTTGACGTAATCTTTGTACTCGGTTTTGGCTTGCTCATTATTTCGATCAGATTTCCATATATTGTAAAGAATTTCCTTAGTTTTACAGGAAGTCATGATACCAGTAGTTATCCATTTCTTTCTAGGAACAATTTTGCATTTCTTACCGTTACTTTTGTGTTTTACTATTGCTAGGTTTATGCATTTAGTAATAGTTTCAGTTAGTTTGTCCGTTGCTAAGTTCACACATTGACAGAATCTCATTCCAGTCTTGCTCCCTGGCTACTTTAATTACTTTACAGTAATTAATTGTGGGGAAATATTCATTGCGATTAGATTGTTTAAGTTTATTTAAGGATATAAACAATGGATAATGATCTGTAAAGGGTACTGTTAACTTAAAGGTTTTAGCGGAAATTGAATTCGATTTTATAAAGATGTTATCAATGCATGTTACTCCTTTAGCATTGTTAGATGGTCTAGTAATACCGCAAAACCCAGGAACAAAACCCTTTTCCATGAAATTATGAAATATGGAGTGTTCAAATTAAAACTGAAATTGTTCTCGTATTTGGAGAGAATTGTAATATTTTGAGGGGTGCAGCAAACAAATTTATAATAGACAGCTTGATAAAACTGCAGACTTCATAATAGCATGTTAAGCAAATTCAAGACTTCTAAATGTATTTGGGAAGGGAATTAAATAAAGATAAACATTAATCAAAAAATGATATTTGTACTGAACGATTCACTTGGGAAATGAACAGCTTTATGAAATGAAAGTAAAAAAACTTAATAATAAGACTCAATTAATTTAATCATACAAACACCAATTTAACCATACCTTAATTGGAGGAGATGTGGAGAGAAGATCTAATTTCTTGCTTTTTGTGAAGGGGAGTTGGGAGAAATCTGGTTTAAAGCAAGACCAATGCTTTTCTCTGACGAAGCGACACATAATACGACAGTAAGTTCGCGGGTCCTAATTTCAGTATCCAAACTTGATGTCATTACTTCTTTAACATCAAAGTAAAGTGTGGCATTTGTAAAGATATTACATTCACCCACTCTCTTGTTGAAATAATATGAAAACTGAACGTTACTTGGGAATTTTTAAATAATGATTTCACTGAGTCCCTAAATCATCTCCAATGACTACTATTATAAATGAACCTGGCACTCCCATATATGTTCGAACGGAACATGGGTTCACACATGGGACAAAAATAGAAAGGGACACAGATATATTTGTTTAGACATATTCCGACTCCAACAGTGGCAGCATTACATTAAATGTTCATGTTGTTCAATATCAAAATAATACAACTAAACCGGGCGCTTGAGGTAAGTGAGTATGCATAATGTGAGTACCGAATTTCACCAACGGATTTGAGTGAAGAAAAGGTCAAAGATAAAGAAAGTGGATCTCCCCTGTTAATATTTTGGTCAATTTTTAAAAAATTACTAATTTTTATTTTGACGTTCGTTATTGATGCATTTACATAATGAAATATAACATAATTCTATTTTTTTGCAACTACAAGACATTGTGTGACTATTTGTAGTACAGTTACATGGTGGAATTAATAACTCTGATAAAGACGGCTTCGTCATTTAACTTGGACGTAAGTCACCCGTTCAGCTATTCATAAGCAAATGAACAATAATCAATGGAAGGTAATTGTGTTTGATGAGAATTTTTCCATATAAATGTTTGTACTGTAGCCCTTAATAAACGCAAATGCAAAGCATCAAATTGAACTCGAAACCTATATTTTGAGATATCAGCTTATATCTGAGCTCATCAACAGATATATATTTTTTAAATAAATATGTGCAAACTATTTCTAACTGTTTCAATTGTTCATTATTTAGGTCAAGGATTCCCAACGACATGAGAGCTGTTTGACAAAGAGCAAAGTATCAAATTGTGAGTAATTGTAAGTGGAAGTTAGTAGACAGCCCCTGTTAACAGTATGGCGCCTTCCACATCTGAGATGTTGAAGACGCCATACTTGCTTTAAAGTGATGAATTTCTGAAAATTCAAGGTCTTCAAATCATGTTCAAAGTGGTCAGTTGTGGGTTTCTATTTAACGAGATTTATTTCATTCTCGATTGGATTTTTTTCCTGATAAATTACCATTATTGTTACATAGAGTCTTTACGGTAGAGTCTTTACCGCTTAATGTCTCTTCATTGAAGTCGTTGTTATCAATGGCACCATGTAGAAGTAACGATGAATTTTTCACTATATTCTTAGGAATACGCAAATTTTCTCTGCATCTTCACACCCAATTGAAATTGTTAATTCTAAATCAAGCTAGCTGATGCACTGCCCAAACTTATTTAATATACTTGTCAGTTGTTTTGATCTAGTTAAGTGATGAATTGATTCAGCTAAAGCTATATGTTTTAGGCGTCTGTTTCTCAGTATCGAACTGTAAAAAATAAGTCACAAAATGCAGACAATGCTTTTTCTCTCAACTTTTGGTTTTTGACATTAAACAAAGCTTACAGAAAAATCTCCTATGTTTGTGACAATCTTCCATTTTTTAATAATATTTGAACCAAATTTTCATCCCGTAAATAGCTATTAGGTATTTATTCTGTTTTTAATAATTCTTAACGCAATGCTTTTGCAGTCTCAATGATGTTGTTTTTTGAATTGATGTTCCGAACATGTTCTATTATTTCCTTCAATGGGTATTTCCCATTAACGCTAATGATGACTTTGATCGATCAGTCGGGTAAGAAAATATTTTTTCTCCAAATCAATGAGTAGTGATTTCACTACATAATTTTCGATCACTGCGCCCTCAATGATTGTAAGTACAGAGAGTCGCTGAGCTAAGAAGAGCACTTCAAAAGAATGTGTAGGTAACGGGTCTTTAATTTCTTCAATTAGTTTGTCAAATTCGTCATAAAGTATTTCGGATTTCTATTTTGAAGGTAGACTGGGCTGGCATCTGAGAACTTCTCGGTAATCTTAAATAAATCAAGGTAACAATGTTTGTGATACCTCATTTCGATAGCAAATAAATCTTCAGGCCGTTTCGGAACATAAATATACCTACTTATCTTTGTTTCGTGTTGGCTTCTTACAAAATATGCATATCAACGATTTTTTCAACGCTGCCGGTATCCTTAATGACGAACGAAATTTTAGAGTAAGCTCCTCCATGCTTGATTTGGAAGTTGAAGTAGACGCTTCTTCTTCTTTACATAAGGCAATTTCTCGACGCCTTATTTTCTCCTCATTAATATAAGTGGCTAAACAGCTTTGGTGCAATGAAAATTCTTGTTTTGTGGAATCTGGATTATATAGTTTTGGAAACTTCACAGTAATGCTGTCTTTCTTCTATATGTTGCTTCTGTAATATGAAGCAGGTTCTATAACCTTGGCTCTTTCACTAAATCATTTGAATTATCAGAAAATAAGCAAAATTGTTCGTTAGGTTTTCTTGTTTTCAAATTAACCAATTCTAACGACGTTTTTTAATACAGAACACTTAAAACAGATCCTAAAAATTTACGAAAATACTACTATTTTATATGTATACAAAAACACGACTTAACAAAACAACGTCTTTACGTCAACAGATATAATCACACACTCAACGCGTACGCGCCCTATGCTTACTATATGGGGAAGTGAAGGGAGCGGGAAGAGACCTGATCTGGCGGCAAGATGTGTTTTGTTATTATTTAGTGTCTCAGGTATAAGAATCCGGTCATAGTTTCCGTCACTCAGATTTTGCATACTCAACTACCGCTAGCGCCTGCACTAAAGTATATAATCCAAAAATTACCAATATGTTTAAAATCATTAAAATATGTACACAATAGCAAAGACTATTTTATGGCTTAATAACCAACATGTAAAATTCATTATCAAAACATTAATTTATACACGAAAAAGGTAGTTTTATTTACAGCTTAAATGAGTTTTTATAAAACGCATTTGTACGTTTATGATTTGACATTTGAAAGATAATACGGTATACGAATATGGCGTTTTCCTGCATATAAAACACTGAAATACCATTTTATTATTGGTTATTTACACTTTAAGAAGATAATTACTGATCTCAAACAAGTTTCAACACCAAAAACTCTTCAAATAATATAAATCTGGACAATAACCTCAAAATCACAATCTAAACAAACAGAAAAGTTTCGTATGGCACTGTTGCGTGCTGATCTGAAAATCCCATAAAGCTGTTAGTCCTTGCGTACAGTGCCCAGATATACATCTTATTGGTTACAATCGAAAGAAGTTTGACCTTGGTAAAGGATTTGTTTACTATTTTTCCAGCAAACACCTTTCAACCCATTTTTAATTAAACAGACAGGTCTATTTATATTACTAGTCATTAATCTTTTCCCAAAATTGAAATACATCAAATAGGTTGCATTAATCTGAAGTTGGTAGACAATGTAACACTTTTTTCGAAGTTTTCTTGGAGTTCCATCGTCTTGAAGTGGTTGATCACACAACGTTTCAATAGCTGTGTAACTGCTATCGTCATCAGCTGAATGATAGGAAATTCAGATTATCCGTCGTATTTATACCCTTAACCGGTTATGCGTCGCCGGTCATGGTCATTGGGTCTTATCCGGTCCAATCAGTTGCAATTGGTTGCCGGTGATGCGTAGCGGCAGAGGCCGAAGAAAAGCACCCCAAATATTTTTAATTTGGACGCTGGGTTCCCTAACTATATTTTCGTTCGAGATTATATATGTCCATGCTCGATTAGCTAGCCCAGACTTCGTTACCTCCGCTCTTTGAGTAGCTGTGCGGTGTTCCTTAACTCTGGTGTCCAGCGGTTCGCTTTGTCTCTCCAATGTAAAGATTGCCACATTCGCAAGGTATACAGTATATACAGTTATTTGGTATTGCTGGTGTGTCGGGCCTCGTTCTTGTTATCATGCTCCTCAAGGTGTTGTTGTTTTGAAAATCATTTTGATTCCATAGCTGTGTGCACTTCTTCTAAGTTTCTCCAAAAAGCCTTGAGTATACGTTAATAGTAGAATTGCTACCGTGGTGTCCTCTTCCTGCCTGTCCAGCTCTTCAAACGCCTTGTTATTGATCGTTTCCGGATATCCATTCTCCAAAAGGCCTTCTCTAAGTTTCACTTGTTCTTCTTTGAGGGTTTCTGGTGTGCTGCAGATATTTTTGGCTCTATGGATTAGTGTTTTGATGATGCCAGTTTTCGTTGCTGATGGGTGGTTGGAATTGTAGTGAAGGTACAATCCTGTATCCGTACCCTTCCTGTAGACTGTTGTTTGGATTCCGGTCCTAGTCCTTTGACACTTTACATCAAGGAATGGTAGGCACCCACTCTCTTCCATCTCCATGGTGAATCTAATGGATGGTTGGGATTGGTTCAGGTGCTCCAGGAATGCCTGTAGTTCTGTCTCTCCGTGTTGCCAAATAATGAAGGTATCATCGACAGACCTCAACCATAGCTTAGGCTGCTTCTCGTACCTCCTCAGTGCATGTTCTTCGAACCATTCCATTTTGTTTTCTTTTATACATATTTTTTGTAACCTGTTTTTCATACTTCTTGTTTTGGCAGGCAGCACACTCCCTCTAAGGCACGCGTAGCGTACTATATATCAAAAGGGTTTAGCTCTGTGGGAGCCCTTGCCAGGTTATCAGGCCCGTCGTTGGCGTCGTGGCTGCAGTTTCCCAAGAATTTTCGGACCGCCTGGGCTGTTCCTAACAGGACGGGTTTTTGCATATGTTGGTAAAGATGTTCACCCAGACCGAGGTATTTCAAATTATTTAATAGATGTTTTGGGACTACTCCTGTTGTTGACATAGCAATTGGTACCGTTCGAGTGTTGTTCATGTCCCATTGTCTCTGTTATTGAAATTCTAAATCCCTGTATTTGGCTATTTTTTCAGCCTGCTTAATGTTTACATTATTGTTGTTCGGGATTGCTATGTCAATTAAGGTTGTAAGGACGACCAAGCTGCCATCATTCTACCAGCTGACAAAGGAAATGATGGACAGAACGGAATACAACAAGAAAATCGAAAGTACTGTCGAAGGGAAAATACAAGCCACTACCCACTGATCTAACTTCCAAAATAGATCGGAAAACTTACAACACTCTCAGAGATCATGCTGAATACATTCTACCCTAGATAAGGAGAAAATTGACGCCACATCACAGCAAACCACTATATCTTTCTGGACTAGCCAGATACACAAAGCTGGAGTACCTCTCAGACCGATTACAGACTATCGAAATTCCTTCTATCAATCATCCAACCTTTGGAGGGCAAAACATCATCGCACGTCAAGGACTCAAAGCACTTTGTCGAAATCGTCGATTCCATGGAACTTGGGCCAGAACATCGCTAAGTAAGTTTCGACGTTGAAAACCTTTTCACGAACGGGCATCTACATGGAATTGTTCGAAGAACATGCACTGAGGAGGAACGAGAAGCAGCCTAAGCTATGGTTAAGGTATGTCGATGATACCTTCATTATTTGGCAACATGGAGATATAGAGCTACAGGCATTCCTGGAGCATCCAGACCAATCCCAACTATCTATTAGATTCACCATGGAGATGGAAGAGAGTGGGTGCCTACCATTCCTTGATGTAAAGTGTCAAAGGACTAGGGGACCGGAATCCAAACAAGAGTCTACAGGAACGCTGGGCATACAGGATTGTACCTTCACTACAATTCCAACCATCCATCAGCAACGAAAACTGGCATCATCGAAATACTAATCCATAGAGCCAAAGATATCTGCAGCACACCAGAAGCCCTCAAAGAAGAACAAGTGAAACTTAGAGAAGACCTTTTGGCGAATGGATATCCGAAAACGATCATTACCAAGGCGTTTGAAGAGCTGAACAAACCACTTAGGCAGGAAGAGGATACCACGGTAGCGACTTCACTATTACCGTATACTAAAGGCTTGTCGGAGAAATTTAGAAGAATTGCACAAAGCTATGGAATCAAATTGATTGACAAAAGCAATAACACTTTGAGGAGCATGATAACAAGAAAGAGGCCCGACACACCAGCAATACCAAATAAGTGTATATACAGCAAACCTTGCGAATGTGGCAATCTTGAAGAGACAAAGCGACCGCTGGACATCAGAGTTAAAGAACACCGTACAGCTACGCAAAGGGTGGAGGTAACGAAATTTGGGCTAGCTAATCACGCATGGATCGAACACCATAATATCAATTGGGACCAGGCCAGAGCAATTCACAAGGAAGAGCACTGGTACGAAAGAAAATTCATAGAGACAGCATATATAATCTCGAACGAAAATATAATTAGCGAGCCCAGCGTCCAAATTAAAAATATTTGGGGAGACCCAATGACCATGACCGGTTAAGGGAATAAATACGAGGGATAATCTGAATTTCTTATTCACCTGATGACGATAGCAGATACACAGCTATTAAAACGTTGTGAGATCAACCACTTCAAGACGATGGAAGTCCAAGGAAACGTCGAGGAATGTTGCATTAACAGTATCAGCTGTCTTATAACAGCACTCCACTAGACTTTTCTGGTGGTCATCTTGTGCGAGTCATTAAAGAAATTTGTGAAGCTATAACTCTTTTCGTAACTAGAAATAGCATAAAAATGTTTCTTTATGAACCATCTTATATACCTATAGACGTATATAATATTTTATAGTGAAATTAATTTCGACATTATTGTAGTACTGTATAGTTTGATATTGTCTAAGCTGTGAGTGAAGTTACCTTTTTGGATATTATTTATACCAAATCTTCAAAGGTAGTTTTCTAATTACCAGAGCACAAAGTGACTTTGTTACTTTACAACGCCACAATTTTTGCGTGTTTTTTGGAACGTACTTCATATTTTATGTTATCGTTTTATGTTAATTAATTAAAATTACATGAAACATCCAAAGGCACATACATTTTTTGTGCCCGATCGTGCGAAGCAGTTAATAATTTGAACAGTTAGTGCTGAGCATTGTGCCGCATAGTGCGTTGTTGTGCGGTAATTGGAAGACTGCTACAGTTTCTGTATTATATTTTTCAAGATACTACAAGTCGAAAGTTTTTTTAAAGATATAGAACAGATGTTTCTTATCATTTTGCGAGCACACAGTATTGGAAGTGGAAATCCAATACCTGAAATGAGATTTATATTGGAAAATTTATTCCTGTCTGTACTATGATTTGATTGATTGATTATTATTACTACAACTCGGGGAGTTCTCACTCGCTCATATCGAATCGCACACTCGAAGCAGTGAGTTGTCTTCACTATCGCATTGTCTAGTTTTTTGTTGTTTAACTCTTTACCACTTATGTCTGTGTTGGGCAGACGAAATTAATTTATTTGCGTTATAAATTTTATGCAAGATATTGAAGAAGTTCTGGTAATTCATCATATTTTAATTTTATATGTCAAAATTCAGTATTGTCTCGTCTACCAATTCGAGAATACCTATTTGGACTGCAATAGAACAAAGTTCGTGTACCACTGCAAGGCCTTATACGACCGTTTTTGTCGCATGTCTTGAAACCATTCGACGGCTCTACCACTCGACTTCGGACGTATGTCGTATGAAATCTGACATAAATGAAGTTTAATATATGGGTTAAACTTCATTTACCTCAACTTTACATGAATGGTTCAAGAATCGGGCCCCTCCTTGCCAAAACAGATTCCATCATTCGTCCTGTCTTAGAAAATCATTGATCGGTGAGCACTTTCATTCTTTTTATTACATGTGGAATGCATTAAGTCAATTTTATTATTAAAGACGTTATTTGGGAACAGGCTGAATCTTTCTAAGTGGGTTTAAAAATTGTCAAATTTGACTGCAAATATCAATAAGTCATCCTCATCATGACGATTTCCAAAGGTTTCTAACCTTTATGGAAAACTGAAATTTCTCATGTGCAGAGTCTTCCAGTGTTATACAGCAATACAAAGTAAACAGTAATAGTTACTTAATTAAGAAATAACAACTACTTATTATTACTTGGTATGTTAACATGTAATTGTGTCTGTGAGTAAACGACTATTTACAGTCTACTAATTACTAAACAGTGAACTAATTGTTTGTGAGAGGTGGGTAACTCAATCTAATTATTATAGACGTATTTCGGAATAAGCTGCAAAACTTTAGCATTTTTAGTGGCTTTAAAAATTATTAAAGTTGACTACAGTAGTTTGATTTTATTGAAACTGACAGTGTGTCATCGATATCTTGATAATTTCTAAAGGCGTGGATAAAGGCCCTAACTTTTTTGGAAAATTGAAAATACTTGTGTGTTATCATAAAGTAAATAGTAATAATGGTCTAAACATAAGACATAACAATTACTTCTTATTATTTGTTTTGTTGAGGAATTACATTTACTAATAGAAAATGAACAAGAATGTCTAGTCTGCAATTGTGTCTGTAGAGAAAACAGTCTACTAATGAGTAAAAAATGGACTGTATGAGAGGGGTGAGGTTTTTGGGGTTCTCGTCATAAAAACATCCCAGTGTGGTAAATGTTTGGTGCAAAGGGAGAGGACATCAGCCACATCGCTCACACTTCATGCTGTACCGTTCTTTATTCCCGCACCAGAATTCTCCATGACTACAACAAAAACGCAAACGTCATACTACTCTACTGCACACTAACAGGCTCCACCTTCTTTTGTTTTTTTTTGCTTTTTTAAATAACTAAAGTTGGTACTGTGTTTGATATTTAAATATATTTAAACTAGGTTTTTTTTTAGGTGTGGGTGCCCACGTGCGCCCGGCATCAAAATCTGTGCATTTGCTCCCTAGTGTTGCTGCCTTCCCTGAATATCTTAGAGCTGTGAAGGACGAATAGGGTGAACAGTGAACGTTTCCACCAAAATATTTTCATAACGAAAAAAATGTTACCGATACAGACTCTTCTTGGATATTTAAAAGTGATATACCCAGTAGTGGATTTACACTAGGGGCAGTCGGGGTGACAAATTTTTCAGGGAGGCATAATTTTGAAAGTGAAAAAATTCCAGTCTTATCAATATAATTAAGTAATTCTTTTAATTAATCATTTCTTATGTAATTGAATATTCAAAAAATTCAATTAGTGCATTATTTGTAAATTATAATTTTGGCACTTCAACTCAAAGTTAATAATCAAAGTGATTTAATTAATTTATTTCCTTGAAGATTTGGAATAATGTTCAATGTTTTATTTTCTGGAATTCAAGAAATTAAATTAATTGCATTTTTCAAAACATAAATTTTAATCAATCAATGTAATACAATTACGAGTCGCCCTTAGTGTAAAATTTATAGTTGTAATAAATTTTCTGAAATAAATTAGTTCTTTTAATTAAAAAAATAAGATATATAAACTATAAGTTTGAATAAAATTTCAGTACTGGGGCGGGATTTTTTCCGGTGCCCAGGTGCGGCATTAAGTTATAGCCGGCCCTGGATATACCTCAAGTACAACCGAATCAACAATCCCTTAAAACTCCATTTGATTTACCTATATATAACCCATTTTAGAATTATATGAACTTTTGATGTAGTATAACAACAATTGGGTATGTGACAGAAACTGTCACTCCAATTAATTTAGTCCAAAAGTAAAGTTTGTCGATTTTGTATAATTAATATGCTTTGTTTAGTCAAAAGTTGTTTAAGTTTTGAGAATATGGTTACTAATTTTCAAAGGATTAGGCTGCTGTAAAATTCATCATATCCATAATAATTCTTAGTTAAGTATTTATATCTTTGAAAAAAGCAATTACGTAAATTGAAAATTTATGTACTGGAAACAAGACTGTGTTTTAAAATATACATTAGTTTTTTTATTGCTTCAAGGAAGCACTGTCGATAATTATCTAACAAAAGGAAAAATCGCATGATTGTGAGTAACCTTTAATACTAATTCTCTGCAACGTAAATAAAATAGGGTCAAGACGATTTAGCAATTCTCTCACGATAGCTGGACCTACGATTTAATCATAGTATTTCTACAACGGTAAGAAAAATCAACAGCAATTTATCAAAATTCTTCATGAAATTCAACTCATTGTTACATAACGATGACTAAATTCACTTTCGGCGTTAATAATGTTATTGTTTTCGTATTGAATGGCTTCTGGAGGAGTCAAATCGGATTACGATTGTATCATTTGCGAGCAATAAATATGCAAGAAGAAAAAGAAACCAAATAAATATGACATTTGACCTTAGTAATGAGGAAGGGAGGTAATGGACCACTGAATTGGGTGTTTGCTTTTGGTGCTTGCATTCAAGGGAGGGAGTTAATGTATTTCAAAGACTATATAATGAATTTTTGCTATTATTTTGCCAAAGAGTTTTATAGTGTTGAATTGTTCGTTAGAAGAACCTAACAAAATGAAATTTATCGTAAGTATTAATCCCGTAAATAGTGCATCGTGTCTTCAAGTGTGAGAAGTGAAAATGTGTGTATACGGGGTGATTCACGGTACTGATTGTTTATAAGTTTTGAAAATCAAAGTATTCTCATCTCTAAGGTTCATTAATATTTCTATTTTCGGCAACATGAGGTGTATTCGATCTAGGATCGCCCGTTTGAGAGGCAAAGTTCCTAGTATATGGGTTACTGAAATTAGGTATACGTTCCGGATATTGAATCGATAGTTGTATGGAGGGAAGTACAAGGCTGTTTGAGAGTTTTTGAGGCCTCGGGTGTTGGATATTTGGCATTTCAATATCTGATAACCTGGAAGTGGATATTTGGATTATTTGTGTCTGCGGTCTTTACACAGAAAATAATAATACAAATATTAGAAATATCTATATTGTATACAAAAAAATTGTTAATGTGGAGTAATTTCTGGAAATAACTTCTGTTTTCTGTTTTGATATAACTATTCAATAATTGGAAGGGGTGAGGATTTCTATTACATTGACGAAAACTTAATATGTCCCAAAAGGGCTAACTGGTATATATATATATATATATATATATATATATATCTGCTTTGGATTATCTTATATATATATATATATATATATATATATATATATATATATATGGGATTGCCTTAAATGAATAGAATTGTGATTTGTCATTTTGCGAGAATTGGATTATTGGATGCAGAGGACTGGCTGGTCCATTATTTTTAGGAAAATTCAATATCTTAGATATAGAAAGTGATACAGGCGAGAAAATTGCTGCACGAATCCTTTTCCCCTGAATTAGTAATTAGAGGAGAAAGGAGTCTAATCATTATTCCCTTAAACGATAGGGCTATCTTCTATAAATAAACAAAGGTGTGGTTCGTTATTTTATAAAAAAAATATTATAAGACGGTGGTCAATAAGATTCTTATTGTTAAAGTAAATCTAATATCTCGATGGGGACAAATGAGCATTAACAAAAAAATGGCGTAATTTCCGGAAGCTGGCATAAAAATTGATAAATAGATTATTTTAAAGTAAATGGATGATTCGTTATTTTGCAAAAATGTAATTAATAAGGAAAGCAATCCGGAGTGTAAAAAGAGTTTAAGAAACTTCTTGCTCTGATTAATAGTACATGAAAAATGATAACTGTTTCTCTTTATAGGAGAGATGTTGCTATAGAAATTTTGCTGCTTAAAGGGCTTAGTTAGCCAGTTTTCATAGACAAATGTAAAAACATCTAAAATGTAAGAATCTAAAGTATCTAAAATAAAAAATGTTTATGGTCAAAAATGAACTTAACTAAAAAATAATATCTATTAAATACTTATTTTGAAGTTCAGTTCCAGTCAAACTTAGGGAGTAGGCAGACTGAGACTCTCATTTCGATCTATAGTCCAAAACTCTTTTAAATCAGTCTTTTAATGAGACTTGGGGAGCAAGTAGATTGAGATCCCGGATTCGATCTAAAACCTGTACTTCGAAATCATTCCTTCAGTGAGACTTGTGAGACTCGGGGAGTAGGAACATTCATACCCCAAGTTCGATCCAGACCTTATATTCGTTATTTTCATTTTTTATTTTCATTTTGTCTCTTGTTAATGGGTTCAAAGCAGAAGTTAAAACGTCTTAGTTTGTATGTTGGTTTCAATTTCATTCACAACTCAATACTCGGTATTTATGCATAGCCAATGTGGTACCCACATTCCACTTAACTTTTTCTTATAAATTTTTCTTGTGAAAATTTTTAGAACTATACAATATGAGTGTTCTCAACAATTTACTTTATACACCATATCATGCCGCGTGAAACTCTTCCCTCTTGAATTCTTTAGTCCAGCTTTTCCCCTACATACATACAGATATTCATTTAATTATGAAATCAGGTTTTGATGAACTGCATTAGATGTTGTGAGTTTTCAACAAACATTAATGGCTAAATACAGACGCAAACAGCAAAATATAATAATTATGGTCTACGGTAGCACTCAGAAATATTTTTGAAATAAACATTAGTTCCTGATAAGGTTATGTAAAACACCAAAGCACATTGAATTACCAACAATCATTTTAAAATTCGTGTCTCGTAGTTTTTATCAACTCCAATAATTCGGTCGAATCCTTTAGTATGTTAAAACAAAAATGAGAATTTGAGATCAATTTTTGAAAATAACTTGAAATCTGTATACGTTATTTATAATTTATATTTAAAAAAGAACCGACTTCAACTGGCATAAATAAAAACCGTTTAGAAACCATGTCATCAGTCACTATTTTCTGACAAATATTTTTTTTATCTGAACTATTTAGTGTATTTTTATCTCTGTCTCTTTCTTTCTCCCTCTCTCTCTAATTTGTATTTTTTACTATATTTTCCACATATTTTTTAACTGTAATTCAATTCCACGCAATGTTAGAACCGCCCTGTATAAGTATTAATACTAGATGTCGGTCTTTACATCTCGCTTCTTCAAGTATTAATCCTCTCCACCCTATTGACTGTTTTTATTTTTCTATTGTTTAAATCATCCTGTATACCTATAACTTTACCATTCTCTATATGGAACTGCTTCTAACATTTTTTGAACCCTCCGATATATAACTCAAATATGCATACTGCATATTCATATTTAAGAAATTTTAACGTTTCTTATTCACTCTGTATAACTATAATTTTACTTCACTCCTATTTTAAGCACCTTGTATACGCAACTACTTATATGACACCCAATACAACAATCCTGTATAACTTTAGTTCTATTCCTCCTTATATTTTCAACCATCTTATATGAGCTTATGTACCACTAAATGTCACATTTATTTTACGATTTTTTTGAACCCATCTGTATAATTGTAATTTTACTTCGCCCTATAGTTCAACTGCGCACATTGCTTGGTGCTTGAATTTCAATACAGGCACACGCACACACCTACCACCGCAAACCTTATAGAAAATATCACTCACATAACAATTTTTCTCTTACACTAATGAAACATTTTGTGCCATTTCACACGACTGCAAGCCTCATAAAATGAAAACCGTTACAAAAACCCTGTATGATACACTCTGATGGCATAACTTGACATTTAAGCTATAGATATTTATGATGAAAATTTGACATTTACATTGATGTTTACCATTTTTTGCATATATTTTTACAATTTTCAGTTTTACGTTATAGAATTTAATTTAAAATATTCAAATTGATGGAGCCGTTTTAGAGAAAACAGTGTAGATTCATTGAAACTCACTGAACTGCAGTCCGTTAATTACTGTTTTTGCTGATTTTCTGGAAAACCACTTACATCACGTTATAGAAAATTCTCTGCTACCTTTCTATAATATTCCTTAATACATTGCCGTTTAATTCATCAAAATTCCCCAACCCGCTTTTGAGCATATAAAAATAATCACTGAGCATACATAAAAAACATGCCGACAAATTGACGACCTCCTGCTTTTTAGAAGTCCGTTAATAAATTAATTAAAATCCAATTCCTTAAACTTGCAACAATATCAGGAGTTCTTCTCACATATGCACTGCATTTACAGTGCAGAAAAATTGGCACATGATGAAGTTATTTTTAAAGAATAGTGAATTGTTTTTAATTAGGTGTATCCTACAGTTAATTCATTCAATGCAAATTATGGAATAATGTATTATATAATGATATTTTTGTAACTAATTGCAATAGATGTAATTAGCATATGGAGATTTACAACCTTTTACACGACATATGTGCATTAACCTCTTGTAACAGTTTTCACTTTAAGGAATTGCATTTGTGGGACAAACAAAATCTTTTTTTGAGGTCAAAAAGATGATTGCTACCGAGAATTTTATACAAATTATATATAATTATATCTTCATTGCTTATTCTAATTATATTTTAACGTTACGTTTCCTAATGAATATTTTTAAATTGTAACTGAAAAAATGTGTTTAGATAACCACAATTTTAATAAAGGTAATAATTATATAAACATCCCTCTTCTGGTAGAAATATGTTCATTTCTTAATTTTTTGAAAAATGTTCATTTTGGGTGCATTCAGAGCTATTGATGTACTGCTTTGGTGTTTTACTGGCTCCTTTATGAATTAACAAAATTTTATAATATTCATTTTAAATTGCCAAAAATAATTTAGATAACTACTGTTCCACTTGTATTAACGGCGAATAACCTCATTTGTTTAAGTTTTTCGATTGGCCTATATGTTTCTATTAATACATTTCTTATGTAGTTTCACCACACCCGTATTTAAGAATTGTGTCATGTATGAGGTGATAAATTTATGCCCATTAAAACAAATTGGCTACTATCCCTTTACATCGACTCAACGAATCTTTGTACATACTTAGAAAACATCATTTATTCATTAAATAACAAATTCAGATTAAGAAAATTCTCATAGAGCAGTTACAGTTCTTTCTAAACCCATTTAGTGATATGGGGATGCGATCTGTACCCTTTATGATGTATAAGTAATTGTTTTTTATTTGCCCGTGTCACAAAATTTATAAAAGTGTAAATTCAATTCATGACAGACTTTTGCAAAATAAAATCAATTTCCTTCTAAATTTCGTTTTCTGCGTCTTGTTTTACTGTGTTTCTAGACAGTTCTAACTTTTGTCAAGGTACACCATCTGAAAATAATCATTTTTTCTGGAAGTTTATAACCCTTAGCTATTTTTTATCATCTGATCTTATCACTTGTTTACTCCAGTAATGTCTTCTTTGTTTTATAAATTTCGTGATGTCAGTTACGTTACATCGTTGTCTTATATCTGAATTTCTTATTTTGTCCAGATTGGTCTTTCCTGCTGTTTATTTCACCTGTAGGTGCTTTGTTCTACTTATTTCGGCTCCAGTCTCAGCTCTATATGTCATTGTTGGTGCTATCATGGTTTTCTAAATTTTTATTTTACATTCAATTACTTAATCTTTTACATTATGTCTCGCAGAAATCCTGATACTTAAGTTCCTTTGATGGCTTGAGATTGTACCTACGTCCATAGTTAGGTGTTTAAAATTTATCCATCGGTTTCTAGTTTGCATCTCACTGGTTCCTAAATCATAAACTTGGTTTTTCGGTTGCTTTAGACATGTTATATTTTTTTGCTGTTATGTTACAATTAAGTAGTAGCTGAAAGTACGGCGTCATACGCATCACACAGTATTGATAAATTCTTATTTCCCATTCTATGTATATCCAGTTAGATTCCTTACCCCAGTTATTTTTGTATCCATTACAACGTTAAACAGCACTGTGCTAAGTTCGGAGAGTTTATTTCTTGTTTGTAATTGGGGTTTTGTGTTTACATATGTACATATTGTTTATGATTTTAATCTTGTTCTTTTCGTTCTTCATCCGATCGAATTCCTTCTTCAGGTATACAAAACACAGGAAAGCAGGTTTCTTGAATTCGATCGCTTTTTTCCACCATTTGTATTATTGACGCGGTCAATGGCTGTTCTGTTAGTGCAAAAACCTTGTTCTTCTTCCCTTATTTCTATCTGAAACTTGGTTAGTATAAATTTGGGTAGTAATTTTTTGCAAGTTTTTTTTCTGTTGTCTTTTTTGAATAAGGGCAACTTCATAATGCCTTTCCATTTTTCAGGTAATTTACAATCATACATATTTTATTATACAATTTTGTGAGTTCTTGTACTTTAGCAGTTCGTTGCTTATCCCGTCTTTCTCGTTGGTGGGATTGCCAATCAATTTGGCTTTTAATTGTTTTGTAGCATAAGAAAGCCTTTTTCTTCTTTCTGGTGAATAATTTAACTTCCTCCGTGTATAATGGTGGTTTGTACCTATTTAGGGCTACTGATTTGTTTCTTCTTTTTTCGATCGATTCATTCGCTACTTCTATTTTCACTTTATCGGTGCATTGTCCGTACTGTTTAAATTAGTTACTTGTTTTGTAGAAGATTTGGTGTCTGACCTTTTCTGCTGTTGTTCTGAATGGACTGAAAATTAAATTTCTCTATATATTCTGGGGTTGGTTTGTTTCTAAATATTATATTTAACCGTAGTTTGGCCATTACGAGTGCTATCTATATTTGCCGAGATCGGTGTTCTTACGTCTAATATATCTGTAGGTTTGAATTGTCTATTTGCTGTTATGTAATCTGACATAGATTGTTGTCCTGATGTGTTTATGAAGGAATATTGGAGTTTGAGTTCATCATCAAAGAATGAGTTGTTGATTCTGAGACTTCTGGACGCAGAAATCTACCAACAAATCTCCATTGCCGTTACTTAAGGGTTCGTGGAATCGTTGTTTATACTCCTATACGACATCATTTCTAGCATTAAAATCTCCAATTACCATTAACCTGTGGTTAGAGGATAATTTTTCCCTTTTATTCTGCAATATAAAATATTCGTCTTTCTCCTCTCGTTTTTGTTATGCCTGGAGTATAATAGATTATATGTATTCATTGTACTCGTGTGCTTCGTTATAACTTTTGGGAATTACTTGATCTTCATATTTTTCGTAAAATATGCCACGCTAAAAATACGAAAAAGAGTTCATCTAAACCAAGGTCTTTCAATGGTTAGTTTTCTAGATACAGGGTAATAAATGTCACGTGAACTTTGACACTTTGACATTTTTATATTTTTTCTGCTGTTTTCTGAAGTTTATTTGCATCTTCTGGTTTCTTTTTATGTGTTCTTGGGTAAATCACACCATACTTGAGAAAATACTGTATATTCCAAAAAATCCAGTTTCAATCGGACTTCCTTGTCAATGGCATGATTAAGTCTTTGAAACTTTTTGATTTTTGCAATATAAAATGTGGAATTAATTACTCAACACACCATAAAATTATTTTTTTTTCTGAGATTAAACATTGAAAATACGACTTTTTTGAGTCTTAAATCACCTTTATATGTTTCTGAAAGAAAAATAAAAATCTTATTAATGATTGCAGCTAAAGATTTAAGTAAAGATATTTGTGATCTTAAAATTTTATAGTTATAAAAATATGATTTTATAAATTATTTTTCCTATGTATTGACTCACACCTTTTTAGTTTATGGAGACGTAAAGAAAATGTCCACGTGACAATAAGAATTTGTGATCGAAAAATTTATCAAAGGAACATTTCACAGACAATTTGGCTTTGAATATTGTTCAAATTATTCAGCTTCATGTACAAATTGTTGGAAATGAGTTTTAAATATCAGCGTCTTCTTTATTAAAGACTACACATGAGCAATAATTAACTTCTTATCCCCATAAAAGAATCCAAGTTTTGTTGCTGAGAAAATTTTGGCCAAAGAAAGAATTTCGCCAATGGTTTAAAATGATATTAAGGCACGATAGAAATTTTCGAAGTGATATAGAATCCAAAAATGAAGCACCATTTACTAGAAAATATGTAGTAAATTTTCACAATTTAGACCTCTAGGCTGACCAGAATCTGTATGAAACAGTGCTCGTAAGATTGGATGTGGAGGCCCTGCTAGTAGGCCGTCTCGTTCACCGGATATAAACCCTTTGAATTTTTAGTTATGGGCTTAAAAGAAGTTGTCCCTGAAACGCCTGTTTATGCAAGAGAAGAATTAATTAATGCATATGATTACTGGAGGGTTTCGAGAATTAACGAAAATTCCCATGTTCGTAACAGATAAACGAAATTTTTACGAAGACAAGGTTACGTGCCTGCAATTAAGCTGATGGGCGTCTTTTTGATTACTTTCTTTAACAGAGAATTTTTTAGAAATTATTAATTCTTTCATAATACAAATGTTCTTTACAATATGTTTTGACAATTTTCTCCAAAACAGCTTGTCTAACTAAAAAAAAACATCTTCTATTTGAAAGCTAATCAATTTCCGACCAAAATTTATATGTTTGGACGGCAAATCTCCATCCAAGAGTTCGATCATGTTTTCTGAAACAGTCTATATATTAAAGGGCTAACTAAATTGATACAATAATGGACCTTGAGGTCAATTTAGTATTGACTACCTTTTAGTTAATTAAATACACTAGACAAGACAATTTCATTAATATAAATAATTCACAAATAAGATTTGTAACTTGTAGAATTTGCATATTTTGGAAATGTGGTGGAGCACATGTATAAACTCAAATTTTTGTACCCTAACAAGACAATGTTTTTCTTGCACTCCATAGTTATTTAGCAGCTAAGCTATCATCGTCATAGCTTACTGCATTATAATAATAAATATTTATTTTTCACATGACATTAGTAAAACACTAGACATTTTCTCGAATTTGCCTTCCACAGGTTGTTGGTAGTTCATACAGTCGAACTACTAATTAGAGAAAATGGCAATGGTAAATATAATTTAGGTAATAAATGTTTTTTAAAAGTAGCTTTACAAATTAAAAAAACTAAGAAAATAAAAATAAATTTATTCCAACATGACAAATGCTATGTTCTTCATTCTATTAACATTAAAGCCCATTCTCGACTTTTCAAAAAATCTCGTAACTTTTATTGAAGACTTGACAATACAGCCAGGCAAATTTATGATATTTCTGGGTTTCTGATATGGAATATAAAAGAGTTCAGTGGAAAAATCGAGAACGACAAAAATGTTCTGAAACAGAAGGCTTCAAGTTAGTTTGAAAGTGCAAGTTCAGTTCATCGATAATCAGAGTTTGTAAATTTGTTGATTGTAATCTTTGTTAAATTAAATTTATTTAAAGCGGCAATGAATGTGGTAAAGAGGAAGCCAATTTAATATCGGTAATAAGGGTGGAAACGTCAACAAATACAATATTTATTCTGGTTTAGATTACATTACATCACGCAATATGATTTGTTGTCTGTGAATTTAAAATTTAATAATTAATTAATAATTATTTAATTATTTAATGGAGTGTTTATATTCTCGTTTATAATTTTAGATTGCCCTTCTTGCCACATTCTGTCTGACCCAGGCTGCACCTCAGGAACACTATCAGGAGCCAGTCCCGATTCTTAGGCAAGACCAAGAAGTAAACTTTGATGGATCTTATAAATACAAGTAAAAACCTTTAGTATCTTTTATAAATTAGTAAATTTTAAATTAATTTAATGATCTAATTTACTAGGCACGTTTGTAAACTTTTATAATTCAATATTATTCAACCTAGACCTGTAGGTGTTATAATCAACATTTCTGAATTATATTACTGTTTTTGATACAAGATGCTTCCTTGTTTTTTTAGAGCACAAACAACATTACTATTTGTAACAGTCTTCCTCTTGGATGTTCAGTGAATCTGACAATATTTTTAAAGACATTTTCAAGAAACACTTTAAGCACCCCTCTGATATCCTAGTATATCAATCCTAGTATACGTTTAATTCCACCACATGTTACCAAAGGCCTTAGGCTGGATTTGCTATATCTTGGATAATACAGAACTCTTCTCTGACGATTTGCTGCCTTTGCCTCTTCTTCTTCTCTTCTAATATTTTCCATGGTAATACTAAGACATAAAAAAAGTATTAGAAACTTTGTCTAATAATCTGTTGTTTTATTACTTGTTTAAATCGGATAAAATTTTGTAAAGGCTTTAAAAAGTTTTATTTTCATTTGATCTGTTCAAATATCATATCACTTCTTTACTTCTTGCAGTTATGAAACGGGTAATGGAATTAATGTAGAAGAACAAGGTTTCTTAAAGAACGCTGGCCAACCTGAACAAGAAGCTCAAGTTGCTCAAGGCCATTTCCAGTATACATCACCTGAGGGAGAACAAATTCAGTTAACCTACACTGCTGACGAAAATGGTTTTCAACCACAAGGAGCACATCTACCAACTCCCCCACCAATCCCACCAGCGATCCAAAGAGCTTTAGATTTCTTGGCAAGCTTACCACCCCAGCAGCAACAAGAATAATTAAAAATTTAAGATATTTATTATATCAGACACAAGCATACAGTGTAATAGAATATTTAGAACTTTGTCAAGTAAAAGAACCACAAAAAAGTCATAGTATGAGCATCAGATATAAATTATCAGTGATACCCACAATAGTCGATAATTTATAAATTTTGTTAAAACTGATTTAATTCTAGAAAGGTTCTTTACTAGTACTAAGTGTTAATGTGTACATACTTTGATCTTTATTTATTTTCATAAGTTCATTTTCTCTATTATGAAGTATTAATACCTCTTTTACAGACTGCCAATAATTAATAAAAAATGTGAATATATTTTTATATAAAATTATATAGATTATTTTTTTCTATTCGACATAAATCCTTCTTTGGTTGCTACTTAATTTTAAAGATTTTTGTAATCTTATCTTTAAAGATTTTTTCGAAATTTAGTAACGTCTTTAAAGGAAACACAATTATAAAATAGGTTGGAATAATTTTCAAATAAACGCTGAAGTACTGCTTAATATCAAGGACTAGTGGTCGCCGAATTGTCGAAACGTGTTTGAACGTTTTTTTAATGTTCTTTTAGTCAGAGTATATGAAGAAATGATACCCCTTAGTGATCGAGAGTTTATCAGAAGTAGTTAAGATATTATAGAAACGTTGGGGTTATTGTCAAAACCAGTAACTCGTAAATAGTAATTACTTCATTTAAAAAGTATATTGAAAATGCTAGAGCCCGTCAGAACGGTTTGTCTAATAATATAGATTTACCTAATTAAAAAAAAGGGGGTTTTAGGCTTGGGCAACTTGAACTGTCAATGGGGTAAGTGGTCTAATTTGCTAGGTTTATGGCTTATGGACTCTTAAAAGCTATTTAAATAGTTTCATTTGACTTGGCAAATGACCTATTCTCTCCACAATAAGCTGTGTTCTGCCTCAAATCACCATTCATAATGCAGACTTCCATTTTCGAGCTGCTCCAGGTGTTAAAGTTAAGATAATATATTCATTATATAATTAAGAGAAAAATCTTTTTGTTATAATTTCATAATTAGTATTTCTTTACGATTAGATGTTAAATTCCTCTATTTTTTGAAGTTATTTAAAATTTCCCAATTATCCTACATAGTACCTTCAAAGACTTGTTCTTACCGATCATTTGTTTTGTTTCGATTGCTGTTGTAGTTTCTGATGTCATGTCTTATAGTTTTCTAGATTATCTCATCTAAGTTTTTTTTTATATTTCAGACAACAGGTTTTTGTACTGTGTTGTGGACTGTTCTTTTCATATGATTGTTCATATTCAGTAGCATTGTGACTGAATTTCGTTCGATAATTAAAATTTTCTTCAGTACCTGAGATCCTAACTGCTCGAATTTTAGACTTTAAATTCCATAAAACCACAAATTTATACAAAATCACTTCCACTTTTTTCCATGACGGGTTTAGGTATAAACAAATATTAATTGTTAAAATCATATACTTTAGTATGAAGTATATGGTTAAAACGTTATTATAAAAACTAGTTAGGCAATTATAAATACATTAACCAGTTTTCGATATTTCTGTCAATTTAACGATTGCGGTTCATTCTGTAAATTATCCTATAAGGAATTTCTTAACAGCTACCTTTGCCACTGATTTTGAAAATATTTAATACTAGCCGTTACCCGCGGTTTCACTAGGTACAAGTCTTTGCAAAAATAAATAACTTATGAAACATATAGGTTATCCTATATAACAATTTATCCATATATTTGAAACAACATACTTAACTATAAATCCACCAATCCCGAATATATTTCTCCCAAATTGGAAGTGCTTATGGGCCACTCTATATAACAATTCTATTCGATATTTTTTTGAATCACCTTGTATAACTGTAATTCTACTTCACTCTATAGTGCAACCATCCTGTATAAGCTGCTGTTTATTTGTTACCCAATATAACTTTTTTAACACCTGCTTATAACTCTACTCCACCCTATATTTCATCTATGCGACTGCTTATGGTCTACGCTATATATCAATTGATTCTGATATTTTTGAGCCACCTTCTAAATTACAATTAATAACCCTTTATATGCAACTTTATCTAACATTGTGTTAATCACACTCTAAAAGTGTAATCTTGTTCGCCCCATGTTTCAGGTATTCCATATAGTAGGATGCATCTGTTCATGCGCTATATAATTTTTTTTAAACTTGTCGATCCACCCTATTGGAAATGCCTGTAGAACCATTGGTATGTAAATGTAAAAACACATTTCGCACCCTTACACCAAACCTTTATTTAAACACTCACCCAAACTGCAACAGTTTTTGGCCACCCTATATAACAATTTTAATAATTTTTATTGAACCGCCTTGTATAACTAACTTTCATCTACATTAAACCCATCCTGTATATACTGCTGCCAATCAGTCAAACATTATAACTTATTTTTGTACCATCCTGCATAACCACAATTGTACTCTACAAAATACTTCAGACACCCTGTATGTTCATCTGCTTAGGAGCCACCAAATGTAACATTTTTTAAACACTTAACTATAACTCTGCTCCACTCACTGTCTTATCTACGCAACTGCTTATGGACTACTATATAACCATTTTTAAGCACCCTGGAAAGTAAAATTTGCCTCCACCTTATATTTCAAGCACCCGTATATGCAAGTTTTTCTAACATTGTTTTAATCACACTGTATAACTATAATTTTACTTCGATCCACGTTTCAGATTTTGCATATATGCGACAGCTTATGTTCTATCCTACAAAAAAAATATATCCAACCTGTTTAACTATAATTCTACTCCACCCTCTATTTCAACTACCTTGTATATGCAACTACATATTGGCCACCCAGTATAACATGTTTTGTACCTCCCAGTATAACTATAAATTCATCAATGCGCAATAAATTTCACCAAAACTGCAACTACTTATGGGGCACCCTATATAACATTTTTTTGAATCACCTTGTATGTATTATTAGGGTGCAAAACTGTGTTTTTACATTTGTGACACACCAAAGGTTCCACAGCTTTTCCTCTATCCTATATGTGCAACTGATTATGAACTACGCTATTTCACAATTTTTCCTCATATTCTTTGTAACCACATTATAAAGTATAATTTCTCTCAATACTTCATTTAAAGCACCCTTCATTTGCGACTTTTTTTAACCTTGTTTGAATCACACTGTGTAACTATAACTTTACTGCGTCCCATATTTCAGGTACTCCATGTATGCAACTACTATATAACACATTTTTTCTACCATTTATTACCCACCTTGTATAATTATAATTCAACTCCACCCTATATTTCAACAACCTTGTATTTGCAACTACTTATTTGCCACCCAAAATAACATTTTTGTACCACCCTATTTTCAACCATCCGGTAAGTAATAGCTTGTAGACCATAACAATTCTTTATAACAATATTTTAAACCCTCATGTATAGCTGTATTATACCCCTCTACTTATTTCAACCATCCTATATATGCAACTACTTATGGATATAAAATATTTTTTTAACCACTCTATTAACCCTAATTCCTCTCGATCTCATATTTCAACCATCATGTATAAACAACTTCTTCTGAATTTTTTTCAACCCATTTCACAACTCAACATAATTCACAGATCCTAACTGCTTAAGTAACACAATTTTTTCTAAAAAAATTGTATCCACCCTGTATAAATATTCCACCGTTATTTCAACCATATTGTATTTGCAACTACTTTTGAGCCAAACAATATATTATTTTGTTATTCAGCCTACATAAATATAATTCTACTCCGCCTGTTTATGAACCACCTGGTATATGCAACTATTTATGGCCCACTGAATATAACTTTTTTTGAACCACCCCGTATAACTAATTCAACTCCTCCTTATTTCAACCACATTGGGTATAATATGCAGCTGCATATGGTACACCTAATATAACACTTTTTATATTTTTTAAATCCATGTCATTCTACTCCGCACTAAGTTTCCTATATATATAGAACACCCTGTAAATTACGGTTGATATATCAGTTGATTAATTTCACGTCATTTCATATGTTTCTGATCTCGAATTTTTGTGCATTGTTATAGTAGGGCGGCTCAGATGGTACGATCAAGCGGCAAATTGATATAAGTATCTCGTATTCTGTTCCCAAATGTTGTTTACTAAATGTCAGTTGTCTCTGGGACTGTGAAGCAGACTGACCCCTCCTGCCATTATCTAAATACCTATCTTCCAATGTAGACCATAAAAAGTCGTGTAAAGTTATTCAATATTAACGAAATAACAAGAATGTAAATTTGAATGAGACTAACGTTAAAAAATAATGATATTATATTAATAATATATTTAAAAAATAATATATTTATTTCTGTAATATAAGGTCGATTAAAACAAAAGATATTAAGAAACATGGTTCTGTTGGGTTTAAAAATATCATAAATAAAAATCAGTATAGTTATAAAAAACTAATAGTTTAGAAGGAAGTTTATTAGATAACAGTTCGTGTAAAATAAAACATGTAATAATAGGTATTCTAAAAAGTGAAAAAAATATTTTCAGCATTACTATTATTAGGGTTCCGTATATATACAATATACGGGTACCCTTATAATATCACTCCGGATTTCACCCTCTTTCACACAACTGTAATTTTATCCTAAACTACTGGACAGAAAAGGTTGAAATTTGGTATCAGTATGTAGTTTTGTAACCCCATCAGGAGTATATGTCGTAAATGAAGAAATTTTTGATTTTAATAGAATTCCTGGGGAACTACCATTCCCCCCACTTCATCTCCGAAACTATAAGAAGCCAAATTTTGAAAAATGTAGAGAATTTTACCGGAAAAATAAAAAGAAACCTCTACTATTAATTATTTGGTGGGCAAATTACAGAATTAAATGGAAAATATTAAATTAAAATTGTTTCTAGCACTTCATGTAATATATCAAATGAAAGGGCTTTTTATTGCAACATATTTTTTCATATTTTTAAAATAAATTATTTAAAAGATATTAACAAAAATATAAAAAAAATCACCCATTTCCCCTACCCCGCGTTCAGTTCCTAGCTCTTGAAGTTTTCTGATTACCTAATAGTTCCCATTGCTCTCACTCAATAAATATTTTTTTTGCAAAATTTAATTTAACGACAATACAGCATTTCTCAGTGATGAAAATCTTTTGATTCCTAAGATAAATTTGTCAAAAAATCAGTTTTCTGGCCAACACCCAACCCTCCCCTCCAACAAATAGTTCAATTTTTGCAAAATAATAACTTGATAATTATACATTTTAGGTGAAGAAACTACATAGCAAGTTTTATTCTGTATCACAAGTACAGTGCACTCGAGCCCCACCCAATAAATTTTATATTTAAAAATTCCGAAACATGTATGTGTATTTAAAGAAAATAAACTATACACTAAATCACTGCTGCATATGTTAGAATTCCTTAGATTACTAACTTAATAACTAATTATTGACTGTTACAGAATAGTGTTCATACAAATTTTCTCGCCTATATCGCATTCGGTTTACAATAAATTGAAGTTTCGTAAAAAAACAGCTTCCCATTACCGCAGTATAACTTTCTGAAAAAGCACATTTATGTCTATTTACATAAATGAAAATTATTAAATAAATAGCCGTAACCCGCGGTTTCACCCGCGTACGGTATCTTCAAGCCTTTGCAAAAAGAAATACCGTATGAAACATATGGGTTATCCTATATAAAAAAATTGTTTGAACCACCCTACTTAACTATAAATCCACCATTCACGAATATATTCCAATCAAAATGCAAGTACTTATGAGCCACCCTATATATTAATTGTATTAGCCTTTTTTTAATAACTGTAAGTCTACTTCACCCTATATAGCAACCATCCTGTATATACAGCTGTTTATTTGTCACCTAGTATAACTCATTAAACACCTAACTATAACTCTTCACTACCCTATATTTCAGGTATGCAACTGCTTATGGTCTACGCAGGATAACAATTATTTCTGATATTATTTGAACAACCTTTTAAAGTAGTACAATTTCTCTTTACCTTATATTTTTAACACCCTTTATATGCAACTTTTTCTAACATTATGTTAAACACACTCTAAAACAAGAAACTTGCTTCTTCATACATTTCAGATAATACATATAGTAGAATGCAACTGTTCATGGTCTAAACTAAATAACAACTTAAAAACCCATTTTTGCACCCTAACACTAAACCTTTATTTAAACACTCACCCAAGCTGCAACTGATTATTGGCCACCCTATATAATAATTTTATTCAACTTTTTTTTGGACCGTCTTGTATAACTAACTCTACGTCCACCCGTCCATAATAAAACTATCGTGATCACCCCTGCTAAATCGTCAAACATTATAACTTATTTTTGAACCATCCTGTATAACTCTAGAAAATATTTCAACCACCCTATATGTGCATCTGCTTAGGGGCCAACATTTTTTAAACACTTAGCCATAACTCTGGTCCACTCACAACTGCTTATGGACTACGCTACATAACTATTTTTAACCACCCTTGAAATTATTATTTTTCGACCACCCCTTATATGCAGCTTTTTCTAACATTTTTTTAATCACACTGTATGAACTATAATTTTACTTTGATCTATGTTTCAGATATTGCATATATGCAACAGCTTATGTGCTATCGTACAAATTTTTTTCCAAACTGTTTAACTATAACTCTGCTCTTCCCGCTATTTCAACCACCTTGTATATGCAACTACTTATCGGCCACTCGATATAAAAAAATTTTGTACCACCCTGTATATCCATAAATTCATCATATATTTCACCAAAACTGCAACTGTTTATTGGACACCCTATATAACAATTTTGTTCACAATGATATTGAATCACCTTGTATTACAACTACCCTCTATACACTACTGCTTATTGGTCAACCAATATAACTTTTTAAAATAATTAACCATAACACTTCTCCACCCTATATTTCAGCTATCTTATCTTTGCAACTTTTAGTAAACGGCCTACTTCACCATTTTTTCTCATAGTTTTTCAACGACAATATAAAGTATAATTTCTCTCCACACTTCATTTAAACCATCCATCCTTCATTTGAAACTTTTTCTAATCTTTTTTGAATCAAACACCCTGTATAATTATAACTCATTACCACTCTATATCTTAACAACTTTTTATACACAAATACTTATTTGCCACCAAATATAACATTTTTATATAAATTCAACTACTACTTGTGGATTTAAAACAAATTTTTAACCACACCATAAACAACTTGGTATACGCAACTACTTATGGCCCACTCAATATAACTTTTTTGGATCACCCCGTATAACTAATTTCACTCCCCCTTGTTTCCTTAGAATCCCACTGCACCCTATATTTCAACCATGCGGTAAATGGAACAGCTTGTAGATCATAACATTTCGTTATAATGTTTTTTAAAGCCACCTGTATAGCTGTAATTATACTCCGCTATATATTTCAACCATCCTATATATGCAACTACTTGTGGATATAAAACTAATTTTTAACCACACCATAAATCACTTGGTATACGCAACTACTTATGGCCCACTCAATATAACTTTTTTGGATCACCCCGTATAACTAATTAAACTCCCCCTTTTTCATCCACATTGTATATATGCAGCTGCTTATATTACACCTAATATAACTTTTTTTTAGATTTTTTAATTCCATGTAATTCTACTCCCCTCTAAGTTTCCTAGCAAAATTACGCTTGTTATATCAGTGGATTTTTTTAAATAGAGACTTGTTACATTGGCACATTCCGAATTATGCATAAAATCTAATTTGATGCCAATAATATTTTGTGTGTGCAGTCGAACCAATTGAGTCATTGTATTACCGAACATGATAGAAGTTTTTTCACTATATATACGGTTTCTGTCTTATGTGATGCCCGAACCAACAGACAATCAAACAAAAAATACACAAACTACGATTTTATAATAGTAAAGATACTCCTCAATCACTTTTAAATCTTGAAATAACACTTTTCTTTATAATCAGTTCTCCACCCGTCCCCCACTTGATTGTCGAACTTTCGTAACATGATAAAACACGAATTTTTGGGCCCTTTTTTCCCCCTCCTAAATGATTTTTTTCAATATTCAATTTTATTCCACCTCCACATTCCTTAGGGAACATTTGTTCCATATTCCAACTCTTTCAGCCTAGCGAAGTATTCTCACGATTTGTGCCGTATATGTAATTTTTGCCTATTTAACAAAGTGAAATATAATCACGAACTCGCCTCATAATAATATGTCCAAACAAATATGTATACATTGACAGTTACGTTACTTATGGCAACACATATTAGGAAAAAACAAATATGCTTGAGTGTAAATAATTCTAAATTAGTAATTCAACTGTCCACCATGGAGGGCAGTACTTGAGAGCACAACTCAAAGATGCCACAATAAATATGTGTGCCTGCAAAATTCGATAAACAAAGTTATGGCACCATACACTCGAAAATATTATTTTGATACCATACGACTATTCTAACGCCAGAAACGACGAAAACAGCATTAAAAACTTATGGCATCGTGTGTATGCTGCCATAAAGTGAGCGGATGCCAGAGTGCATTCCCATGCACGCACAAGGATGCCATAGTAAGTGGAGTACAGGAACACACTCACCCACACACACACACTCTGTATATTAAATATTCTTTCATAAACTACGAGGAGAAAAACAAAGCAATCACTAATTTAATCACGTAAACAAAAATTTGAATTATTGAAACGTATTGATAGGTCTCGTCAATATCAACACAGCTTGGTGTCTCCGTGCGGCGCACGAGAATCAGCCCATTACTCCATATAGTTTGCATTAGCTATCTTCTATCTCACGCTTTAAGGTGTTTTATCGTATCTCATAGAAGCTATGCAAGTTTCACCGTGCACTAGCCGAAGTACAACGTTATAGGCATTTATACGTCTGGACTGTGATGTTTGCGCCTTCGTCCTCTAGACTCTGCTAGCAGTATATTAGTATTAAGTATATGGTCAGCATGAGAGTTGCGAAAGTTTGAATTTGTCGGGGTTGAATTGACCAAACGGGAGCGCGGAAAGTCGCGCGGCCTGCGATGACTCACGCTATAAGCGCCTGACATATCGAAGGCAGCTGTACTCTGAGATCTGACCAGGGTCCAAAGTGTCACATGTAGCTCACTTACTACTGTTCTAGGAATACAATAGCTGGAAAGTCTATATATTTCAAATAGTCTAAACGTTTGAGGATTTAAATCAGATCCCGTTTTCAATGGGAATAAAACTTAACACAACTGAACAAGAAAATTAAGAATTAAAATGTTTGCAATGACGAATTTTCTAATTTACAATTTGACATTAATGTTATTTTCTTCTTCAGTTGTGTTAAGTTGTATTACCATCGAAAACGGGGTCTGATTTAGACCTTGAAACGTTTGGACTATTTGAAATATACAGACTTACCAGGAATTGTGGTGTTATTTCCAAAAAATCAGAAAAATACAAATGTAACAGTGTAGTCTTTATAACTATAATTTAAATGAAAAATATTTCTTGTCCGCTTTTAATTCTTATAACTTCTGATTTTGGTTTATATATTGTAATCATTTAAATTTCCTCCCTTTCAAAATATTTTGTTTCAAAAAGTTCGTTGCATATGGTGGAAGTGCCGATTTACGTGATCCTATGAGAATATTTATAGGTGACAAATGATTTAACAGCAAATTAGGACCAGTTTTGAGAATTATATTGCATTCAGCCTAACCTGCCTTTTAACAGTGGAAGGCTTTTATTTATTATCAATAATTTCCAACTTTTAATCATAAATAAAATACACTACAATATGTATTCATCGCAGGGTGAACTCGATATCTTTCTAAAATTAGCTTCCTGGATAGTAAACCAGCTTCCTTTATGTACGTATGAGCCAGAAAACCGGCACTGGTATTCAGAGTCGAAAGTAGGCGCTGCCTTAACTAGATTAGTTTATGTGTGTACCCGTCAAACCATAGCCTCCTACAATGTCTACATCACCAGGCTATAAAGATTGCATTCATTTGTCACGCGGATAATCGAATAATGAACTAGATATTTGGGTTTGTTCAAGTGAACATTCAGAAGATGTCATGGATTATATTTCTCTTCTTGATGATCAAGTTTGGATTAAAATAAATATTGACACTATGCCTGCTGCTCCATCAAGATGGCTAATGAGTAAATCCTCGTATAGTTGCCCAAATATAAAGTGATAATGAATTTCTTCCAATTTCGTGTAATATCCGTTAAATAATACAGCGAATTGACTTCTATGTATTCAATTCACACAGCAATATAAAACTAAACTAAACTACTCGACATGTACAGCTGTACAACTGTGCTATTTATAATCAGTGCAGAAAAGACTGAAATGCTAATATTATATCTTTGTATTCTTATCTCTCGCTCTTTCTCTAATTTGTATTTTTTTATTTGTTTTATTATTTGGACCATTTTCTATAAGTGTACCTAACTCTAATTCACACTATATTGCAACCACCCTGTATATATGTTTGTGTATTGGTAACCCAATATAAGTTATCTGTCTATCATTTTCTGAATCACTCTGGGCAACTAACTCTTGATGATGTTGCAACCGCCCTGTATAAGTATTTATCCTTTCCACCCTATTGACTGTTTCTATTTTTCTGTTGTATAAATCACCCTGAATACCTATAATTTTACTTCGCCCCATATGTCAAGTATAATCAGTTACTTATGTTCCACACTATGCAATATTTGTAACCACCCTATATAACTATAATTCTACTCCACCTTATATTTCAATCATCCTGTATATGCAACTCCTTCTAACATTTTTTGAACCCCTATTTTTTTAAGTTTTTTCCTCCACTTTGTATAACTATAGTTTTACTTCATTCTTATGTCAACCACCTTGTATACGCAACTACTTATGTATCATCCAATATCACACTTATTTGTAAGATTTTTTAAATGCACCTGTCTAACTGAAATTTTACTTCACCCTATATTTCAACTGCTTACATTGCGTGGTACTTGAATTTCGATGCAGGCGCGCGCACACACATACACACACCTACTACGGTATACCGCACAGGAAAGAAAAGATCGCTCACTTAACAATGTTTCTTTTCGATACACTAATGGAATATTTTGTGCCATTTCACTCGACTGCAAGCCTTACAAATTGAAAACCGTTACACACACTCTGTAGATATACTTTCATGTCATATTTTGACATTTAAGCTTGGTATTTATGATTTAAATTTTACATTTATATTGATGTTTACAGTGTTTTGCACATATTTTACGATTTTTAGAAAAACGGTTTTACGTTATAGAAAATTATACGAAATCAAGCTGGAACATCTCTTTGGAGAATACAATTTAAAATATAATAAAATAAAATTGGTTGAACCGTTTTAGGGGGAACAGTGTAGATTCATTGAAATTCACTGAAGTGTAGTCCTTTAATTACTGTTTTTTCTGATTTTCTGAAAAACCATAAATCTCACGTTATAAAAAATTACCTTTCTGTAATATTCTTAATACAATGCCGTTTAATTCATCAAAACTCCCAAGCCGTTTTTGGATAATCACTGAGCATAAATAAAAAAACGTGCGCCAGAATTGATAGCCTCCTTTTTTGAAAGTTGGTTAAAAAAGATATGTTAAAAATTCTATATACCTACTTCATAAGATAAAATTATTTCTTTAATTTGTCCCGCCGATTTCCATTATTTAGTTATATTACGACGAAAAATGAATTATAAAGAAGATTTGCTTAGAAGAATTACAAAAATTCTTACATCGATTTCACAAAACTTAATGACTTTGTTTATTATGTAAGGGTGAGTGGATAACATTGCAACACTGTGCCCTTAAATTCCAATCGTGTTTGCAAAAAAAAAACTGAATAGAGATTCGTCCTTGGGGCCCGATTTTTGAAACCATATTCGCATGGTTTCAAGAATCGGGGCCCTCAAAGCGTAGCCTTCTCTTTGTATGAACTGTACCGTGACCTACAAAATGAAATCGTCCGAACATAATAAGGGTAGTTAGTTTATTATTATTACTAAGGGTTACTAAAATATATTTGGCTTATTTTGGCATCATAGACTAGTAATATATACAAATAATTTTGCATATATATGAAATAATATAGAACATTAATTCATCAAATCCGATATTATTACCGAATGCATAATCATACTTTTCTTGTAGGACTAGTGATACATACCAATATTTTTGTTGGACATTTGCTTTTTTGATCAGTCAAAACACTAATGAAATATGTGGTTTCACTATTTCAGAGTTATTAATTATTTCGACGGGCCCAGAAAAACGACATGTTTTGCATGTAGGACTAGGAAAACACTCCATTCAACATGTAGGACAAAGATGTCATTCTATTATTATAATAATTACCAAGCAATAGTGAAAAAATTAGACTGTTATTAGTAAATATTTTTGTCACGTTAAATTAACATGTTTAGAGCGGGGAACGCGGTGGCTATACCATTGGCGTATAGGACAAAAGTGTTTTCGTGTTTTTTTTATCAAATTATTAGAAAATTTAAGTAAAAAAAACTGTTATTAATAAAAAAAATTCGTTCACCATGTTGACATGTTTAACACCTGCTATGTCTCTTAGCTACCTGTTTACAAAAATTCGAAGAGGAAAAAGTTGTAGTCTCGGCGAAAGTAAGCCACTAAGAATATTTTAGCCTGTTATTAATAATAATAAAAAAAATAGTGTGGGCTCCCTGTCTAAAAAGAGAAACCTTACGATATTCAAGGATCAGTTTTAAAATCGGTTAAAAATTTGTCGGTTGAATGCTCGTGTAAGGCTGGTAGGGGCACACAATGTAAGCACGTGGTGGCTGATTTATTATATTCTTATAGGTAAGTAATTCTCTAACCTCAAATATCAGTTAGAAATTAAAAAGTTTTTATTATTTTAGACACTCTCATATGGGCATTTATATTTTTTAATTGTAAAGACGTGACTTGGCTTTAAATCTGTCTATTTTTCTGTTTTTTCCGAAAAAAAAATCGATGTACACAAAACTGCTGCCAGGTTTAGGTATGGCATGAAAACTTATTTCTAAATTTTCATGGGATTTACTACCACAACTTATCACAAAAAGAATAGCCTTGATTTAATGAGTCCATTTTTCATTAATTTTTTTATTTATTTTTAAAATTACTTTTATTGGATTACTCAATATACTCTTGTATTCAAGTACACACTACAACTAGGACTTTTTTGACCAGCAGACGTCGTGGCCAAAGTGGTCCGTTGTCAAATATCGGTTGATTTTGAAAGAAAATTCATCCGCCATCTTGACTCCGTCATTTCCGATTTTGCAAATCTGACCTCGCATTAGTGTTCAGAGACCCTAAAAACCACACTAAACCAATTTTGGTGTAATAGGCAATTATTTTCAAAAACATATTTTTTTTACGGTTTCTAGATTATTATTCTGTAAAAAATAATCTGATTTAAAAAAATGATGTGTCAAAAGATTGACAAAACAGAGACTTTTAACAGGGGGTATCACATGATTCCCCTTTGTATTTAAACTTGTAGAAGTGAGTTTCACCCCCCGCTTAGGGAGTAAAATGTGTCCCCCTAAGTATAAATTAAGGATTTTTGTCTTTTCTTTTAAAGATATTTTGAAGGTTATGTTGTTGGCTAGTTTTGAAATGACAGTCCTGTATATGATTTACTTTTTATTATTATATATCGATCCAGAAGGATCAATTTATAATGTTCACCCGCTATCCTAACAAGAAGAGAAAAAATACTCTGCCGACTAGAGTAAGTTTGACTTGAGAAACTTCATTATTCTACTATAATCGAAAAATTATCAGTTTCTGGTTTCAGTAACTCACTGGTGAAACTCTTCCTTTTGCAGAAGATCAGAAACTATATGTTTAAGTTGAGGGTTTAAACGACAGCAATGTTACCTTGATCATCTTGCAATATGGTGTATCAAAAATAAACGCTATTTAAATATAGCGAAATGCAAAGTACGTTCTTGTGCGTTAAAGAGGAATAAAATACTATTCGATTGCACACTTAATAATCAGACTATAGAGCGATGCACAATCATAAAGAACTTAGGTCATAAAAATTTTCTTCGTTTGATATATTTCCATAATATGAAAATCCTTACTGCGATCGTCGAGTTTTATTTTAATAAATTGCAACAGCTTTCATAATATAGCGGCACTGAAACCTTTATATACATGTTTAGTGCGCTGAAAATTAGATTAATACAATCTTATCCGACATCCTGTTTATAAACGTCATCATAAGCTTCTAGAGGCAGTACAAAAAAAAATCCCAAAATTTTTCCCCTTACGTATGGGCGGCTCTTATGCTGTCAGAGGATATCAGCACAAACTGTTACTTGACAGGTTTGATATGAAGACTTTAGTTATGCATTGGAACGTTCTTACCCGTTCAATCTTGTTCAAATTATTTCACAATAAAAATGACCCACCTTGCCTTCTGTCAATGGTTCCAATACATCCGCCTAGACTTAACACAAGAAATAACACCTACTTTTATTTGTTTGCTAATACAAATGTGCTCATAAAATCTCCATTATTCACTATGTGTAGAAATTATAAGCTTATTTGAAGTTTGACAATTTTGAAACAATTGCCGAAGCCTATATACCACTATTAATAAGTCAATTCTATTTCACCATAATTCTGTTTTCAACTGTGTTGTCTTTATTTTATATTTAATATAATTATTTTGTTTTGTCATTTTTAATTATGCAACGATTTCTATATTTATTATTTCAGTTAAGAGTATTTTATTTAATTTAACTGTAACCTGTAAGTATTAAACATTACATTATATTATTTGTTCTGTAATTGGATTTATATCTGTTGGGGTAATAAATTACTATTCTATTGTATTAACTAAAATAATTGGAAATTGAGCGTAAATTTGGTTGCTCATTATTGATAACTTTTGAGTTTATGTTGTTTTGACATTGTCATTTAAATAAATCTGTTTGCGGTATTTTTAGTGTCCATCATAATTTGGAAAGTTAATAGAGTATTTCTGGTACAAGGTAAATACAATACTAGTGACGGTTAGTAATAATATTTTATTTTTTATTTAAAAGTAATAGATTATTTATTACATAATAGATGGTTATATTTTGTCAATTGGCCTGATGCAATTAAACTTACGAAAAAATCTTTAAGGTGTTGCACCTACTGCTCATCTTTCACAAACTGACTTGACGATTACGCTTTTCTATTGAACTGAAAGGAAGTGTGAATTTATTATTAGTATAAAATGGATAACTAAATGGTGAAAGGTCAAAGCGTTTAATTAAGGAATACACTATCCAATTTGGCGACAAGAGATGTACCACATACCGGGCGTTACATAATCCCATTAAATATTAATTTTTTGAGGAGACATATAAATACATAAATATTGTTATAAAATGGTAATAGTATTGTTTTGTAGGTGTTAAAATGAGATTGTTGGTAAGATATTTTTTGAAAATATTATATAAAAATTAAATTTTATACTACAAATATTCTGTTTTATTCATTTGTTTCGTCTGTTACATGTTTTATCACTTTTGGAGACTTTTTCGAAGCTGTATTCTAAATAACGTCAGTAATGTTTTTGAATTGCACTGATAATCTCAGAATTGTTGCCTGTAGACTGTATCTTTATCATATTTTTATAAATTTTCTGTGGGTTCTAAAACAACTACAATCGTCTTTATTCACACCGAAATAAATCCCAATACGTTCTGCTATAAACATATTTACTTCAAATTGAATGGCTCTGTCAGATGTCCGCTACGATGCTACCTACTCAACTGAATTCTGCCTAAACGTCAGCCTTTTTATACCATCATAGTTGTTCTCGAGTGTATAATTTCTTATTAGGATAGAAATATCTTGATACTTGACTTTTATGACAGCAATCGTACTATCAGTTCATTTATTTCCAAAATCAAATTTTATTGAGGGTGATTAATATCTAGAGAAAGGTTCCTATTTTAATTAATTAATTATGGTATGTAAATGGCGTCAAGTATAATATAAGTGTGTTCTTTAGAATGTAAGCTTCCAGGTATTATTATACGAGTACCTCTACAGGAATTACTGTTCTAATATGTTTGTTATTGTAACGTAATACATATGTAATATTTTACTGGCTGAGTAAATAAATAAATAAAAATAAATATACTTGTTCACATATAATTATTTTAGTAAACTAATTATTACGGGGTGTTCTGAATGCGATGTTACTTAGGATATGTTTAACACATCAGCGGGTTGCGATTTGATCTAAGTTGTGTTATTTCTATAGCTATAACGAAGTAAATTATTTTATTGATTATTTTAAAAATCATGAGTTCTTCTGGTACTACACACTTTATATATGTATATATATATATATATATATATATATATATATATATATATATATATATATTTGTACCTTCTTGGAACTTACTCTTTCTTCAGCTTTTTTCACGCTTATTATCCTAACCTCAATTATCTATGTTATATATTCAAATATTATTCTTTTGTTATGTTATTTGCCGAGTTTGTCGGTGCATATACTGCCCACTTTATAGTTATACTCTCTTCGAGGTGTCATTCTTTTGCACGCAAGACAATATACATAATACTAGCCTTTTTACCCGCGGTTTCACCCGCGTACGGAACGTTCAAGCTTTCGCAAAAAGAAATAACTTATGAAACATATGGGTTATCCTATATAAAAATTTTTCTAACTTGTTTGAACCACCCTACTTAATCATAAATCCACCAATCCCGAATATATTTCACCCAAACTGCAAGTACTTAAGGGCCACCCTATATAACTATTTTATTCGACATTTTTTGAATCACCTTGAATAACTGAAACTCTACTTCACCCTATATTGCAACCATCGTGTATATGCTGCTGTTTTATAATTTTTTGAACACCTGACTATAACTTTTCTCTACCCTATATAGCTATGCTACTGCTTATGGTGTACCCTGTATAAAAATTATTTCTGAATAACATTTTTTCTACCACCCTGTATAACTATAAATCCATCAATACCAAATATATTCCACCAAAACCGCAACTGCTTATGGGGCACCGAAAATAACAATTTTGTTCAACATGTTTTTGAATCACCTTGTATGTACTACAACTACCAAGTATACGCTACTGCTTATGGGTCAACCAATATAACATTTTTTAAATAATTATCATAACAATTCTTCATCCTATGTTTCAACTATCCTATCTTTGCAACTTATTATGAACTACGTTATTTCACAATTTTTCCTTATATATTTTTTTCAAGACATATTAAAGTATAATTTCTCTCCACACTTCATTGAAACCACCCTTCATTTATAAATTTTTCTAACCTTGTTTGAATGACACTGTATAACTATAACTTTATTGCATACCATATTTCAGAGACTCCATATAAGCAACTGCTATAAAACAAAGTTTTTCTAGCATTTTTTACCCACCCTGTATAATTATAACTGTACACCACCCTATATTTCAAAAACCTTTTATATGCATCTACTTATTTGCCACCACATGTAACATTTTTGGACCACCTTGTATCCCTAGAATCCTACCCCACCCTATATTTCAACCATCCGGTAAATGGAACAGCTTGTAGATCACAACATACTTTATAATATTTTTTAAACCCACCTGTATAGCTGTAATTATTCTCCGCTACATATTTCAACCATCGTATATACGCAACTACTTGTGGATATAAAACAAGTTTTCAACCACAACATAAACTATAATTCCACTACATCTTATATTTCAAACACCATGTATAAACAACTGCTTATAACACTTCTTCAACCCATTTCATAACTATAGTATCTTATGAACATTATTCAAAGATCCTAACTGCTTACCTAACACATTTTTTTAAGATTTTTTATTTACTGTATAAATATTCTACCCCTTTTTCAACCACTTGGTATATGGAACTGTTTATGGCCCACACAATATAACTTTTTGGACAGTATAACTAATTCCACTCCCCCTTATTTCCACCACTTTGTATATATCCAGATGCTTATAGGACACGAAATATAACTTTTTTTAGATTTTTTTAAATCGATGTAATTCTACTCCGCTCTAAGTTTCCTATATACAGAACACCTTGTAAAATTACGCTTGATACATGTTGATTTTTGTTAAATCGCAACATGTTACATTTGCACATTCCGAATTTTGAATAAAAGCTAAGCTGATGCCAGTATCTTTGTGCTTGAGGTGGACCCAATTGAGTAATTGAATTACCCAACATGGTAGAAGTTTTTTCGCTATATATACCGTTTCTGTCAATTTAGAGAGATGAAATGTCTACCAGTCAAACTATAGGCTTTGCAACAAAAAAAGATTAACCAAAATCAGTTAAGTAGTTCTTTAGTGATGCCCGAACAAACAAACAAACAAACAAACAAACAAACAAACAGACAAACTTACAATATAATAGTATAGATATATTGTTTCTGGTTAGGGAACTTTCATCAGTTGCGCTTCCCACAATTGAATATCCTCTCGAACACTTCTTTATGTATTTGATACATTTCGTTAAATTTGAAGACGCGAGATGTAAAGACAAAGACCGACATCTAGGATTTTCGGGAAAACTAGCACATAGAGGTTCTGGGGCCATTCCGTGTAATTGCTGTTACTTTATAGTTATCAATATGTCTGTTTTGTTAACATTCTTTTCATCTACTTGTTTAAATAATTTCTTGAGACGAGGAAAAATTGATGTCTCTGTTCTTTGGAGAGACCTCATAAGTGTTTTGGGGATTATAAGAAAACTTTCACTTACATTAGTGCACTATTACCGATTGAGCTTTGCCGCATTGAGTAGGAATCTCTTGTTAATTTGTTAGAGGTTACCGTAATCTTTTTTATTACTTAATTTTTCAACGTTAGCGTAATTTCCAGACTCCTTCTGATGAACTGTTGCTCGAGAAATGATGCTTCCTGATTTTGTAGTTATCTTGTTAGTTGGTCCTATATAAGTAACAAGATCACTGAAATTTTTGATATTTTTTTAATAAAAAAATATGAAAACTTCTGAATCGCTATTAGGTAATTCCTTTTTAAAGTAATCCTTTAAAAATTTCAGATCATTCTGTCTATGTGTTTGGCCACGTTTACCCAATCGGATAACCAATATTCTCCAATAATTCGTCAAATATTTGACATAGATCCTGATGGCAGTTATAATTATGCTTTTGAAACTGCCAATCAAATCTTTGTAGAAGAGCAGGGATTTCAAAAAGATCCCGAAACACATGTGAAGCAGGGGCAATACCAATACACTTCACCAGAAGGAAAAGTAATACGCTTGGCATATACCGCCGATGATAATGGTTTTCAACCTCAAGGTGAGGATTTGCCGACGCCACCACCAGTTCCGCCATTAATCAAGCGAGCCTTAGAATATCAAGCTGCCCAACAGCTCAGTTAGTACAACATACCAAAAATTACGTTATTAAGACTGATTAATCTATGTGTGAAAATTCAACATTATGTAGTTGAATATTAATTGTAGTTTAATTATTATTAAACATAATAAAATTTTCTAACAAAATTGAAAATTATTTGAAGATGCGAGATGTAAGACCGACATCTAGGATTTTTTATTTCTCCAATCTACCTCATACCTTGTGTATTATATAGATGAATCGGAAAGTTTGAAATAACTTGTATTTTAAAGAAGTCTAAATATTCAATCGTATATTGCAGCTCAACTCATGATGGGCATTGCTCAGAAACAATACATTATCTTGTGTTTGAATTTGGGTCGCATGATATCTTATCTAGCAATGACAGGGACACATCATTCAATATAGCGCGTCACACAGTTTGAGTCTGATAGGTCGTATCTTTGAAACTTGTTGATGTTGCTGTGTAAATTTCCCGTTAATATAGTCCATACACAATTTTTGCCATAAAGTCCCACCTCTGCTTACTGTTCTCAGAATTTAGCAATTTTTCATTGACTAACTTAGGCCTCAATTTATCTCTATATTAGTGAAATTCATAACAGGTACATAAAATTAATCATTGTACTACAACAGTGTGTTCATAAGTGGTTGGACGGCGTTTGGATTTCCCGCTCATTACTTTAGTTATAAACCAGGGTACTAAATGCTATTGCTGTCTTAACTTGGGCGGAATCTGTAATTATTTATTAATATTAAGACAGTTTAACAAAACCGGAAAACAGAAAATTACAGTAATCACATTTGTTCAAAATGTTCCCAATTTAATTTCAAATATACGTTCAATAACTTTTTGTTTAAGAACTTGGGTTCCGCGCCAATAACAACTTTGGAAGGTGTAAATTAGTAAATTGCCAGCCATTTATGATGGAAATGCTGTGGAACCTTTCATGTGTCACAAATGCAACCTGGAGAAATCTTGGTATTGTTTGATGTTAGTTCCTTATTTCCTAGTGTACCCATTCCACAAACTCTGAAGTACCTGGAGGACTTACTGCGTGGAAACTCTTTTTGTGGGGCAGAAATTATTGAGTTTTTGAGAAAAATTATTTTCTCACAAAATTATGTATGAGCCAAAATTGTTTTCAGTTTGGAGGTTGCTTTTATGAGAATAAGGAGGGAACGGCAATGGGAAACCCCTTGTAGCCGTACCTTGCCAATTTGTTCATGGGCAGGTTCGAAGTTGAAGCAAAAAATGACTTCCAGTATTTGCCTAGGGTATGGATACGGTACTTGGATGACATATTTGCTATGTTTAATAGCAATGAGTTTAATGTTAATGATGTTGTCATGCACCCTAACAGTAGGTTTGCTGCTATTAAATTTACATATGAACAGGAAAATAAGGATACTCCAACATTTTTGGATGTATTAATTTTAAGAAATGATAATTATAAGTTAGAGTTTGATGTATATAGGAAGGATACAAGCACATATAGATATTTAACTAAAACGTCTATTCACTGTCAACAACATAAAATGGCGGGGATTAATTTCCTTGTACATCGGTTGTTGACATTCCCTCTTAAAAGAGAGGTTTGAAAATGAAAAGAAAACTATTAGAGAAATAGCTGCATGCAATGGTTATCCAATACATATTATAGATAAATTAATTAGGAAGAAACAGCTTGGGTTACGAATGAATGAAGTGTCAACTTTTCGAAATGAGTCACAAGAACAAAAGTTTGTCTCTGTTTCGTACAGTCGTTATACTAGGGACTTAAAAGAAAATTTTTAAAGAACTTGGTATGAAGGCGGTGTTTAAAACAACTACAACACAACAGAAATTGTTAGACAATCCTAAAGAAAAACTTGCTGATTTCGAGACGTCGGGTATTTATGAAATCAAATGTAATGATTGTGATTTAAGGTATTATGGACAAACACCCAGATCTATCAGTACCCCTTTCAAAGAGCATATTGACCATTTGAAATACGGAAGAGCGGATAAATCTAGTGTTGCACATCATGTTTTAAAACATAACCACTGCATAGATTCAATTTCTTTAAAATTAGTTAAAGAAGTAAATAATTTTAGGGAACTGGACTCTTATGAAAGCATAATGATTTATAAAAATAATAAACTAATGAATTCAGACAAGTATAGTTTATAAGAAATTTCGAAAAGATTGTTGAGGAGGTCTTGAATTATTTTGTCTGTTCATTGGGTTTTCTCTCCTCCAAATTTTTTCCTGCAACAGATAAGTATTTAAAAATTGTATATGTAGAACAAAGTGTAGTAAGGCAATTTCGTAAAATTGCCCGGATTACTGGCTGTCCGTACAGAGATTCTTCCTCACAGTTATTCTGAGAGAAAGAGATGTCTACAAAATGATCAACCAGTATTCCTGTATATAAGTAATGTATTGTATATTGTGTAATACTTATCTGTGTACTTATCAAAAAATTTCTTGACAAACAACAAATTCAAGATCAAAGCGAAAATTTTTTAGAAAAAACGTCGAAAACAACACTAAACGATTGACAACGACTCCAGACTCGGAGTTGAAACGTCTCCATACACAGATAAGTATTACACAATATACAATACATTACTGATATACAGGAATACTGGTTGATCATTTTGTAAACATCTCTTTCTCTCAGAATAACTCTGAGGAAGAATCTCTGTACAGACAGCCAGTAATCCGGGCAATTTTACGAAATTGCCTTACTACACTTTGTTCTACATATACTATTTTTTAAATACTTGTCTGTTGCGGGAAAAAAATTGGAGGAGAGAAAACCCAATGAACAGACAAAATAAGTATAGTTTACTTCGTAAGAATCCATAAAATTTGTATTAAAAATGTCATTGCTTTATAATGTAGGGTAAAAGTAGGTATGTAATTAAAGATTATCCTAATTTACATATTTTAATTATATAAAATCGGTAGTATTTGTGAAATCTGTTATTTAGAATTAAGGTACTTGGGATTTACCCTTTGCACTAATTAGTGTAAGTTGCTAATTCGTTAACGGTAAGTATAAATTAGAGAAAATTGTAATTTAGATTTAGTTTGGTTTACTCCTTGATGATGACAACTTAGAGTTGTTGAAACGGCGTTAAGCGTTTAAAATAAAGGTTTCGTGTTAGGGTGCAAAACTTTGTTTTTTCATTAGCCATTTATGAATTATTGAATACTACGTTCGTGTTATACTTGTCTCCCAGCTAATGAAAAACTGTTTAATGCCGATTATAATCAGCAACTCACAATAAAACTTACAAACTCAAGACTTCATTATTTTATTGAGTAACTTGCATATCAGAAATATAACTGATACGAGTTTGAACTGTCAATATCTATAAAAAGACATGGTTAATTCATTTCTATAGACATTACAAGAAAAAAAACTTTTAATGAGGTGGGGTAGACCACCATATTAATCGTACACTCTTTAGGGATTCTAAAACTCGACTTTAGCTTGTAGTTTAAATACAGTCGAATTTGCATTTCGATCATACTGAGTTTTCTTTCTAGTGCTTCTAACTAAAACATGCCCATCCTTGTCAGTACAAGTTTCCCCGTAGTTGACCTGCATCCTCATTAATTTCCTTAGGGGGTACTTCCCCAGTCCCAAAACAGTTAAATGTAAGTTTTAGTTCCTTTAAGAATAAAAATCTTTCGTTTCTTATAGTCATATTTATTGTTAATTAATTGCAATGAGATGGTAGCATAGCTTATAAATACTTGAAGTACTTTAAAAACCATAAATAAAAATATAACAATATAGAGTGTATTTTATTTTTTTTATATTGATTTTTTATATTAATATAAAAAATAAGGAAAATAAAATCTTCAATTTTAAATTAAGAAAAGGTACATTTTGGGTATACATTTTGTTAGTTAGGTTAGTTAGGAATAATTAAGGTTTTGCAATATTATTAATCATCTAACGTAATCAGTGACGATATGATCATTGTTATTTATAGTGATAAATATTTTTATTTGAAACTTGTCATATCACGGCATTCTATCCTGCTATATAAAAAACTGGCAGTTACCCGAGGTTTCACCAGCGTACGGAATGTAAAAGTCTTTGCAAAAATAAATAACTTATGAAACATATGGGTTACCCTATATAACAAATTTTCCAAATTTTTTGAAATATATTTCACCCAAACAGCAAGTGCTCATGGGCTAGACTATATTATAATTTTATTCGCCATTTTTTTGAATCACCTTGTACAATTGTAACTCTACATCACCCCATGATGGAACCATCCTGTATATGCTGCTGGTTATTTGTCATCCAATATAACTTTTTTTAAGATCTGACTATAACTACTTCACCCTATATTTCAGCTGTGCAATTGTTTATGATCTACGCTATATAACAATCGTTTCTGATATTTTTTGAACCACGTTGTAAAGTACAATTTCCCTCCAGCCTATATTTTAATCACCCTTTATATGCAACTTTTTCTAACATTGTGTTAAATGCACTGTAAAACTATAATGTTGCTTCGCCTTATATTTCAGGTATTCCATATAGTAGGATGCAATTAACTGTTCATGGTCTACTCTATATGACCATTTTTTTACCTTTTTTGATCCATCCTAATGGAAATCTCTGGTGTTCCTTGGTGTCACAAATGTAAAAACACAGTTTGGCACCCTAATACCAAACCTTTATTTAAACACTCACCCAAATTGCAACTGCTCTTTGGTCATCCTATATAACAGTTTTAATCAAATTTTTTTTGAACTGTATATACTACTGCCAATCAGTCAAACATTATAACTTATTTTTGAACCATCCTGTATAACCATAATTTTACTCTACAAAATACTTCAACCACCCTGTATGTTCTTCTGCTTAGGGGCCACCAAATATAAAATTTCTCAAACACTTAACTGTAACTGTGCTCCAATCACTATTTTATCTACGCAACTGCTTATGGACTACTCATGTTCTATCCAACAAAAAAAATGTATTCAACTTGTTTAACTATATTCTGCTCTACCCTCTATGTCAACCACCTTGTATGTGCACCTACTTATTAGCCATCCCGTATAACTATAAATTCATCAATATATTTCACCAAAACGGCAACTGCTTAGGGGCACCCTATATAACAATTTTGTTCAACTTTTTTTGAATCACCGTGTATGTATTACCACTACGCTGTATACGCTCCTTATTGATCAACTAATATAACATTTTTTAAATACTTAACTATAACACTTCTCCAGCCAATATTTCAACTATCCTATATATGCAACGGATTAGGAGCAACGCTACTTGACAATGTTTCCTCTTATTTTTTTAGCCATATTTTAAAGTATAATTTCTGTCCACACTTCATTTAAAGTACCCATCATTTGCAACTTTCTCTAACCTTTTGAATCACATTGTGTAATTATAACTTTACTGCGTCCCATTTCAGGTACTCCATATCTGCAACTGCTGTTGCTTTGCGCTGTATCTACCGTTTCTGTGAATTTAGGGAGATAAAATATCTACCAGATTTTAAGTCAAACTATAGGCTTTGCAGCAAAAAAGATCCAGCAAAATTAGCTCAGTAGTTCTTACGTGTTGCCCGAACAAACAAACAAACAAACAAACAGGCAAAGTTACAATTTTATAATAGTATAGAAGATTATCTAGAATGGAACTCATTGTCTCACTATAATGTGTCCTGGATACGTAGAAAGTATATAGGTTTTGATCACTGACAGCACTCAGCAAATACATTAAAAAATTCCCCATTCGTTAAATAATTAACGAACTGCCCTGTGGAACACCTGAATGAACGGATATTTCACAAGAGCAAAAATCATTTACTTTTGTTCGCTGTGACCTAATTTGTAGATAGTTTTCAAACAAAGAATATACTTGACCAGCAAACCCATATCGCTTTAACTTTTTTAACAGAATTTGAATGTCTATAGTTTCACGACAGAAATCTAAGAAGACAGCTACTATGCATATATTTTCATCCATTAATAATTTCCATTTACCAACTGTTAGCTGTAAAGAGGTTTCACAGGAATACTTTGTCCGGAAACCTGATTGATAGTCCATAAGATTAAGTTTTTTTCTAGATAATTCACTAATTAGCTTATATAAGGCTTTTTCTCTAAAGTTGGTAAAGTATTAATAGGTCTAAAATTAGAGGCATCATTATTGGTATTAGTTTTTTGAATTGAAACAACAGTAGGTACTTACTTTTAGTTTATTTGGCAACGAACCATAATTTAAACAATACTCACTCTGAACTTCACTAGGTAAAACTTCAATAGGTTTTGTAAAGATTGATTTTAACGTTTTCACATTCTTTTTGAGTCTTTACAGTAGCCAGTTGCATTTTCATAAAATGCTCGCTGCTTGTTTCGAAAAGAACTAACTACTTGATTCCTGAAAAATTTGTACGTTTCTGTATACCCTGAGTTGACTTCAAGGATTTGAGCTTTATTAAATTCGTTAGCTTCCCAATGACCTGCTTCTGAGATAGTGAATTAGGGTTGCCACAATTTTTTCAGATATTCTAATTTTAAACTATTTTATAAATTAATAATGTGCTCGAATTCCAAGATTGTCTGACCAGTTCATAAATTAGTTCACTATTATTTACGCTATTTTAGAAGTCCATAATTGCATTTCTAGTCGTAGCACCCTGGACCCTTTTGTTTTCTTATATTTTAGCAAACTAAGTGCAATTTTTCACAGTAAACGTTTATGTGGTTGAGATTCCCAGTTGCCTCAATTTTCATATTACAAATATTAACCTGTTTGTGTTTAAGGACACGTTATGAAATATGAAATCAATAGTCCAAATAGTCCTATAGTCATTTAATACTACCACAATACTACTGCACGCGAACCAAACACACTAAGTACCATCTTTTAACGAGAGATGAAAGTTTCATTTCTGTGTCCGTGTTTTGTTAATTAACTGAACAGATTGCGATTTCTAAATTGTGTAGCTATGTGTATGATTCTGAACACAGGTGGTAGTAGGTACCCAAGAGATAAAACAAAATAACCAATGCTAACTTTTGTTTAATAAATTTAATGTTCTCGGTACTAAAATGTAAATTAATTTTAATTATGCTATCCTAACAACTAGACTTTTAATAGTGGACATTTCTTTATTTGTGTTCCCAAAACCAATTTATTTTAATTTTTTTGTTTTATTCCTGTATACTCGATATTGTGTAATTTTTTATTAGTTACTAATTATCTTAACTAAGCACAAAAATGATTTTAAAAGAGGTATTCAATTTTAGTTTATATTACATTGTTGTTGTTAAAAGTAACGTATGTGGTAATAAATAAATACATGAATACTGAGGAAAAAATATATCTTAGTGGTCCCCTAATGGTCGAAATACGATCGTAGTTGAGGTCCTTATTGCCAAAGTAGACGAAACAATTGAATCTTGTGGCGACCAGAAGTTTAACAGAGGTCGTTAAGCTATTATTGAAAAAATCATGCCATCGTCGATATCGGATATAATAATTTTTTAATATTGATCAATTAATTAATGCTACAATTTTCAAAGCTTTTTATTTCCTTAATACTCGAATCTTCGAAACAAAAACACATAAGAAAAATGATTGCAAAATTTAAGGAACTATTTTGTCTTTGCCTGTTTATGTATAGATTAGTTGTAGAGTGCATAATTTTTTTCTGGTATATTGACCTCAAAATATGGGTAACATGATTATATGTTAATGTAGATATTAATAACATTTTTTCAAATCAAAAATATTCTCTAGCACAGGCAATACTAAGAAAAATTTTAATAATATGTTTTCAGAACATTTGTGAACGACAAAATAACTCATAGATTTAAAATATTTCAGAAGTCAGAATACCACACAAAAGAGCAACGTTACCAAGTTTATGGATGGTAGGGACAAGGTTGACAAACTTCCAAAATGGCGCTGGTGTAGCAAAATGAAATGATGTGAATTGCGAAATATAAAAAAATAATAATATTTTGTTTTTGTATAATTTATATATGTTCCCTAAATATAAATGAAATATCCTAAAAACTTTTTACGGGCTGTTTGAAATTCACTCGCTTGCTACAGCAGCACCACCCTAATTTAATGCATTTTGACGGACACTTTTTTAAAATGAATTATATTAAACTATATTATAAGAGGTATTTTGAGGAACAGTCTGGAGATATTTAAAAAATATCTAGTTAAATAATTTTCTGATAATTTAATCTTCTGTAATATTATTATTATATATTGCCGACTATTAAATAGGTGGAGTAGGATTGAGTTATTGTAATTCATCAAATATTATATTTTAATTAATTATTAAATTACACGTCATATGTTCCTGTACAGTTATAATTAAATTAAATTGAAATGATTAATCTTGAATCAAAATAAAATAGTGGTAATTATTTTGATTCTGCTGATATTTAAATCTATTACTAAGAATGACCCAAAAAAGAGCAACAGAGACAGGAAGAGAACGGGAGTGTATTTATTGAAGCGAAAGCTTCTTAAATGGGCCTACATTTACACATATGAAAATAAATGAGGGAATTAATTGGATAATTTGAGATTTCATTTGTTTCGACACCGACACCGATACTACAAACTGCCTCGATCTTGAAATGGTCATCTGATTAAGTCCTCTGTGTAAGAGACAGGGACCAGGGACTAGGTAATATATTAAGAGTCTCTTCTTTCGTAGAAAACCAATAATATATAGAAAATATACTAATGTTCAATATCTGCACACAATTTGCTGTTCGTTCTTATAAAAACTCCAATTCTGTGTTTGAGATTCATTAAATTAGAGACTTGACATACGTCAGACATCAGAAAGAACACCATTAAACTTGCCATTAAATATATGTATTGACTAGTTTTATATTATCAACTAAACATTTTACATTAAGACTTCTGAATAATAATTTTATATAATATCAATAAAAAATGGGAAATAAACCAATATAACATCCAAGTAATATAGAATACCTGCACAAAATTTGCTTTTCGTGCTAATAAACACTCCAAATCTCTCTTTGTGATGTCTCAAACGTCAGAAATTAAAAAGAATACCACACAAAAAGGCAACCTGGCATTAAACTTTCATATTATCAACGAATATAGACTCATAGAAGGATACACATTAAGTAAAACACGTCCTTTGTTTACATCGTTTTGGTATCGTAATAATAAACAAAGTACTCAATAGAGGGACTGATGGATTTTATACATCCGGAGCGTTTATGTTAATCAAAGACAAGTGGCCCAGTGTCTAACGCGCACGGCTCCGAATGAAAGTTCTCTGGTTCAAAACCAAAAAATATACTTTTTTTTTAAAATATTATGTCATTATTAATTAATTTTATGTAATATTTTTAATTTACATAAGGTTTTAAATTGTTGCTACCGCTGAATATATAGGTATATAATTTATTGTTTTGTATAAATGTTATGTGTTTGTAATGATTTTAGTTAAGAACAAAACGAACGTTTCTTTGACATTTTGTCTTCAAATACTTATTCAGATGAACAAAACTATTTACAAACACTTACTCAGTATATAAACTTATACTTCTTTGCAGATATATTTAATTTAAGAACTAGATTAGGATTAATACTTGACTCGTATCAAAATAGTGGCAATTATTTTAATTCACCTGATATTTATATCCATTGCTAAGAGCGACACAAATAAAGAAAAATAAAAACAGTGAGATTGGAATGTCTTTGATGACACATTACATATAATATCCAAAAAAATGTAAGATTTAGATGTTGCGGTTTTAGTTCAATGCTGGTTCAATGCAAGTATGTAATTGACGAAGGACCTTTAGCAGGACAATCAATAAAACACGTGCCGTCGCATAAATTCATTCACCAAATAAAGTTAATCACTAACCTTTTACGTCGAAGCTCTGCAGGTGGTGTTTTCTTGGTACTTCTTTCTTCAGAGGCTAGCCCCCCAACATTAGGAACTGAATTTAAAGCTTCGTCTGGACAACACGTTACACAAAAAATAGCGACGTAATGTTCATTGATTGAGCAAACAAAAATGCGGGTTTAACAACAAATGATGCGCTTTTGTAAACACCAAAGAAACAAAATGAAAGCGGTTTAGCGGTTGTGACGACCGGAACTAATAACTCGCGGATTCGTAACACAATAACAACAAAAAGCGGCCGTCTTAAGACGGTATCAAAAGCCTCCAAATAGCTTGAAAGTCAATACAGGAAACACGAATACTGTCTATATTTTACACGCAAAAAACACTTGAAATTAGCATTAGCGTGACGGAAGGTTTTGGAAAAGGTGCAGAAGTTTAAAAATCAATGAAGTAATTCGATCAAATTTAAACAATACACTAAACAAATTGCGGGAACGCACCAGAGATAACGAGAAAAGGGAAGCATATTTCGTAGGAAGCTTTCTCTTCCATCGTTCAGTCTCAAATGACTGCCACTCTTAAATTTATTTTGTTTTGTACCATCATTTTTATATCATAATGCTCGGCATTTAATTTTCATTTTTGTATTTTTACGGTATTACGTTTTTATATGATGAATGAATTTATAACTGGGCATTCGACCTGAAAATACTTTTGTTTGAATCATGGAGGTCAAAGTTTGTAAAATGATACCTACCATAATAAAAAAAATATATATATTTTCAAAATTTTTCGCCTTCTCTGTCTCAAAAATTGACTCCCTTGAAATCTTGAGGAATCCATGGGTTTTTAATCGTACAGCCTAAACAAAGATATGACCAAAGTTTAATAAGTGAATGTATCTAATACTGTACTGAATTAGGACCTTTAGAAAACAGCATCGTCAAATATTAAACAAATTCCAAATGTTTACTTGCTTACATAATTTATATAATAGAAAAATGAAAGGAATAAAATATAATAACAGGAAAATTACAAAAACGAAAAAAAGTTATTTGGTCATGAGATTCGAACCATGTCAACACCGTATTAGAATCATATAATTGATAATAATGTATGCGTACATAAAAATCTATAAAAATTGATTAACATAATTTTTAATATGAAAAACATTTTAAAAGGAATATCAGTTCGATATGGTGTAGTAAAATCAAGGGAAGAGATCTCCGCCACTGTAGAGGCTCTCAATGAATTTACGTACAATAAAACGAAATTGATCTACGAAGTATAGTACTGAAAGATTAGATAATTAATATGTACATTTCAGATGGTGGAAAAACTAATTTGTTCTAAATTGGAGCATTGTACACTTCACGTCAAATAATATGTCCTAGAAAGAAAATCACATTTGCGAGAAAATCGTTAAAGCTCTGAAGTTATCATTGTGATCAGTTATTTAACTCATAAAATTGAAACTCTTTGCCAAGTTTAGAGTTCTGACGTGTTTTAAACAATAACTATGAGCAATTGCAAAATGGCCATTTTTTACAGTTTTTTCAAAACAAGTCAATAATTAATTATCCAGTCGGCTAGATTTAGTAGTTATTGAAATGGCCAACAAAACAAACTTACTTTCGACAGTAAAACGTTTGATTCAGTTGCTGAAAAATTATAAAACTGCCAAAATTTGCGATTGTTGCAATTTAAAACATGTCGCATAATTAATTAGGGAATAAAAATTTATTAACAGTTTGTATGTGTTATGCTATATACCTTCTTCAAGAAAAACCAATTAAACATGTGGGGATTTTTTTTGCAATTGAAGAACTTCTCTAAAGTAACTATCGGTGGGGCACAAAATATCTGGAAAGGTTAAAATCAGGAGTCTTCGTACGAATCAAACTTCATTGGGTCTTCAAAAATTCAGACAATATAAACAAATCGAAAGCTTCTTCACTTAGATATATGAGAATAGTTGAGTATGGTTCGGGATGTTCCAGCCGTTACCACACACACTACCTTGATCTTGAAATACGTTCTTTGTGTAGGAAACAGGGATCAGGTATTATATTATAAGCTCTTCTTTTTTAGAAAATCACATTTATAGATGCTTGAGACAACGATGACAAATTTCTATGAGGATTAAACTGAAAAATTGAAACTATCTTTTCGAGGTCTTTCAATCCATTGAATGCAAGACAATATATAGTTTCTAGTAGAGGACCTTCATCAGGTGCTCTCCCCTCAGCTCATTAAAAACTCGAAAATTATTTATATAATTAGTAGATATAATTAGATTTAATATTTTATTCCGAAGTAAATTTCGAGATCTAGGAGTTTCAAGAAGAACTTGCTCGCAAAGACTCCAAATTGGGAGCCATATTGTGTGTATGAATTTGTAGGTTTACTAAACCCTGTCAAACAAACCTTTTTAAGATCTTTGAATCCATTGAAGGCTCGTAAGTATATAGTTTCTAGTCGAGAGCCTTCATCAGTTGCGCTCCCCTTAACTGATTGAAAACTCGAATGATTATATTTGTATTTAATACATATAACGGGATTTAATATTTTATTGCGAAAAAGAATTTTGACATCTAGGAGTTTTAGGAAAAACTCTCTGATTTCTTTCAAGCATTCCCAGATTCCAACAGCGCAACATTTAGATGTCGATTATGTTTCCGAGAAGATTGGACACTGCGCTATGGTGTTCAAGTAAGAAGGTTTCTGGACACCACCTTTAATGGAAGATGGATTAGTAGACGTGAACCTCTTGAGTGGACCCCAAGATCTCCAGATTTGACCTCAATGGATTTTCATTTATTGAACTGAATTATTAGTTTCTATTAAACATTATTATGCCACCCCCTAATTCAAGTACCTTGTTATTTGCTGAAAAAAAAACTAATAGCGGAAAGGGAATTTTAGCACACTTTTTTTAACATGTCATCAGAAGCGTAAACAATTTATCGCTTGATATGTTTCGGGATTTTGGATACATCATAAGTATATTATAGGGTCTTCGATTGAAAGCGACACTAATAACAATTAACAAGAGAATACATTTACAGGCTTTTAAAAATGTAGGCATTAAGTTGTAAAACCTAGACCGCTCCTGCATCTGGTAAATCAAAAATACTAATTGTAATTCAAATACACTATTTAAAGAGGTTACTAATATCTATCACATTAAACTTTTATTAAATTATATTAAGTACCCATATCCTTTAAGCAAGCATATCGCAGTAGGTAGGGCTTGTAGAAAATAATTTTATAGGAACTTGTCTTTTCTTATTTTTTCACATTCGATCGGAAGCCAAGTGATTCCTCACATTTTCCGGAAAACCCTGTATTTATAGTAGTTGAAGGGAGAAAGTTAAAGTTAACCCTAACATTTAGTTACAAAAAGTTATGTAAAGGTCTTTTTATTACAAAAATTTACACTATACAAAATATCACGGTCCATGGAAAATCTTAAAATTTCTTTAAGGGTTCTTCTTTTTCTGGATGGGCAGCGATCCATTCAAGAGCACGGGCAATTAGTGGGGGTACTGGTGGTGGGGTGTTTTCATCGACTGGAGCTACTGGAAGGTGAGCACCTTCAGCAACGTATCCGTTTTCGTTGGCGATGAATTTCAAGCTGATTGGAGTACCGTCTGGTGCCGTGTATGAGACAGATCCTACAACTTCTTCAGCTTCGGCATCTTTAACGCCAGCATTTTTCAAGACACCGTGTTCTTCTGAAACGATACCGTTTCCAGTTTCGAAAGCGGAGTGGTAAGATCCATCGAAGCTAACATCAGAGTCCTGTCTGACAATCGGAATGGGGTCGACGGCTACAGTGCCAGCCGAAGCTACTGCGATTAAGGCCAAAGCTATTATCTGAAAAATTTGGAAATATTATTAAACGGGCTGGTAAGAGGCACAATATAAAATTTGTTATACGACTTATCCGAAATATTTCTCAATATGTTCATGTATTTATCAAATTTTATATTGACAATAATTAATTAAAATTAAAATAGAGCTTTTTAAATGTATTTTATTTCTTTAACGTTAACATGGACTTCCAGGTTGGAGGTTAGGTCTTTAAATCAGCAACCAACGCCTATAAAAATCCCAACACATTACTTTATGGGAATGGCTACAAGAAATTTATAAGAAACAATTGAGAGAAAACATCAAACCTAACTTGTATAGCCCCGATTAGAACAGAAATGAACACTGGTTAAAAGTTTCTACTGAAGAATAATACCATCACATTAAGAATTGCAGTAAGGAATCAGCTAAAGAGGCTCTGGGAAGGGATGTTAAAAACCAAATCAGCCATTCTGATGATATTTAGATACAGAGGAAAAAATCTAAGGGTAAAAAATTTATATCAACAACTATTAGAGAGAAATATAAAATCAATCTTGGGAACAGAACTCCATTCAAAACATCAACACGTTTGATAAAGGGCTGTCATTTATCTCCTACAATTTTCAAAGTATATTTAGAAATATCCCTAATAAGGCCAACAAAAAAAGGAAAATTATAGAGCTGGAGAGTGGGAGACGGCAATTTGGTGATACTATAGTTTGCAGACGACCACATTAGAAGGAGAATTTGGTTAGGTAGTTGTTGGAACTGTAGAAAAAGAAAAGTTAATTTTAGAAAATAAAAGCATGAAAGGAACGCAGAAGAGTACACATTTTGGGACCGATTCTTAATAAATATGGAGATAGTAAAGACGAAATTATAGGACCGGTAAATAAGGGACGAACTCTGTTGTGGGACACAACGTAAAAAATGACGAAAAAGCGTATCAATGTAATAAATGTCCAACCTTAGTGAAAAGAAATTGATGACAATGAAAATAGATTTTCTCGTTACAAGCTGTGAATGGTCAAGATTGGATAGAGCCAGGAACCACATCATACGCCCAGAAATGAATATAAGCATACCAATAACTGACGAAACAACGAAGACATTTGATTTATTTTGGACATATTAAGAAATTGATAAAAAATAGATAGCCCAAGAAAATATTTGAATGGCTACCTCCGGTATGGAGAAAGAGAAGACGACTATGCAGAAGTTGGAGAAATGATGCAGACGAAGTTATGACCTCAAACAGAAGTAGAAAAAAATACATTCTTCAAGAGAAATGCATTTATAGCAAGTTTAAAAAAACATTCAAATATATCCCACTTAAAAGTAGAACTAGAAAAATAATAATTTTGATTTTCAATTGTTTCGAAATATTGATTTTCAGTAATTTTTATTTTATGTATAGTATGTTGTACTTACAAATGATTTCATGATGCTCAGGTGCTACTGACAACTGATAACTCGTTGTGCACTGCCGTGCAATTTATATCCAGAATATTAATATAATTAATTCGAAATTAAATGAACATCTTTACTGCGTTGATTTAGCAAGGTTGAGAATCTTCGAATTTCCAAGGCTGACCAGAAATTCTTCTCTTGCATTTCGGATTATTTAAATAAAAATGGTGAACTTGACTCTTTGGTATTATGGGGTATTCGGTTTTTCAAATATAAAAACTATATTATACAAGATGTGTCAAATACAAGGTGATCGTTAAGAATTCTTTTGTTTGGTGTGCTTAATGATGAAAGAATGGATGGTTTGAAGAATAAAGTTCACAATTCGTTAAAACTAAATATGGTAATATCTTTGAATGATTTAAATTTTAAGATCATATGATCAAGATTTTTTTATAAATGTTTCGTGAATAATTCAAATATATATATTTATTTTAAAAAAACCTAAAACAAATCTTGATAAATAGTTTCTTAAATATCTATTACGACAATTTAGATAAAAATCTAAGTACTTATTGATTTGTTACAAACTGAAAAAAATGTTTCGTTAAGGTTTAAATTGAGAAACTCCTCCAAATCATTTACTGAGACTGGATATTACGGACTGTTGTGGTCCTTGTCTGCTTTTCTTGTTTATATTATATATTTAGAGATCAAAAAGTTGTTTGGGAGGCTCTCTTATTGATATTTATCTTAATGTATGCATAATATATTTAATTTGATTCTTTCTTATTTTAGTCTACGTCTGTCATGTTTGATAATATTTGTTTGAAAAGAACTACATGGTATCTGATAGATTTGAACTCATTTCTTGATTCATAGTAGTAAAGTGTTCAACAGGCAGGTTTGGATGTGATATTTTGTTCTTGTTGAGTGTCTTATGCATCTCCAGACGTTTGAATATTTCATAGCATTTTGGAATGTAGAAGCAGCGCAGACTCAGATGCCAATAGAAAATACTCCACATAAAGTTGGTTTGGTGGTTTAGCAGGAGACAGGTGGTGAAAGATATGGACTGTGGGGTTTGAAGTATGGAAGCTATTAACAAAAGCTGTTAAGTTGAGAGGAGGTTATCGGCTCCTGGCTTAGGTTAAGTTAGTGTGTTGGTTTAGCAGCTGGAGGTGGAAAAATTGTACTGATCTTATGATTCTGCCCAATTCACTGTGGAAACATAAGTATGGAAGATACATTAGCAAAAGCTCGGAAGTTGATCGGTGGTCATCAGTCTCAAAAGTTAGGCGTCGATATTTCAAAATAAAAGACAAGGCAAAAGTGCAGTAACTGTACTCTGTCTTTATACTTATGATTACAAGTAAATGCTTAAATAAGTCGGTCGTTGTAGAGTTCCGATTTTACGGTATACTCTAGAGTTTGCCTCACTGTCGCAGCCTATTTTTTCCGAAATCACTGACCAAAAATTTTGAAATTTGGTACTAACGTACAGTCTGGTGACCTTATCATATGTACATAGCATAAATAAACAAATTACGATTTAGAGGGCACTTTAATGAAGAAATTAAAAAAAAATCTACTGTTATTTTCGAAAACATAGGGCGTATACAACCTTACCCAAAGTTGACAGGTAATCCTAAACAATTACAAATTTAATAAATTAAAAGACATTTTTATATATTAAGAAAACATACAAAAAAACCTAACTACACCCATATCTTCAAAATTACTGTCCTTACAGTTTTGAAAAAATAATCTACATAGAGTCTCGCTCAATGTTGACAAGGCAGCCTAATAGAAAATCCTGATATTAATATTGGGAAGTAAACTGGAATACTGAACATAAATTAAGATTTTTTCAAACATGATGTAGCATGTTTAATGAAATGACTTCAGGAATTCAGCTGTCAATATTTGGGAAAAATAGGGAAAATATGTGCATATCGTTTATAATTTTAAAACAATATATTACATAAAAAAACTACTAAACCTACAATTTTGAAAACAATTGGGAAGATAATCTGTCACATAAAAAAATATAGTTTATGGTTTACCTCAGTTTTATAACATCTGGATTGTAACAGGAAACTTTTAGTATGTAGCATCTGTCACTTGATCAAATATACAGTGACTACGCGTGGTTTGGAACAAATTCATTTAAAATTCAGGTGTTGTTTTTTTGGAAAAACGCTCGAGCACATCGGTTTGTTTTTAGACTGCCGTTTTTCTGGGTGGGCCAGAAATAAATTGCGACCACCAACTTCATTTTCTCTAATGGAAACATTTGTTTTTTATTTTATTTTTGAATTCTGCATTGAATATTAGAACCAACAAACACCTTATTTTTACCGTTCTTTTCTTAACTTTAGAAAAAAATGTATTTTTTTAATAACTGTTAATTTTCGGTATAGGTCACATTGTACATGAAAAATACTCAAAAAATAAATAATTAAAAAATAAATGTTTCCATTTGAAAAAATGAAGTTGATGGTCGCAATTTATTTCTGCCCACCCTGTTTAAATAAGTTTATCATCAGAAAAAAAGCAGTCCAAAAAAAAACCAACGTGTCCGAGTGTGTTTCCAAAAAACCAACACCTGAATTTTAAATGAATTAGTTCCAACCCACGCGTCCCGACTATATACATGTTAGCACTAAAAAATTCTAATAATTATGTTAAGTTACAAAGCTTCTTTCAAATTGGAAGAGTTTGAAGGAGTTATGTTCAGAATTTCATGTGGCTCTCCTAGGTAAGACTTTGTTATAAGATGTTCCAGCGATCCAATTAAAGTCATGAGGGAAAATCTAAGAAAAACCATATGAACCTTTCCGATACAGGGTTCTACAAAAGAGCATTACCATTATTAACGCCATCCTTGATTATTTGTAAGCAGGAACGGCTGAATTCTACAGAAGTATTAAAGATACAGTCCCGTTCATTAAATAAAATTAGGCTCTTTCAGCTGTCGTTTTGTAATGTGTTTTCCTGTGTGTAATATGGTTGAAATTTGAAATTGTATGTTATGACCACGGTTCCAGGCATGTTCAAAAATTTTTCACTTTTCGAATTGTTCGTTTCCTTATAAATCTTTGTGTACAAATCAAAGATTTATAGGTCTGGAGATTTCTCCTGTATAGAATTATTCTATTCACAAGGAATTTTATAAATGCATTTTTTTTTGTTTTGGATTACATTATTTGGTTTAGTTTCTGATATTGATTTTAGTGTATTTCTTAATTTGAATTTTGTTTTATTCTTAAATCTGTTGCCCACTCGTTTATCTTTCTCAAAGACCCTGTAAGTATTGTATGGTTGTTGTAGTTATGTGATTATCAAGGGTATTATGATTGTTTGGAATAACTTGGTGTTGAATGTTAGTGATTGTCTTGTGTTCAATTCTATCCAACACTTTATTAATGAATTTTTTGGATAATTCTTATCAGGTTTTTATAAATGGTTTTTCTTCCTTAAATTTATTAGGATCAGAACAGTTGGTTTTTGCTGTATCATATAAAGATTAATGATGCCCCTTTTTGCGGTATTTAGATGATTAAAGTTAAAAATTGAGGTATCTGTAGAGTTCTGTATCAAACAACGATTGTGTTCTTGTTATTAAAATATCTAGGAAAGGTAGTGTGTTATTCTGTTTAATTACTAATTTATAATTTCTTTATTCAGTTGAGTTAATTTTTTATTGCCATTGAAAACGAGTCTGATTTACAATCTGAAACGTTTGGGGTATTTGAAATATACAGACTCTTCCGTACTAGTGGTGTTATTTCCAAGAATTCATAAAAATATATGACATTCATAAGTTGGAAAATTGCCGTGCAACAAACAACTTGACTTTAAATCTAAAAAAGTCGTTTTTTTAGATGTTCAACTCCAACTTATTTACACAACACAATATGATTTTCTTTTGTTTTTTTTATTATGAAAAGTGATGAAAGCATCGTAATGTCAATCGAAAAGTTCTAGAGAATCATAAAATCTTCAAAATCAAATATTTTCTGTTTGGAGCTACCGTTGTCGCCTCTTGGCGGGAAATTCTTTCGCCCATGTACTAAAGTAAAATATGCCACCGAGTATATATTTGTTGCCTCTCTCAGACTTTGGCAAGGGCCCAGCTATAACCATAGTAATTACTTCGAAAGGGATGGCTACGTTATACCATTTAAGCCTTCTTACTATTTGTATTTTTGGTCTTTTGCTAGCTGCACAGAGGTCACATTAATGACACCAGGCTCGGACGCTTACGTATTAAAATAGCTGTCGTACTTTTCTTTCTTGGGGCAAGCAACTGGTTTGTTTTAGATTTTCATGGCTGAGGGATTCCCACTTGACCCATAATAATTTGAAATGGATGAATTGGCTAGCAATTGCTGCTCATCGAAGTCTGTTCTTTCGTTTTCAAAAGTGGCAAAATATCTGGATCGGCCAGTTGTTTTGATTTGCTTTGCCAGCGGTCCAATTTATTAGTTGATCAATTTTCTCTAGTGGCATCAATCTTCTCTACAAAGTCTCCTGGATCGGCGTCATTGTTGGGTAAGAGTTTTAATCGTTAAAGTCCACTGGAGTTCTCCCGCGGATAAGTTTTGACGAGGTTGTTGTGACTACAGAAATATTTGTAAAAATGCTCAACAGCCCTAATTATAATTAGTAGTACCTTCTTAGTGATTCAGTAATTCTATTTTGGCTTAAAGAACCCACGGCTCTAGTATTCGAATATTTTTCATCTAGTATTTGTGAAAGGACCACTCCAAAACCTGTGTTGCTGGCAAGAGTGTCAATTACAAAGCCGTAGAAAATGCTAGGTTAGGGCTTGAACATAACAATGTTTATCCTGGGGTATTGACCAATCTTTGTATAGTTTCTATCCTGATTTCGTTGGTCCTTATCCCTGTGTCCAAGGCGCCACTGCCTTGTTCGTTGTGTGAATTTTCATATATTTGTTGTGCTGACCTCTATTTTCCCTCGTTCTAATTTCATTTCTCCAAGCCGTCAATTTGTTTTCTTAACCATCACTGTCCTTTTTTACCGACTTCCAAAAAGGAGGAGGTTATCAATTCGTATGCAACTTTTTTTTATGTAAGTCGAGCGATTATTCAAAAACGGCTTGAGCAATTTTGATGATTTAAACTGCATTATATTAAGGAACAGAAAGGTCCCATATAATTGTCTATAACATGAGATTTACGGTTTTCTAGAAAATCAGAAAAAAAGTAAATAAGGGACTATATTTCAGCGATTTTCAATGAATCTTCACTGTTTTCTCTAAAACTGCTCACGCAATTTGAATATTATAAATTGTGTTATACAAAGATGTGTTCCAGCGTGATTCCGTACATATTCTATAACGCAAAACATACCATTTTTCTGAAAATCTAAAAAATATGTGCAAAAAAACTGTAAACATTATGGAAAATGTCAAATTTTTAATATAAATTTCTAGTTTAAATGTTATGATATGCCATGAAAGTATATCGTACAGGGTGTTTTTAATGGTTGTCAATATGATGCATTTGAAATTCAGTTTCTGTTAGAGACCAAGTTATACGAGTAGTAGCGTGAAATAACAGAAAATATTCTGCTAGTTTATCGAAACGAAAATTTGTTAGATATGTCTTCGATATGGTATACATTGTAGGGTTGAAATATAAATTGGAATTTTGAATTAATTATACAGGGTGTTTCTAAAAATATTATATTGGGTGGCACATAAGTAATTGCGTATTCAAGGTGGTTGAAAGAAGAGTGGAGCAAAACTAGAGTTATATAGAGCGGATATTAGCGTTGTAGGACGGAAAATAATTACAGTAATACAAAAGGCTTTAAAAATTGTCAGAAGTTGTTGAGTATACAAAATGGTTGAGATATAAGTTGGAGTAGAATTATAGTTATACAGGACGTTTAAAAATAGTTATATAGTTTGGAACAAAATTATTGTTATTCAGGGTGTATCAAAAATTAGTTATATAAACATAAACATTTAAGATATTTGAGTTATAGAACGCAGGACGGAGTATAATTATAGACATGGGTTCAAAAAATTTTAGAAGCAGTTGCATATACCGGGTGGTTGAAATAAATGATAGAGTAAAATTATTGTCATAAAGTGTAGTTCAAAAAGGTGAAATTTTGTTATGTAGGGTAGACTATGAGCAGTTGCATAAATGGAATACTAGACATATGGGACGAAATAAAATCATTGGTTTACAGGAATAATTTAAACAATAGAAAAATAAAAAGAGTCAATAGGATGGAGTGGATTTATACTTATACAGGGTAGTTTTAAAGATTTCAGGATCGTTGTGATATTGTATTGAGTTGAATTGTAGTTGTACAGGGCGATTCACAAATTGATAGTTATATATATTATATATATATATATATATATATTAAAACAAATAAAAAAGTTAAAATACATTTAGAAAAAGAGAGAGAGATAAGAATACGCTGAAATTTTCAATTGAATGTACTTTAAATCAGATAAAAAGAAGACATGTCTGTAAACAGTGATTGATTGCACACGGTTTCTGAAGTAGTTTTTTTTAAATATAAATTATATTATTACTGTAAAGCCTTGGAAACGTTTTTGCCAAAAGTCTCACTGACCTTACTTGGGCGTCATGGCAACTGACTGGATGTATGATGGCCTTAAACCCTCTCTTCTAACAATGGATGAAGAAGCAACAGATCGAAGTTCATGTGATTTTTTTACAACTCATAGCATCCTGGAAGATTGAACGGTTGTTCTCTTTACATAATCACCATCTACCAACAGTACTGAGAGTTGATGGATAATTAGGATAATTACCATGGAACTAGCTGTCTCTGGGTGAAGAGCGCTGCTTCAGCCCTTCTGTAGTCCCTCTCATGTATTAGATGTTTAAAGCGAAAACATTGTACACTGTTGTTACTGGATTGGGTTAATTTATGTAGGATATCGATGTGTTTATCCATATGTCATCCTTTGGCAAGAGCCTAAAATTATCTCTCAAATGGATCTTCCATAAAAAGTAGCTGGTTTTATGACAGAACTTTTTTGACATTTTCAATTTCAGTTTGGACTTGCTTTTCAATTTTCCCAATGTTCTTTTGTACATTATGTATATCATTCGTATCAATAACTCGAATAAAATGATTTTACAAATCCAAAGCTAGTTTGGTAAGACAATGAATTGACCGACATTTTGGCTTGGAACCAGTTAAAATGAAAGTACCATTGACTTGATCCGACTTTAAAATATTATATGTGCGTTGAAACAAATGACTTATAAAATGCACACATAGTACGCTGATAATAATATTCTGTGGGTTCAAAAGCAAATTATTAATATCCAATATAAATATTCTTTATTACTTCACAAATTTACAGTGAGAATACTTCACCACTATACAACTATACGGTCGCATGCTTGTTATCAATGCGTGCGCATATATATTGCTCTACTGCGTGTTTTCTGAACACTGTCGCAATTATATAAGCAGTTTTTTACTAAATTCGGGGACTCCTCCAAATATGTGTATGCTATTCTGTATACTCAGCCGTTTTAGTCGAAATTTCGGAAAGGTGGCGTTGCCGCAATGAATCTCGGGAAGATTTCCCCTTAAAAAATAAATGTTTTAGCATTACATTTGCTGTAAAACTATACTCAGAATTTTGCGTAAATACCAAGACGATTTATTTAACAATGTGCTCGATATATGGTTCAGTGGGCAGATGACGATGAGAGCGATGCCCCTTACATTGTATTAGGGATGTTATGGATATGTAATTTCGGATCTGGATACGGATACGGATATAAGAATAATATTATATCGGTTTCAGTTACGCTTACGGATATGAAATTATTTCGGATTATCCGATAGTTTCGGATAGTTTCAGTTATGGATATTGGTTTATTTTGAATTGAGAAAGGAACATACAAATAAAAATAAGGCGAGGACTTTACTTAATTTCTAGATAGATAAAAAAATCAGTCTTCAAATTATAATAAACAAAATAAGGATATTAGTTCCTACCATGTAATAAAAATCTCAACTAATTCTGGGTTTATAAGAATACAAAAATAGTTGATATAATGAAAGTCAACATTAACAAAGCATCCTATTAATCTGTATTGTAAGAGCGTTAGTCTGTATTAAATAGTAGATACAAAAAGTAAATTACATTGGAATTGGTCCATGCTATCCATCTTGGAAATAAGTCATAATTTTCTTCTTAATTAGTGATTGTTAGAAAAGAAACGGTTTTATAATATTTACGAGGTCCAATTTTGTAAATTTTTTAAATTTAAAATAGTCAAAACTGAGCAACGGTAAATTATAGTTAACAAAAAGCAACTTTGCAGCTTTAACACCGGAATGTCGATTTCTCAAGGAATTAGAATATCAGAAGAATGGACCACTCACTAATATGGATTACGGATGCAATAGAAATATTAAAACTTTCAACAATGCAAGGGATGCAGCTACTGTACCTGCTCGGCCGGACCAAAACCAGGCATAAATAAGGTTTGTTCCAACGCCATAAATAACTGATGAATAACCGGACACAACCCGTTATTGTAAACGGTAATTCGTCAGCGCTCACTTCGAGAACGGTTTGTCAATCGTTTGTCGGGTTCGAATTTCGAACAGTCTTGTAAAGTGTCTCGATAAAAATCTGACTTTATCCGAAATTATTGGAAACGTTTATATCAGATTCGGTTACGGTTTCGAATAGATTTTTATTTCGGATATCCGATAGTTTCGGTTACGGTTACGGAGCTCCATAACATCCCTACATTGTATTGAAAAAAAAATGAAGGTGACTTAATATTATTTTTTATATACAGTAATTTATTAAGTATACTGTGAGGATAACTTTCTGTAAAGGACAAACGGTAACCAGGGCATTTTTTAAAAATTGTTTAGGTACATTTTGCTCTTGTTACAAATTTACAAATTCTTCTATTACAGAAAATCCCAATGTACATGCACAATAATTCAATTTAGGTTTTATGTGTAATTGTATAATATAATTAAAATTTATCACATCTATAAGCTACTCCAAATACTAAATAAGGTTTGTAATTACTTTATTTTCGTTGAAAACTACTCTCACTTTATATAATAGGACATGTGCATAATTGTGGTATAAATTTGTGTATTTAAATTAAATTGATACTATATTATAGTTAATTAATTAAAAATGGATTTGGAGATCTATAAATATAAAATTTCATTGAATTGCTGAAACGTGAGGCAGGTTATTAAAACTTATTTGATTTTAGTTAAAGAAAGCACGTAGTGGCATGCTTCAATTTTGGAAAGTTAAAACTGGTTAACTTTTCTATATTTTGTAAGTTAAAACATCTTCACTTTTTTAGTTTTCGTAGCAGATTTTTCGAAAACACAAATTTAAGCAATGTGAAAAAGTCATCTTGCTATTTACAGCACTTTTCGGGGGTATTGTTTATGAATTGACAAAAAAACTGTAAAATGTTCAAAATATAAAAATACCTGGATTTGACAATTGTGTATAATAAAACTATTTTACCTTATTATGCAAAAAGTCATTTTCATTCGTCGTTTGAAATTTGACAGCTGTTCAATTTTGTTTTCTTGAACCGACAAATTATTGCTCTAGTACTGCACTCTTACAGCTTTGTCTTTCTCCTGACCTTGAATAAAATTGGATCAAATCTGTTACATGAAACTTTTAGCTCAAATTCTTACAATTGTTCGAAAATTGCATGTCATCAGCCTAGTAGACAATTTGTTCCTACCAAACTTTCGTTAAGAAGCGATTTCTCTTCAACCTGTAGCAACGAAGTTATACAGATAAAACTGATAAAAATTCCAATTTTCAACTTTTAGTTGAGTATTCATAATTTTTCTTATACTTATATATAAGTAACTATTTCTGCCTACTCCACCTTTTGCATAAAAGTCCTGAATATATGATCGTCTTTTAAGTTTGTTTACTGTGCTAAAACAAGAAAAAAATAGCTTTATTCCCAGTAACAATTCGTTATCGGTTCATTACTGATCGCATGCGAAGTTGCAATAAAAGCGGTACAGAAATTACTGAACTGGCAATAACAATTCTGTGTTAGTGGTGAAGGGAAATTCGATTCTTAACCAGATTATCAGATGACATGCGCTTTTGAATAGTTTTACTAGAATTTAGTAAATTGTTGTTTTGTGTTGCCTATTTATTTACTGTTTACAGTGTTTAGGTTGTACTTTAAAATTGTTGGAGAATTCTATTTGTATTTATGATGAGTGAGTTGATCATTTATAATGTTCATATGATCGCAGACCTCATTTCTATATAAGTTTATGGCATTTGTCGACTATAATTCAGTGAGGAACTGGAAGAACTTCTGGAAATTGTACGTGTGCGAAAAACAAGAGCTTACTTTCCAAGGATACAAATGCATGGGTATTTAGATATTAAAAATGCATACAACTTTTAACATGTTAATAAAATCGTCTTTATAGTAAAAACATGCAAATTAGTCAATTTTTTCTGTTAAGCTGGTAAGTTAGTGTAAAATTTTAAACTTAGTTTAATTGCAAGCCAAAATGAAAAGGTCATTTACCCACGCACAATGATTATGCTTTTGAGTAATTTTCGATTATGCTTGAATTATCTTTGAATTAGGAGTACAAATGTAATTTTTCATTAGAACTTATTTTTATGATATAAAAAAATAACTGTATGATGTCTTTTTTTGTTGTTGTTTGTTTGAAATGTTATAAATATTATATTATTATTATATTGTGCCACAAATTGATGATCATCAGTTTGAACTTCATTTTCGGATTAGTCGTGAAACGGTGGAACATCTTGCAAATCGTTTCGCCCGGTCAGGAAAGAAATACTAAAGAAAACGTTTTTAATCTACTTCAACTTTAAAAAACAGGAGCAGAGTCACGGATCACATATCATAAAATTCGACCTGTTCAGGGATGGGTGGGATCACGTATCGTGTTTGGGAATTACTTATGTTTGTTAAATAGATGTTTGAAATGTCGCGAGTGAATCAAGCAATTTTAAAGTAATACAACCATAATCCAACTTTGTATTGTTGTTATTTCAATATTATAATACATTATTACTTATTAATTCAATAATCAATATAAATATTAAAGAACAACTGATGGACAAAATTAATAAACCAACCATATAAGATTTCTTTGGTACTAAAGTAGTTCCAATGGCATTCCTTCGAAAATGCAAACAAAGAAATATACTGAAAATTAGTAAAATTTAGTACACATTAACCTTCAATAACATTTCAAAAATTTAGTAACTGAATAATTAAGCACGAAAAGTGTCAAAGGTGTAAATTGTGCAACTGATTAATTTTGAATGATGTAATTTAAACAAAAGTTATTTCATCTTCACGTTTCATTCATATATGTACATTCACATACACGGTGTTTCTTTTAACATATAACACAAATGAAAACGAATAAATGGACAAAATGGGATATTACTGTAGGAAAAGGAAAATTGTATTGGACTTAAAATTTCATATAACACTGCATGAACAAAATAAATCTTCGATACATGTCTTCATGCAAAGCAACATATTAGTAGCCATCAAAATCTTGATTTAGTGACAATTTTTAAGTACGATCTTATGCAAATTTGTTTAATTTTGTTCAGTCATTAAATAGCGTTTCAAAATTTCACCTTGAAAGTGTATGTATACCGGAAACATAAAATCAATATTGTCCCACCCGTGAAAGATTACAATCAAATATATATATATATATATATATATATATATATATATATATAAACGTAAAACAAACCTTAATAAACGGGACGATGCGCAACGCCTCCCACCCACTTGGAGAGCTGCACTAACAGACCGCTATATTAGCATTAAAATAAAATATCCAGAAAAAAGAACAAATGACGCGAATACTCTTCCTAGAGCCAACAATATCGCAATGACAAGTGGACCCGTCGAACAGAACCACGCCCCCCCGGTCAATAGCATAAAAGCAGAGACGCAAAACAGCAGCAAATCAATTTGTACTACTATTACATCAGTAATCCCGAAGAAGGTGAGTGAGATCTCATTGAGACGTCGAAAAAGTGTCTTTTCTAAGACAAACAAGAGAAACACACGAGATTCCCGAGAACAGTTAATTACATGTGTATATATATATATATACGACGTTTCGGCAGTCATATCTACCCCTCTTTCAGGAGCGCGCACGGACCGTGCGCGCGTGAAAATATCAGTATACGATTAACTAGAAGCGAAAGCAGAAGGCTACGAGAATTATGCGAAACGTCGTCATTTTATCATCGATCCCGGCAGGGATCAGTTATCAACAACGTGGATGAATTCCCGGAAACCATCTAATACATTTAGGGCCCGCGAAAACTTAAAATATATATATATTGTAATGAAATAAGCCCTCAACATAAGAGTAAGGACTAAATTAAACAATTTTAAGAAATATAATAAGATAAAGATAAACACAGGCAGAGCAAATCAAATGTATCAATAAATAGTGTTAGATAGTAACAAAACTAATCAAATCAATTAACTTGATCACTATTTATTGGGGAAAAATTGGCAAGCTAAGCAAGCTTCCCTAAAGAAAAACTTGTTATCGAACAGTACTTTCGCTTAACTAACAAAATAGTCAAATAACAGGAAAAATTGGTCAAATACATGCAAACTAAGTATAGAAATATAAAATAGGGTAAAGACTTACTATAATATAGTCCATTACAATTCATAAATCATAAATAGATAAAAGATCTGTCCAGTGTCCATATCAAAATTTGAACATATTTCTGCCAGAACCAAAATGCAAAAGTTATAATTTCTTCTTGCTAATGTTGCAGACTATCTAAAAATGAAAAATAATGTTAGTAAAGGATAAAAAGTATCTTACATTTGTGGCAAAGACAGTTAAACATGTAATTTAAACAAAAATAGGAAGTAGGGGACAACTACAGTAAAAAAATCACTTAGGTAGTTAAATACAAGTTATAATAGATAATAATTATGTAAATAGTTAAGTTAAGAGAGTAAACAAACTAAAGACACTAAAATAACGAGTGACAGTAAGGAAATACAGACAGTGGAAATTGAACATATAGTGAGCGGACAATGCCAGAAAATTGGCATTCTCAAATAAGTCATATAAATATTGTGCAAGTAAAAACTTCATGTACTTAGGATATAAGAGACAATAAAGAGTAGAAATTACAGATTAGATAAGAGTTGTAAATTATATTTAGTAAGTAAGGAGAAAAATAGAAAGACATCAGGGTCAAACATTTAAAGTTCAGAATATCCATAACGAAGCAAATTGAGCAATAGTCTATAGGAAACAATTTATTTAAAATTAAATGAACTTTCAAATAAGACATTATGCAGAACATATAATTGAAAATTTATTAAATTTTTGGTTAGAAAATAGCGTCATCATGTTAGCTGTTTTAAGCAAAATTTGGCGTCTCGTTTGTCAATTGTTTCATACCTTATAAGTAGAAGTGACACGCCAAAATTGAGATTCGTCGATAACCAGCGTCTCGGATGTAGCAAATTTGGTGACAACCAATCAAAGTAAGCCATGATTTTGAAATGAGAAATGTGATTTTTGACAGTTCGAAAGTGTGTGAAAAGTGGTGTAAAAATTTCCAAAGTAGTGGGAAGTGAACATTTAAATTTGTAAATGGAATGAATGAAATATAAATGAATGGATAATTCAAATAAAAATATTAAAGTAATGGAGAAAAGAAGAAAAGCTACGAAAGAAAGAAATTGAAATGGTCTTTTAGAAAAAGATAGACAATAAACCAAAATAGAATACGGTAAATAATTTTGTAACATCTAATATTGTATGTTGTTATAAAAGAATAATGAATGTTTTGTTTATAAATTTAGTTAAGGAATTATAGCTTAGATAGATAAAGAAAGAGAATTCTCAAAAATAATAAATAGAAAATGAAATATTAAATAAGGCTTGAGAATTTATTTATTTTAAAATATGTTGAAACATAAGGTATGTAAAATTGTTCTTTTGAAAAGTTAAATTAAAAACTATAGAATATTTAAAGAAAGAAATTATGAGTTTAAATAAGTAGAGTTCAAAGAAAGCATCAATTAAAGTTTGTTTTTAAATAATAACTGAAACTGATAATTAGATAATAAAAAAGTTTAAGACAATTTGAAATAGGAAAAAGAGCCTGAGAAAGGTAAGATAATGAGAGGTTTTTCTGGGAAAAAGCTGCCGAAGCTAAATGAGAAATTCAACAGTAAGTACAAAGATTTGTTTTTTGTAAGTGAATTGATTTGATGTTAATTTTGTTTCATATGAATTAAAAAAAATGTTGATCTTGATTTAAATACGTATAATATAATCTAAAATTAATAATAAAGCTCTTGTGAAAGATAATTAAAAGTTAAAATAAATAATTAAGCACATTTAAATATAGTATAATACTGTCATTACTTTAAGTAAAATAAGTTTAAACATTAAATAATATAATAAAAGCAAAATAAACCATATATATATATATATATATATATATATATATATATTATAAAAAAACTTGTTGAAAATATGGAATACATAAAAAATATCTTAAAACAATAGACCACTAGACAACAATATAGCATAAGAGATTCACAACACTGAAATCAAAAAATCTGTCTGATCTTATGAAAATAGGAATTTATCATTCCGGCTAAAGATCGTAGAAAGGAGAATTCTTAGTCAATGAAAGAATACAATATAGAATGATAACTTATTGAGAATTCGAAGAACTATATAACCGGCGAAAAAGATTTAAAATAATTTGGTCAAGTGCGAGTTGGACTCGCATACTTAGGGTTCCGTACCACCTTCAAGATTCGAATATTCCAGTTTCAAACAAGCCGAAAATGAGTGCATTTTCTTATACTTACCCTTATATCTTTTAAAGAAAGCGTTTTAAATTTATAAAAAATATACACTTTGATTTTCCACACATAGACTTTTTATTTTATCTGCTTTAGGATTCGCTTGATTTTTATCACAATACATATGTATTTAATTTTCTAATTTGGCCCCGAAAAAGTAACATTAGAGTTTTATTTTACTAATAAACTGTCAAAATGCCTTTTATAATCTACTGTCTGAGTTTTGAGGCTCTGTAGATTGGAAGAAAAACGGCAAAATAGGTCAAAGTTTAAATTATGAATTATTAAATTTGTTATTCAAATTATTTAAAAATATAAATAAAATATATTTTTCAAATTTTACATAGTGTAGTTTCTACAGTGGGAATTAAGTCGATGTTTAATATTTTTAATATCTTTTATACAAATGATTTAAAAATATGATATATTTGTAATTCACATAATGAGCCTTTTATCTGATATATTACATGAAGCGTTTAAAAATTGAATCTTTATTTTCCATTTAATTGTATAATTTGTCCCTAAAATTGCTATGGGGGTTTTCTAGTAATTTATTTTCCATTTAATTCTATTATTTGGAGGCCAAATAATAGAATTAGGTATTTTTTTTTCATATTTTTACTATAAACAAAAAAAAAATGAGGTCTTAGAGTTTGGGGAATAACGGGGAGAATGGGTAATTTTTTAATATATTTTAAAATATTCATTTTAAAAAAATTAAAAAAATATATTTGTACCTATTCGTCATAATGAGCCCTGGGATTTAATATATTACATGACCCGTTAGAAACAATTATAATGTTTTATTTTCCATTTAATTCTATAATTTGCCCCCCAAAATGATTATTAGGGGTTTCTTCTTATTTTTCCAGTAAAGTTCAGGTGAGGGGCTATACTTCCAGTTTTTCAAAATTTTTCAGCTTATGGTTTCGGTGATAAGGGGGGGAATGGGTAAAATTTTTTATATTTTTGTTAATATCTTTTAATTAATTTATTTTATAAATATGGAAAAAATATATTTGTTTTCTTCATCATGAGCCCTTTTATTTGATATATAACATGCTGGGTTAGAAACAATTTTAATTTTAAATTTTCCATTTAATTCTATAATTTGCCCCCCCCAAAATATTAGGGGTTTTCCCTTATTTTTCCAGTAAAGTTCAGGTGAGGGGCTATACCTCCATTGTTTTTTCAAAATTTTCCAGCTTATGGTTTCGGAGATGGGGGGGGGTTGAGTAAATTTTTTTATATTTTTGTTAATATCTTTTAATTAATTTATTTTAAAAATATGAAAAAAAATATTTGTTTTCGTCGTAATGAGCCCTTTCATTTGATTTATAACATGATGGGTTAGAAATAATTTTAAATTTTTATTTTCCATTTAATTCTGTAATTGGCTCCCCAAAATTAAAAGTAGAGGTTTCTCCTTATTTTTCCAGTAAACTTCAGGTCAGAACCTATAAATCTATTTTTTTTTCAAAACTTTACGTTTACGTTAAATTTTGGTATATTTTCGTTAATCTTTTAAATATATTTTTTTTAAATATGAAAAAAATATATTTGCGTTCCTCAAAATGAGACCTTTCATTTGATATATTACATGGTGCGTTTGAATTTTTTTTTATTTTTAAATTTTTATTTAATTCTATAATTTGGCCCCCAAAATTAACATTAATGGTTTCTCCTTAATTTTCCTGTAAAGCTCGGACAACGCTCTATATTTCCTATTTTTGTTTTAAAAATTTTTGGCTCAGTCCTTTCGGAGATCAGGGGGAGGGGGCGGTCGATTTTTTAGTTTTTCCCCTCAGAAGTACCCCTAAAATCAAAATTTTTTGTTTTACGAATTGTACTCCTGAGCGGGTCACCAAACTATACATTGATACCAAATTTCAACCTCTTCCTTCCAGCAGTTTAGGAGAAAATGTATTGTATGTACGGAACCATAAAAAGAGCGGTAGGTAATTTAGACTGAACAATGGAGCTGAAAGCTTATAATAAAATATACTTCCGGTCTCTCGTTATTTCCCAGTCTCTGTTTTTCTTTCTTTGTGTCATTCTTAATAATGAATATACATTTCAGGTGAACTAAAATAATTGTCATCATTTTGTTAAGCTTCAAGTATTAATCCGAAGTGTGAGTTATTTTTTAACTAAACTAACTATAAATTTTTTTGAATTATAATATTTCAAACACACGTCACCTATTTGATATTGTGGCAATATATAACTTTAATTATAATAGATTAAATGATGGGAACATTATTCAAGTATACATTTTTTAAATATCACCATTAAAATGCATAATTTTAGAGTGACGCTGATGTAGCAAAAGGCTAGATTTAAAACAGCATGCCAAACGATTTTAGAATATCGCATAGATATTTAGGAAAATCCTTGTCTCTATCATATATAAACTTGGTAATGTTGACCTTTTTGGTGGAGTTCTAGTTTGCCATCCTTGTCTCTACAAATCCATAAACATGTTCTTATGTGTGTTAATTCTCTAATTTAGAATTGGAATGTTTATTAGAACGAAAAGCAAATTTTGTGCTGGTATTGCATATTACTTAGTAGTTTTATTTGTTTATTTACTAGAATTTATTACTTTATTTTGCAAACGAAGAGATCTATAAACTACGGACCAGTTTATATATCTCTTTCTTACACAGTAAACTAAGTTGTTGGGTATTTTGAGATCAAGCAAGTGTTGTGTCGGTCGGTGATACAGTCAGAAAGGTTGAGATGGGCAGGCCACGTGGCCAATTTTAGAGACAGAATCAACTAAATAGCTCAAATGATCAATAACAATCATATTGATAAATTTGCCAATAAAATCAAATCAAATATGTTAAATTAATAAAATAAAATTATTCAAGAATCAGTGTTTCAATAAAATAAAGCAAGTATTATTTACCTAAAACATGACGATTCACTATTACTGACATCAACAGGAACATTGGAATGTCGTAGTGCACCATTTAGAATGCTTGTGTTCTAGTCACGCTAACGGATCCTTTTGACAGAACCAGTACAGTGTCAGCTGCCTACATAAAGTATTTTGATTTTACGGTACATATTGTAGCCTATGTATCTATAATAGGTATTGTTGAGAATTTCATTTTTCAAGGTTTAACATTTGTATTATGCAAAGTTCCAGAAGTGACACAACTAGATTTGATTTCAGATAACTGGGATTATCTTTCTTCTTCTATATTCTACATTACAAATCGATCCTGTAATAAATTTACCAAATTACATTTTTTCACCCATATTTCTTGGGTTATTACATTAAACATAGTCGTTCTGAGGTTTAAACACATAGAAGTTACCCTCTTCTAGGCTCATGGGGTTAGGATTATCTCGTTTTAATATTACATTTACGAACTTTGAGGCTCCCGGTGGGGGCGATCGTCCCCCTAGCCCCCCTTGGATCCGCCGATGAATCTAGTAACCTGTACTCAAATTATCCTTTGTTGATAATAAAAGAGCTGACTAGATTAAATGTTACTAATTCATTGCTTTTCTTCTTGATTTCAACTAAGACAAAAGTATCCGTGACTTTTGCAATTAGTTTAAAATTACGGATTAGATTTTTTTGGTTGAATTCAATTTCAACTCACTTCGCAATGATTATAAGTTTTCAGTCATCTAATATTCAGGTTTCAGTAAATTTCTGTCACTTTTAAGTTTGAATATCATTTTCTCAAGCAACAACGAAATATATTTACCAAAATATAACATTTTGAAATTTGCAATTGAAATTAACTTCAGTTAGTTGTCATGAAGTTCCATCAAGTATCGGTCGAATTAATTCAGTAGTTAAAAAACATTTCAGAATAATTGAGATATTACCTTTTTGTGAAATTTCAATCTTTTGAACTTTAGAAAATGTACCATTTCTAGGGTATAGCTCTCATGAGTTGAGGGGTACGCAAAATTGGAAACAGTGAGATCTAACCGTGTCATCGAACAGAGACTGATCCTTTGGATGTAGAGCTACTGATGGAAGGTTTAGTAGAGAGTGATTTTACATCGCGTAACATAGATTCAATAGTTAGAAATTCACTGTCAAAAATTTGTAGGGCACTGTAAACCACTGAGTAAATAAGATCGCCTAATAAAGGACGGCAGTTGGACCTATAATTTATCCTTCCTGCCCCAAACACAATCTAGTCTAGTATCTAGTTAGTTTATCTAGAAAGTGACAGTCCTGCGGGTGTGGGATACCTGGGTCACATCACCCTTAAAGTATGGAGTTAAAAGTACATGACTTGGAAAAGATTTTGGATCGCCAAAGCATTTCTGGAGTTAGTCCTGGACAAGACAGCAGGCGTTATATTAGTGGCAGGGTACTGAGGACTGTCATCTACTGCCTAGGAAGTAGAACCAATATCAGTATGACTATCCCAGTAACAACGTAATAATCAAGAGCGAAATATAATAAGAATAACAGAACAGATAAGGCGGCACCCGATTAATGAATGAATCATTAATGCCCATTTTTTCTAAATGAGGGTTTGTCGTGAGTGAAGTAGGCACAGAAAGAGTTGCGGATTAATAAAATCTCTTAAAAATAGCCTTATTTCAGCAGAGTGGTTAAACGCATTTGAAAGCAATATTAAACGAGAAATTGTCGATGAAGTTAGAACAGAAACACAAGAAGAACTTCAATAGAAGCATTGAGCCAATGTTAATCGTCTGTGTACACCCTTTCATTGATATTGTTTGACTTCTTGTACTTATGCTTGTGCCTCTGTCTTTCTGTGTTTTACCCCCATTTTGCTATGTCCAGCATTTTATTTATAAAAATTATGCTTACAAATCAGATCAGTTAGCTCCCAGTTACAGAGCACCGTTAACAATTACAATAACGATAAAACACAATGTAATTACTAATATCTACATTTTCAAGAATCTAAGCAAATTGTTACATATTATTATAAAATACTACCTGTTAAATGGTTTCCGATAAAAGTTATAAAAAATTTCGCTTTTTTTATTACAGTTAGTAATTCTAGGCACGAAACTTCCAGTGTTAGGTCTACTATAGTTTGGAGAACATTCGCCTTGAGGTCCTACAATATTTATGACTGATCAATGTAAACGTCGCTTAATAGAACTTTCTTGGGAAGTTTATATTACGGTTGTATTCGTTACATTACTTTACGTTTCTTTAATTATGGTCTTTACCATTGTTTTCTATATCTATGAATTAGTTTATTAGATATGATGGTATTCAGGACTTTTATCGATCAATTCTATAACTTATTGCACCTTTGCTACATACTGTCACAGTCTGATATAATTTATTGGTAGGTCCAGATATTGTTTTACATACTCATTAACTACTAACACATTTCTAAAAGTATTCTGGAATGTGTGCTTCGCTTTTATAGTAGAAGTAAGTAAAGTTTGCTCTCATATATTACCAACTCTCTATACGGTATAATATTTCAACGTACAATGTTTACTTGCAAAGTTACACCTTATTTAAAATATCGGTTATTAAAGCATTAAATGAGGCCTTACAAACTTCCAAATCATAAAAATATGTAAATACTCGAAATTTCACTGGTGTAAATTATATTAAGAGAAAATCTCAGAAATAATTTACACTAAAGTAAGTAGGGTTTTCACCATGTTTTTATTATATAATTAAATAGTAATATATTGTTAAATTACACCAGGAAGAAGTAACTCAATAAGGTTATGTAAATAATAGTGACATTTTTTTTCAATTGTAGAGGTCAAGAACTTATTGGTGTTCGGGTAAATCACAAGATTGCTGACAATGAAAAATGGAGGTTAACGAACTAGTTATTTTATTATAATCGGCTGCTTTCTATAATGGTTTGAATGAAATCGATTGTCACACCCATAACATATATATATATATATATATATATATATATATATATATATATATATTCAAGAAAATATCGGGACGAAGCCAAAACTTCTTGGGAGGAAATACCCGTTTACCTTATTTTGAGAGCTTTCGAAATTATTTTATTACATCGTCAGTCAATATACTACAAACAACACAAAATATTAACAATTTAGGAGTAAAAAACTAATCACTTACGTTAGTCGAGGTTGTATAAGCAGAAAAACATCTATAAAACTTTAGAATAATCTAAATTACTGCTATGCCTCTATACAATATATCAAAGAACTAACTCCAAAAGTATTAAAAATCTTCAAAAACGAACCTAGTATAAAATTTGCTCATAAATCTATAAAAACAGTTAATCATCTATTTATAACGTTATATATAAAATAGACTGTAGCAACTGCCCTGTTTCCTATATTGGTCAGACGACAGGAAATTTGAAACACCGAATGACCTTACACAAGAGTGATATAAAACTGAAAAAGGAAAGTTAAGCTTTAGCCACCCACTGTTTAGAACATAACGATTTTCCTGCCATTGAAATTCCACAAGTAATGGCCATTGAACGTAATAGTTTTGAACGTAGTTTCTTGGAGATGGTCTTCATTAACGGTCAGTCTAATACCATCAATAAAAAGACATATTTCCAGAATTTAAATATAATTTATTGTAACTTACTGGAAATGGAGAATAAGTTTTCAACCACCCATATTCAATCTTTGATTAAATAATAAAAAGTCAACATTTTTGCTACCCTATGAATTTTTGTTTCCTTAATAATGTTTCAATTCATCATTGAGTTACAAATAATAAATATAGTTTACCCGTGCTTTAAAAAATATATATCACATGTCTTCAAATCAAATATGCCAACGTGACAATTTTGTTTGCTGAACCAAAAAAAAAAAGAATATTCTAAAGTTTTATAGATGTTTGCTTATTTAACCTCCACTAACGTAAGTATTAGTTTATTACTTCTAAATTGTTAACATTTTGTTTTGTTTGTAGTATATTGACTGACGATGAAATAAAATAATTTCGAAAGCTCTTAAAATAAGTGAAAAGAGTATTTCCTTGTAACCCAAGAAGTTTGGCTCCGTCCCGATATTTTCTTGTATTATTTGAAAGTTTAAAAGTGAAAAGATCGAACTCGGGGCCTCAATCTGCCTACTCCCCAAGAGTCACTAGGTCCCCTTCTAACCCAGCGCTAACTATAAATAAAAGAAGCAGAGCAGACTCAAATTCAGTTTAGTTACCTAGTGACTCTTGGGGAGTAGGCAGATTGAGGCCCCGAATTCGATCTAAACTCTGAATAATGGCTCCAAAGCAGGAGTCGAAACGACGAGTATATAATAAATTCAGACGGGGTTCTCACCCGGAAACTAGCCTTGTTCATATATATATATATATATATATTGTAATGGATTTAAACAGACATGAGATTATACAAAAGTAAAAATAATTTGAATAAGTAAATGAATGAATGAAATGTAAATAAAATTCATATAAAGGAATTGCACAAATCATAACAGATAGTTAACCTAAAAATATAAACCATGTAAAAAGAATGTTTCAAAAGCAAATTGTTGAAAGGATAAAAGGTGGCATATAAAGTTAGATAATCTATCATGCAGAGTGTAGTAGAATTTGGATACTTACATAAGAAAATTTAGGCAGGAAGTCACATTTAGGCCAAACATCAAAGAGGTTAAATTCACTTAGGAAAATCACAGTAGAGTTTGTAAAACAAGTTTAGATCACATATTAGGCAATGACAACACTGAATATAACACATTTTAGATCAAAATTAAACTTTCAATACATAAATTTGTTAAATATTTAGAGAATTGAAATGTCAGAATTGTTAAAACCGTTAAAAATCGGAATGAATGATGGAACACTAAAGAGATTTACACCGTTAGAAAGAGCTTAGAACATAGTTTATGAAAATTTAATAGTTCAAAAGATATTAAGTCCTAATTTCAGTAAAATCCAATTTTTTTAAAGTACCTGTTAAATGACTGGTGACCAGCAGGTGACAAGTATCAAATCAAAATTTTTGAAAACTTGATTAAGTAATTTAGATAAAATTTAGAAGGGTAAATGGTGTTGAAATTCAAATTAAAATTTGTTTAGATTTTTGCATACGATTTAGAACAAACATATTTGGAAATTAATAAAATAAATTAAAGCGGAAATGGAAATAGCAGGTGGCAAGATTTATTACATAAATAGGAAATCTGACATTGAAAGGTCCTCTTTGTATTTCAAGCGTCGACGAGAGCAGTTGAAAATTTCGTTCCTGTAAAATCACGTTTCCATGACAACCAGATAAATGTTCTGTGATATCATTGGAATAAGTGTTCCATGTCAGTTTTTGACAAGAAATTAAGATTTGAAGTTAGATTTTAAAGTTTTGGAATTATCAATTCGAAATTAGAAAATAATAAATATTCCATAAAAAGGAATTATTTGAAATCCTTGGATGGAGAGAAAAAAATCAATTTGTTGGAATAAAAAGTATTGGTGCAGCAGCAAACAGATAAATTGAGTAGCAGAATTTAATTTATAAACCAAAACAAATCAGGAAGCAGTATACTAAAACCAAAATTAAGGAAAAGGGGAATTCACGCCAGACAACTGTGAGTTTTTGAAACATTTTTTAATAAACAGATTATTGAAATCTAAAATCAATCAGTGATACAAATAAAGGTGTTTTCAATTTAGTATAATGAATATTGTTGTTTAGAGTATTGAAATATTTTTGTAACAAATCGATAGAAATTTAATAAGATTTAAGTAACCAGGAAATTTATTTTGTTGAAAAGGCAATATTATATATATCAGAATTGTATTGTGGAAAATCATTATTAATAAATTGTAATTTGATCCAGAATTTGAAAATTATTTATTAGTCTTCTAAAAATCTTAAAAAAAAATAAAGTGGAAAATATAATTTAAAAATTTTAAAAAAGTGATAGTGTAACGAAGAAGAAAGAGAGACTTATAAGATAAGTATAAAATTCATTTATTTATATAAGATCTACAATTTTGAACCCAAGCAAAAAAGACCCTGAGGTAATCATACATTTAAAAATTCTTTATATTACAATCAATTACATAATTGGCGCCCAACTAAAGGGGCTCACCAAATAGTGAGGCTAACGAACTAATTTCATACTTACAATTTAATATAAATTGTTGACCAAACGTAAGGCTTTACATAATTGGCACCCAACTAAAAGGGCTCGAAAATTAGTGGATCTTACATTTAAAAAAAAAAATTGGAATTAAAACTAGTGTGGCATCAGAAAAACATTGTTAGGTAGTTTACAATTTCATATCATTCAATTAAAAAAGGCAAACAACTAAAGGGGCTCAAAAATTAGTTGGTCCTATATAAAAAATTAAATATAATAATTGTCAGATTTAAATAAAGAAAGAACAAAATAAATTTCCTGATAAGGTAAATTGTGTGATAATTTGGTTAAATAGATAAGATAAAAGGTAAGAATATTTGAAATTATAAAAAAATAAGTGATTTTTGCAATTTCGTAAAAACTTGGTGGGGAATTTATAAAAATACATATAGATAAAGAAACAATATAAGTAAAAAATAAAACAATAATAATAAATTTAAATCATATATAATAATAAATAAAGAAATTGTGTTAAAAATAATTTATTAAAATGGTAAAAACTAGAGCTGCAAAATCAGTAGATAATCCAGAAGAACACATGTCTGAAGAAATGGAGCAGGATATGCAGGGAACAGAAGATATACAAGAAGGAAGTGGAAGTGAAGAACAAATTGAACAACAAAATATTCAAATTATTTCAGAGCATGTGGTTGTAGAAGGACAACTAGAAGAATCAAGGTCTGAGGAGAATACAAATATTGGATTGGATAGTAATATACAATTAATGGAAATGATGAAGAGAATGATGCAGGATTTCAATTCAAATTTAAAACAAGAAATTGGGAGTGTAAAACAAGATATAAAACAGGATATAAAACAAGAAATAGGAAATGTAAATTCTAATATGGCAGATTTGAATACAAGAATAGATAATATAAGTTTAGATTTAAAACAAGATAATCAAGACTTAAGTTCAAAAATGGAAAATATGAAACAGGAGTTGAGTTTAAAAATGGATACAAGTTTAAAACAAGAGATAAATAGTATGAAAGAAGATATTGAAAGGAATCTAGAAGATTTTAAAAGAGAAATATATGAAAATAGCAAAACAATAGAAAATAATTGGCAACAAGTGATCAAAGAAGTGAAAGTTGGTATGAAACAAATAAGAGAAAAATTTATAGAACCATGTAAAGGTCAAGAAAATCAAGAAGATGATTCAAAGCTGGACAAGGCTGAAGAAAAATATGAAAATACTACATTACATGAAGAGCAAGACAAACAAGTTATAGTGACACACCAAGAAGAAAGAGCAAAAGTTGGGGAAAAAGTCAAAATTCAAAGTAACCAAGCAGAAGCAGGAACACAAATGAAAAATGAAAAGTTTATACCAGAATATAGTAGAAAAATGAAATTATATGAAAAGTTGAAGTTAATAGAAAAATATGTAAATTATGGAGGTAGAAATGAAATGAAGATGGATATACAGTGGGGAAAAATAGGATTTTTGGTAACAATAATGAGTAAAATGAATTATCAGGCAGAGTGCATGAAACCAAGCATCAATAATAAGTATGAGCAAGAATATATCAAGATGAGCAGATATATGGAAAAATGTGGAAAGTTTTGTGGGGAAACTCATAAGAACACAGTTTATTACTGGGGAATAAACCCAAAAGTAAACTGGAAAACCAGGAAAAAGACATAAAATACAAATATAGATCAGGAAGGATGGATGGAAGACCAACATTAGCACAGGAACATGGAAATGAAAATTAATAAAAGATCAAGTTAAAAAATATAAGCAAATTGAAAATAAGTAAAGGTTCTTCATAGGGAAGTATCATCATAATCAGTCCGTATATGGTAAAAACAAGAGATGGAGTGAACAGTTATGAGTTAGTGGACATCAAGACACAGAAGATCAAAGGAATATACAACATTGATAGTATTTTCAAATATTATATATAAAATAAAGTGATTAAAATCCATATTGTACAAAATATAAACAGAAAACAACAATAATTAATTAAAAGAAGTGAAGTGAAGAAATTTAGAAATACATGTTCAGAGTAAAATGATTAAAATAAATAAGAATGTAGATGGTGGATAGGTAAGATGATAGATGGTGGATGATTTGAGTGGAAACAGTGTAGGCAAAAAGAAACAGGATGATAACAAGTATTTCAAAATATGATGAATTATAAATGAATATATGATATAAATGCGGTTAAAATAAAAGAATTATAAGAAGGTATGAAATAATGATGAAATAAGAAGGTACTAAGGTACAGAATAATGAAGTAAAAATGCGGTAACATATGAAGAAATATAAATTATCCTGTAGGCAAGAATTATAAAGTAGTAAGAGAAAGTATGGAGATGGAATGGAAGCAAATAAGTTAGAAGAAAAGGAAAAGTGAGAGTGTTGAGAAAAATTACAAAGAGAAGAAGAAACTTAGGAACTAAAAGCATAAATCTTAAATTAATGAAAATATGTACAACTTAAATTTAAAATTAAACAAGGACAATATGGAAAAACATTATAATAATATCAATGAATACAAGTCAAAATATTTTAAAATAAATAACATGTTTGTAGAAATCTTATAATCTTCAATGATAAGATACTAGGGAACAACCAAATGAAGTCTTGATATCACTAGAGGGAAGAAATAAAAATTGTATTAATGATTTGATTTAAAATAAAAGAATTGGTTAAAAAAAATAATAATAATAATAAAATGGGAACGATACATGATGATTGGAAACTTACTAAGAATGTTGATTCCAAAAGTTTGAACAGCATATCTTGGATAAATTTGTAAATAATATACTAGTAGTTGTAGATTTGTTGATAGTTTATCAGTTGATATGTTATTTGAGTTTATTGAGTTTTCTTGTTAAGTTGTTAAATGTTAATGTTTAATTTGTTAACAGTTTTGTTTGATATATAATATTCTTGATAGCTAAAAAAAATAAAAAAAAAATTAATAAATATAGAAGATTATAAAAAAATATGGATATTAAGAAAGCATTGGAAAATTTCAGCAAAATAAATTCTTAAGTTAAAACTGAAAGAATTTATTCTGTAAAATTTTGGGGAAATTTGTAATGGATTTAAACAGACATGAGATTATACAAAAGTAAAAATAATTTGAATAAGTAAATGAATGAATGAAATGTAAATAAAATTCATATAAAGGAATTGCACAAATCATAACAGATAGTTAACCTAAAAATATAAACCATGTAAAAAGAATGTTTCAAAAGCAAATTGTTGAAAGGATAAAAGGTGGCATATAAAGTTAGATAATCTATCATGCAGAGTGTAGTAGAATTTGGATACTTACATAAGAAAATTTAGGCAGGAAGTCACATTTAGGCCAAACATCAAAGAGGTTAAATTCACTTAGGAAAATCACAGTAGAGTTTGTAAAACAAGTTTAGATCACATATTAGGCAATGACAACACTGAATATAACACATTTTAGATCAAAATTAAACTTTCAATACATAAATTTGTTAAATATTTAGAGAATTGAAATGTCAGAATTGTTAAAACCGTTAAAAACCGGAATGAATGATGGAACACTAAAGAGATTTACACCGTTAGAAAGAGCTTAGAACATAGTTTATGAAAATTTAATAGTTCAAAAGATATTAAGTACTAATTTCAGTAAAATCCAATTTTTTTAAAGTACCTGTTAAATGACTGGTGACCAGCAGGTGACAAGTATCAAATCAAAATTTTTGAAAACTTGATTAAGTAATTTAGATAAAATTTAGAAGGGTAAATGGTGTTGAAATTCAAATTAAAATTTGTTTAGATTTTTGCATATGATTTAGAACAAACATATTTGGAAATTAATAAAATAAATTAAAGCGGAAATGGAAATAGCAGGTGGCAAGATTTATTACATAAATAGGAAATCTGACATTGAAAGGTCCTCTTTGTATTTCAAGCGTCGACGAGAGCAGTTGAAAATTTCGTTCCTGTAAAATCACGTTTCCATGACAACCAGATAAATGTTCTGTGATATCATTGGAATAAGTGTTCCATGTCAGTTTTTGACAAGAAATTAAGATTTGAAGTTAGATTTTAAAGTTTTGGAATTATCAATTCGAAATTAGAAAATAATAAATATTCCATAAAAAGGAATTATTTGAAATCCTTGGATGGAGAGAAAAAAATCAATTTGTTGGAATAAAAAGTATTGGTGCAGCAGCAAACAGATAAATTGAGTAGCAGAATTTAATTTATAAACCAAAACAAATCAGGAAGCAGTATACTAAAACCAAAATTAAGGAAAAGGGGAATTCACGCCAGACAACTGTGAGTTTTTGAAACATTTTTTAATAAACAGATTATTGAAATCTAAAATCAATCAGTGATACAAATAAAGGTGTTTTCAATTTAGTATAATGAATATTGTTGTTTAGAGTATTGAAATATTTTTGTAACAAATCGATAGAAATTTAATAAGATTTAAGTAACCAGGAAATTTATTTTGTTGAAAAGGCAATATTATATATATCAAAATTGTATTGTGGAAAATCATTATTAATAAATTGTAATTTGATCCAGAATTTGAAAATTATTTATTAGTCTTCTAAAAATCTTAAAAAAAAAATAAAGTGGAAAATATAATTTAAAAATTTTAAAAAAGTGATAGTGTAACGAAGAAGAAAGAGAGACTTATAAGATAAGTATAAAATTCATTTATTTATATAAGATCTACAATTTTGAACCCAAGCAAAAAAGACCCTCAGGTAATCACATATTCGAAAATAAAATACAGTGTAAAATTATTACATATTATAATAATATATATATATATATATATATATATATATATATATATATATATGTTATATCACACTTCTCAATATTAACTTTTTAAAAAAGATTTTATTAATAACAATACAAAATAATAACTTTAAAATACAAATGAAAAATAACGGTATAAAGTGACAGATTTACTGAGTAATAATGAATAACAAACAAGAGAGATATTACAATATATAACCTAATGAATGCTGAATCGGCACTGTCGACACGGGGATTCCCACGGATGCTCGGCGTTACTGTAATGTGATACTCCACGAGTCGCTGACTTAGCTGGGAATGTTATATTGCGATATAAGTTCATAGTATAAACTTATATAACAATTCCCATCCATATAAAAGAGTTGATGGTACAGCATCAACTTTTATTCTAGGTTATGGAGTTCTATATCGTCGGTTGGACTCAGGAGGCTGTGTAGCTTTCCTTTGGACTTAGGGTTTGATGGTGATGTAGGGGGTGTGTGCTGGACAGCGGAGCTGGGTGTAGTGGTCTTCTTGAACCTCTTCTGGATTGACTTCACTGTGAGGAATATAATCACAATTAATATTAACGTGACTGTTGTACGTCTAATTCTTGCAACTGTAGGGGTGTTAAATTTGGTATTTTCTTGGCAGCTGGCATGCCGTTGCAGCAGTTGAAAGGAATGTCCACTGGGTGGTTCCTATAAGTGACCGTTTTGACCCTTACATTTGATGGCTATGGGTAGTTGTCTGGAAATTGAGATCAACCATAGGTTTATGTCGATCTCTTGTATATTATATTCTTCTGCATATAATATGGAAGTTTTGCAGGTTGCTGGAAGTGTGGCTCGCTGTCTGAGAAGCTGACCTTCGCAGATGTCATCTTTGCCTATTGGATGTGATATGGCTTTGGATCAAATCTTATGATGTTTAGTTAAAGGCTTGCAGTCGCTCAGGTCTTCGAAGGATGTGTATAATAACGAATCGTCATCTCTCGCGATAAATTTAGTCTTTATTAAAAGTATATGATGGAACTCTGTTCGATCATCCAAAATTGGGATCGGATAAAGGTGGTAAAGGGTGTAAATCTCATGATCAACTAAAGGAATTTTGAGTACAAAAATGATTTTGGTGTTGATTTGAAAAGCTTCCAATTCTATCAAATCAATGTACTGAGCAACATTTGAACTGTAAATCGGAAGTGGTAAATTATTTTCGTGTAGTGACTGAGAAACCTTTTGAAGGGAATCGACCAAATCTACTGGGGTTATGATCGAACTATGTAAAATTTTTAAGCGGGCAAAAGAGACTGCAGTTAGAACATCATCTAGAGTGTTTTCAATAAATATGTAACTCTCCATTAGGCTTTCACACAGATCTAAGATATTGATTTGAAATTCATGAAAATCAAGATCATTTGAAATGTATAAAATTGACTGTCTTATTTTTTCAATGTTATTCGAGAATAGTTTCTCCTCGGATTGAAATTTTTGTAAAGCGTTGTTGAGGCTAGTTATGACTGAGGTTGTTACAGATATTTGTTTCTTTACTAAGTCTTGAATTTGGTGTTGGTCTTTAGTAATTTTAGTTATAGTCATTTATGTATTCACCATCTGTTGCGTCTAAGTTTCCTGAAATAGCTTTCCAAACTGATCCCAGTCCGTTAATAAGTCCGCGTTTTCTTCTGTTAGTAGGGTAAGTTTGAGTGGCAGCGAAGATGTCTGTATATTTAGAGTTAACGAATTTAGAAATTTGTTTCAAGAGGCTAACATGTGTTTGTATTTTTGGTTTAAATGATTTTGTATTAGTTGTGTTTTCGTTAATTGTGTCTAAAATTCGGTTTAGTATGGCGTCTTTATTTGAAATAGCATCTCTGAAAGGGCTGAGGTCTTTGAAGACAAGAAGTGTCCATTTGTCGTTTGAAATTTTAAGTGTGCCTTCTTCATGGAAGAAAACTCCTATTGTATTCTTAACGGGTGTATGAGAGTATTGTTGGAGGTTCACGACTGAAAACAGTCCACAGAATCTGAAAAGAAGGGATTCATTCAAAATATGGTTTTAGTCTGTCAAAGTTAATTTTACTGATTTGGTTAGTCTGTAAGTTTATAACTGTGGCAGAGTTTTTTCTAATCGCGGTAATTTCAAAAGGTCCATTGAATTTGTTTTCAGATTTGCTTTTAATCTGAGACTCTTTCACGTAAACTTTGTCGCCTACTTTGTATTCTGGTTGGTTAGTTGAAACATGTTTGTCAAATCTAACTTTAGATTTTTGTTTTTGTTGGTCGGTTTTTGCGCGGGCAAGTCTATAATAGTAGTTCATTTTGTTATTAAGGTTCCTAACATATTTGGAAATGAGTTTTTCCTGTTCGTATAATGTTTCGGGGGGTCTAGTAGAAGTGTGCCCAAAGAGAGTTCGTAGGAAGTGAAACCAGTAGTCTTGTTTTTAGTGTTGTTGTAGCAGATAACTGCGTAAGGGAGGACGTTGAATGGATGTTCGTCCGGATATTCAGCTGTATTTGCCCTTATCAATTCCGCTAAAGTCGCGTGAAACCTTTCGATAGAACCATTTGATTCGGGATAGTGGACACTTGAAAAGGATAGTTTTATGTCATATAGTTCGCACAGGTCCCTTATTAGAGTATTGTCAAATTCACGTCCATGCAATGGACGCGAAGTGGGGTACCGTAATGTTGGAAAAATACGAAGAGGGTGTTTACGACTGTTTTAGCTGTTTTGTCACCAATATAGTAAGCTTGAGTAAATTTGGTTAGTTCATCCCTAATGGTCAGTGCGTAGTTTCTCGTTGGACATTCGAAAATATCAATGTTGATACGTTCGAAGCGTGTTTTTGGTGTTTCGGTTATGACAAAAGGAGCACTTAAGTTTTTCTAAAGAACTTCACCTTTTGGCAAGTTTCGCAGGACTTAATAAATTGCTCTACACTTTTGATTAGTCCAGTCCAATTATACTTTTCTTTAATGCGTCGGATGGTCTCGTTAATTCCACCGTGAAGGTTATTTTTGCCGCAGTGGTACTGTTGCAGTATAACGGGAATTTCGTCTTGTGAAGGAGTTATCACAATATTTTGACAGATTTTTAGTTTTACGTCTTTGTCTGCAAATATAAAGGATAGTGTTTCAAGAATCGGTAGTTCTACATTGTTTTCAATACAGAACGTTTCGGATTCGTCGAACTGGTCTTGGTTGTGATAGAGGATGTTGAAAAGATGTGAGACAAGTGACTATTCGTTTGTGAAATTTGTCTAGGAGTTGGGCGTTAGAAATTTCTATTTTTGAGTATCGATTCAGTTTTATATAGTTGAACAAATCGATCAAACTCTGTTATCATTCTTTCGTCATGTTCATCGGGTTCTTGATTATTGTCGGAGTCTGGTTGTTCTGAGTCGGTTTCGTTATTTGCAAAGATGTTGATTTTAGAAATTAAGTCGGTTTAATTGTTTGAAGTGATTAATTTTGACACGGGAAAGAGCGTCTGCGTTCAAGTTTACCTTGCCGGGCTTGTATTCGATTTTATAGTTATACTCCTCTAGTTTGAAGCGCTATCTGGCTAGACGACTGCCAGGGTCTTTGATCGAAAAGAGCCAAGTAAGCGGACGGTGGTCACACAGAAGTGTGAAATTTCTCCCAAAAAGATAAGGTCTTTAGTGCTTGACCGCCCAAAAAATGGCTAGCAGTTCCCGTTCGATAGTGGAATATCGAGTTTCTGCAGCGCAGAGTGTACAGGAAGCATATGCTATAGGAAGATCTTTTCCTACGGGGCCTTGTGAGAGAACCGCTCCAATTGCGAAAGCACTAGCATCAGTAGTGAGCAGGAATGGTTCTTCGAAATTTGGGTATATCAAGATAGGGTCAGATACAAGAGCATGCTTCAGTTCGTTGAAGGAAGACTTGCAATCTGCGTCGAAGATGAATTTGACGTCTTTTTGCAGGAGTTTCGTAAGAGGCTTTGAGATTTTAGCAAAGTTAGGGATAAAACGTCGGTAATATCCGGCGAGACCTAGGAAAGATTTAACGTCTTTCGGAGTTTGAGGCAGAGGAAAATTTTTGATGCATTCAACCTTTGAAGGGTTTGGTTTTACTCCTTCTTGGGTAATGAGATGACCAAAGTAAGCCACTTCCTTACGGAGAAACGCACACTTGTCAGGTTGAATTTTTAATACTCTCTTCGAGGTGTCATTCCTTTGTACGCAAGACAATATATATATATGTTATATCACACTTCCATAATTTCACTTTTTAAAAAAGACTTTATTTATACTTGCACAATTAATAAAACTTTTAATATAAACTTGAATATAATGAAAATAATAATAAAACTTTATAACAATAAAAAGGAAAAAATGAGTGTTAAACTAACTAGACAAATCTGTAAGTAACAATGAATACAGACATAAGGCAATTGAACAATTTATAACATTAGAATGCTGACTAAGCTGTCGCAGCGTTTGCTGTTCTCACGGATGTACGTCGTCGAAGGTAACCTGAGACGACACGTGGATACTGACTCAGCTTGGGAACTGTTGCTAGATGGTTTCACATAAGTCGATGGAATAACTTATATAACAACTCCTATCCATATAAAAAAGTTGATGCTACAGCATCGACTTTTAAGGGAGGTTCTGCAATTCCATATCCTCGACAGGACTAAGGAGGCTATGGAGTTTTACCCTGGGCTTGATGGTTGATGGACCTGGTGGTGGTGCTGGATCGGCAGGAGGGCTGATCGTTGGAGGCTTCTGGAATTTCTTCCTGATGATGTTCATGGAAAGGAGGGCAACCACAATTGCGGTTGTTGCCATTGTGATGATCGTAAACCAGGAGGTGTGTTTCTCCAAGAATGGTTGGTCTAGGAGCTTTTCCAATTCCCTGGAGTATTGTCTAAGCTTATGGTTAGCGATATTCCGGTCTCTGGCATCCAATTCTTGTAGTCTCATGGGTTTCAACTTTGGAAGCTGACTGATGGTTGGCAGGTTGTCGCAACACTTGTATGGGATGTTGACTGGGTGACTCTTAAGTGTGATGTTGTCAACGTTGTTGGTGGTCCTTCTGGCATGGACCCTGGTGTTTCCGATGAAGGCATTGCAACTGGGTTGGATGGTCAGTAGAGAATTTGTCGATATGGATTGGGTAACGACATCTTCTCCCTTGCACTTGATGTTGATGGGCAACTGTCCGGAAATCGAGATTAACCAAAGGTTCAGGTCAATCTCTTGAATATTATACTCTTCGGCATATAATATTAAAGGCTGACAAGTTGAAGGAAGGGCTGCTGGCTGTCTAAGAAGCTGTGCTTCGCAGAGGGCTTCTTTGTCTATGGTGTGTGGAATAACTTTGGAACAGATCTTATGTTCTTTAGATAATGGTTTACAGTCACTCAAGTCTTCGAAAGATGCGTACAATAGCGAATCGTCATCTCTCGCGATATATTTTAATTTTGTTTGGAAGAATATGGTGAAATCCTGTTCGATAATCCAAAACTGGGATAGGATACAAGCGGTATAGTGTATAAGTTTCAGGATTGACTAAGGGGATTTTTAGTACAAAAACAATTTTAGTATTGATTTGAAAAGCTTCCAATTCTATTAGATCGATGTATCTAGCAACATTTGAACTATAGGTTGGAAGTGGTAAGTTATTTTCATGAAGTGACTGTGATATTTTCTGCAGGGAGTCGACCAAATCTACTGGGTTTATAATTGAGCTATGTAAGATTTTTAGACGGGCGAAAGAGACTGCAGTTAATACATCGTTGAGGGTATCTTCAATGTATACGTAACTTTCCATTAAGCTTTCACACAAATCCAAGACATTGGCTTGAAGTTCATAAAAAGCAAGATCGTCTGTAATGAACACAATTGACTTCCTAATTGCTTCGATATTTTCCGAAAATATTCTCTCTTCGGACTGAAATTTTTGTATTGTGGTGTTAAGGTTCTTAATGACTGAAGTTGTTACTGATAATTGTCGTTTCATTAAGTTTTCAATTTGATGTTGGTCTTTAGTAATTTTGTTTATAGAGTCACTAAAGTATTCTCCGTCTGTTGCATCTAAGTTACCGGAAATAGATTTCCAAATCGATCCCAGTCCATTAATTAGTCCGCGTTTCTTTCTGTTGGTACTGTAAGTCTCAGTGTCAGCGAAAATTTCTGTATATTTGATGTTAACAGATTTTGATATTTGTTTCAGGAGGCTTACGTGAGTCTGTACTTTTGATTTGAAGATTTTAATGTTAGTTTTGTTGTCGTTAATAGTTTCTAAAAGTCTGTTCAGTATATTGTCGTTGTTAGAAATAGCGTCTCGAAAGGGGTTTAGATCTTTGTAAACAAGGAGTGTCCATTTCTCATTAGAAATTTTAATGGTGCCTTCTTCATGGAAGAAAACTCCTATAGTATTGTTAACAGGCGTAATGGAGTACTGTTGAAGGTTCACGACTGAAAACAGTCCACAGAATCTGAAAAAAGGGATTTATTCAAAATAGGGTTTTAGTCTGTCAAAGTTAACTTTAGTTATTTGGTTTGTTTGTAAATTTATGACGGTGGCAGAGTTTTTTCGTATTGCGGTAATTTCGAAGGGGCCGTTGAATTTGTTTTCGGCTTTGTTTTTGATTTGGGACTCTTTTACGTAGACTTTGTCGCCTACTTTGTAATCGGGTTGTTTAGTAGAAACGTGTTGGTCAAATCGCACTTTAGATTTTTCTTTCTGTCTTTCGGTTTTAGCACGGGCGAGTCTGTAGTAATAGTCCATTCTGTTATTTAGGTCTCTTACGTATTTCGAAATCAGTTTTTCCTGGTTGTAAAGGGTTTCTGGAGGCCTACTTGAAGTGTGCCCAAATATGAGTTCATAGGGCGTGAAACCGGTGGTTTTATTTTTTGTGTTATTATAACAGATGATGGCATAAGGGAGGACGTTAAATGGATGTTCGGTTGGATGTTCCGCTGTATTTGCCCTTATCATTTCTGCTAAGGTCGCGTGAAATCTTTCAATAGAACCGTTTGACTCGGGATGTTGAACGCTGGAGAATGTCAGTTTTATGTCGTATAGTTGGCATAAATCCCGCATTAAAGTGTTGTCAAATTCACGTCCATAGTCACAATGGATGCGAAGTGGAGTGCCGTAATGTTGAAAGAAAATCAAAAGGGTGTTTACGACAGTTGAAGCTGTTTTGTCGTTTATGGGGTAGGCTTGTGTAAATTTCGTTAGTTCATCCCTAATAGTCAGTGCATGATTTCTACATGGATACTCGAAGATGTCAATGTTAATACGTTCGAAAGGAGTCTTGGGTGTTTCCGTAATAACAAAAGGTGCACTTAGGTTTTTCCTACAGAACTTTACCTTTTGGCAAGTTTCGCAGGATTTGATGAATTGTTCTACAGTTTTAATTAAGCCGGTCCAATTGTATTTTTCCCTAATACGTCTGATAGTTTCGTTAATGCCACGATGGAGGTTGTTTTTACCAGAGTGGTATTGTTGTATTATTATAGGAATTTCGTCTTCGGTAGGAGTTGTAACAATGTTTTGGCAGATTTTCAGTTTGATTTCTTTGTCGGAGAGAATGAAAGATAAAATTTCAAGAATGGGAAGTTCTATGTTATTTTCTATGCAGTATGTTTCGGAGTCGTTGAATTGGTCTTGGTTGGTATAAATAATTTTGAAAAGATGTGAGACGACAGTTTCAGGGTCATAGGGCAAAGGTACAACTAAGTATTTTCTATGCCTGACAGATTTACTGGCCATGATGTTAAGAGTGTCATTACTGAAATTAGGTTCTTCTTCGAAAAAGTCCTCAATAATTTTGTCGTGTAAGTCGTTAGTTTTGTTTTGCCAAAAGAATGTAACTATGCGTTTGTGGGACTTGTCTAAAAGTTGAGAATTGGATATTTCAATTTTAGAGTAATCGATTATTGACTCAGTTTTGTAGAGTTGAACAAATCGATTAACCTCAGCAATAATTCTTTCGTCATGTTCGTCGTCATTGTCAGAGTTTTCACGTTGTTCGGAGTCAGTTTCGTTGTTAGCAAAAATTTTGATTTTGGAAAGGAAATCAGCACATTGCTTGAAATGGTTGATTTTGATGCGAGAAAGAACATCTGAGTTTTGGTTTACCTTGCCGGGCTTGTACTCAATCTTATAATTGTATTCCTCCAGCTTAAGGCGCCATCTGGCTAGACGACTGCCAGGATCTTTGATGGAAAAGAGCCAAGTAAGCGGACGGTGGTCACACAGGAGTGTAAACCTTCTCCCAAAAAGATACGGTCTGTAGTGCTTAACAGCCCAAACTATGGCCAACAATTCTCGTTCGATGGTGGAATATCGTGTCTCTGCAGCACAGAGGGTGCGAGAAGCGTATGCAACAGGGAGATCTTTTCCCACAGGGCCTTGAGAAAGAACCGCTCCAATAGCAAAAGCACTAGCATCAGTAGTGAGCAGGAAGGGTTCTTCAAAGTTTGGATATATCAGAATTGGGTCAGATACAAGGGCTTGCTTCAGTTCATTGAAGGAAGACTTGCAGTCTGCGTCAAAGATGAACTTGACGTCTTTTTGGAGTAGTTTTGTCAGAGGTTTAGAGATCTTCGCAAAATTTGGTATGAAGCGTCTGTAATACCCAGCGAGACCAAGAAAAGATTTGATGTCTTTCGGAGTTTGGGGTTGAGGAAAGTTTTGAATACATTCAACCTTTGAAGGGTTTGGTTTTACACCTTCTTGTGTGATAAGATGGCCAAGATAAGCCACTTCTTTACGAAGAAATTCGCACTTATCAGGTTGAATTTTTAGGTTAGACTTCCGAAGTCGTTTAAAAACTTCTGTCAACCGGGAAATATGTTCATGGATGGTCGGAGAGTAGACGATGATATCATCCATGTAGACGAGACAACGTTCATTCTGTATACCGAGAAGAATATTGTCCATGACCCTCTGAAAAGTAGAAGGTGCATTTTTAAACCAAATGGCATACGAACGAATTCGTAATTACCATTTTCGACAGAAAAGCCAGTCTTAGGAATATCTTCCTCTTGGATTTCCAACTGGTGGAACCCGGAAGCGAGATCCAGTGTCGAAAAATATTGACACTTTTCAAGTTGGTCGAGAAGATCGGAGATATTTGGCAGAGGATATTTATCATCTACAGTCAATTCATTTAATTTCCTGTAATCGATAACTACTCGCCACTTTTGTTTACCAGAAGCATCGAGCTTCTTGGGGACGACCCATACAGGGGAAGACCAAGGAGATGAGGAGTGCCTAATGATACCTTGTTCAAGCATTTTTCCAATTTGGGTTTTCACTTCCTCTTTATGAACTTGAGGATATCTATAGGATTTAGTGAAAACGGGCTTTGCGTTGTTCGTATCAATCGAATGTTTAACCTCGTTAGTGAAAGTCAAGACGTCACCTTCAAGATAGAAAATGTCTTGAAATTCCAAACAAAGATCAGTGATATGTTCGCGTTCTTCGTCATTTAGATGTTCAGTTCTAATTTGTTGTCTAATAGTCGAGTTTCTGTCTATGTATTGGGGTTCATGATAATCGTCTGTATTGAAATTCAGAAGAGAGTGAGTTTTGTCAAGTGGTTCCAGTTTTAAATCAGAAAAAGTTACTGTTTTGGGCATCGCGTTAGCGTTGATAATGGAAGTTAGAAATTCACCTTTTGAGTTAATGTGTACGAGTGCGTTTGGAAGTCGTATTCTGTCAATTTCTTGAGTTGGTAAGATGGCGTCGATGTTAGAAAGATCGCATTTAAGTTTAAAGATCTTTTCTGTGCGTGCCTCAATGGTTATTTTGTTTTGTGTAGGTGTTTGTGAAGTAATATTAGGCTTAACGTTGAGTGTGTCGGGTACATCAGTCAAGGGTTGATCGTTATCGGGAACTTTGTGTAAAGGGATGGTTTTAAAATTTGTTATTAGCTGTTTGGATTTTAAGTCAACTATTCATTCATAGTGTTCAAGAAAATCTAATCCTAGTATGCCGTCAAACTCAATGTCCAAATCGTATATGAAAACTTTATGTGGGTTACGTGGAGCGAATGGGATTAAAGTTGATTGTGAGATGGGAATTTTTTCGTGGGTAATACCTTGAATAGTTACCCTTTCAGGAGATCTTTGGGTGAAATTCTTTACGGTATTTTCTTCGAAGATAGAGATACCAGCTCCGGTATCAATAAGAAGTTTAAATTTAGAAGAAGCGTCAAGAATATAATATAGATTTTTAGAGTTCACAGTAAGAAGTGGGCTTAAAGAAATAGTTGCTCCGGGAAGTTCAAGTCGGGGTTCAAGTCGTCCAGATTGAGATTTTGAATCTGGGTTTCGATTTCGCACAAAGTTGTTGTCGAATCGGGAGGTTGATCTAGGCTCGGAAGCGCTAGAAAATCCTGATATTGATGACTATTAAAAGGCTCGATAGGGGTATCTTTGTTTGTTTGTTCGACGATAGGATAATTTTGAAGATCATCCTCATAATCGTAAGTGTTGCCATCCTCGGTATAGTAATTGTAGTCTGGATAGTGGGAATAACCATCATTTAGATGTTGGTTGAAGTGGTGCGTCCTTTCAGGACGGTTGTTGGGATTGTTCTGTATGACCGAAGGTCGAGAATAATTCGGGTTCATTTGAGACCTAAAAGGGGGTCTCTGGAAGTTTGATGGGCGAAATTGTTGTCCTTGTTGAACGGGGGGATTGTTTGTAGGGAAATTTGGCCTTGTTTGTTGATTAGGTCCAACAGGATTTGGCCTATGGTTTTGGTTGAATTGTTGAGAACCATTTTGATTTTTCAATCGGCAATTTGCGGCTATGTGGCCTAATCGACCACAATGAAGACACTTAAGAGGTTGTGTCGGCTTTCGTGTTTGAAAGTTGGGTTTGAGAGGAACATATTTGTTCGTTTTTTGATCCTCGAAATAAGAAAGTTGAAGCTCTCTCCTAATCCGGGAGTGTGCCTCTAGAAGGTCTTTTGGGTTACTGGCACGAATTACCTGACCTAAACGGGGTTCTAATCCCGTAAGAAGGGTATTCATCACCATTGTATCCACTAGAGTGGTCTGGGCGTCTTTTTGTTCTGGACTAAGCCCAGCGGTTTTGTGGATACAGGAGTGCATTTTCGCACTCAAAACTTGGAGTCGATTATAAAATGTCAGTGGGGACTCATTTGAAAGTTGTTTCAGACGTTGTAGGTCATGAATCAGGGAAGAGAGATCACGAGAATCTCCAAAGTGTAGGGTCAAGAGTTGTTTAATTTCAAGGTATGTCCGGGATTCCTTGAATTAACTAACTGCGCTGCTTTCCCTTTGAGTTTGTTCTTTATATGGATCACTAATAAATACTTTTGATCCGCGGTAGACATATTATATGCGCAATTACACGCATCTATGAAGGTTCCCAAGGAAATTTGGTCGCCTTCAAATTCGGGTATAACGGAAAATATTTCCGTTAACCGATATCTCTCGGTTTCGGTGGTAACCGGAGTTGGTGAAGCTTGTGCCATTTTATGTGTATCGATATAAAAGAATTGGAACAAGAGAATGAAGTGTATAAAAATAAAATATTAAAGGGTATAGAAAATTAATATACTGTAGAATGTGTTAATTGGGATAAACGATTGTTTGAACGATAGAACAGTATGGTATAAAATGTGAAGCAATTAAAAACGATAGATGAAAATATCAACTCAAATAAATCAATTATTCAGATAATAAATCAATAAAATAAGTAAATCAGATATATGAAATGGCAATAAATAAATAAAATAAATATATCAAATAAATCAAGTAATGAAATAGATCAATATTTCATTCAAATCAAATATATAAAAATCAAATAATAAAATCAATAAAAATCAAATGTATTAAATCAAATTATTAAAAATCAATGCTCAATCAAATAATATTTACTTAAAACGAATGACGATTCACCATTACTTACATCAACAGGAACATTGAAAGCGCCGTGTTCTACGTTTGATTGCAGTGAGGACTTCTTTCAGGTTCGTTGTTCCGTTGAGGGATAGGAATCCGCCGCTACCAGTTAGAGTACTCGTGTTCTAGTAACGTTAGACGGATCCTACTGACTGCGCCAATTTGTTATATCACACTTCCAAAATTTCACTTTTTAAAAAAGACTTTATTTATACTTGCACAATTAATAAAACTTTTAATATAAACTTGAATATAATGAAAATAATAATAAAACTTTATAACAATAAAAAGGAAAAAATGAGTGTTAAACTAACTAGACAATCTGTAAGTAACAATGAATACAGACATAAGGCAATTGAACAATTTATAACATTAGAATGCTGACTAAGCTGTCGCAGCGTTTGCTGTTCTCACGGATGTACGTCGTCGAAGGTAACCTGAGACGACACGTGGATGCTGACTCAGCTTGGGAACTGTTGCTAGATGGTTTCACATAAGTCGATGGAATAACTTATATAACATATATATATATATATATATATATATATATATATATATATATTATATAAATATAATATATATTGTTTCTGGTCAGGAACCTTCATCAGTTGCGCTTCCCACAATTGAATGTCCTCTCGAACACTTCTTTATGCATTTGATGCATTTCGTTAAATTTGAAGACGCGAGATGTAAGACCGACATCTAGGATTTTCAAGAGAATCAGTACACAGAGGTTCCGAATCTGGAGCCGTTCCGTGTAATTGCTGTTCTCCCTTAACTCCTAGGACAGAATGTCACGATAAAATTTTTAGGTTACTTCACCTGTCAGAGATATTGAATACTCTCTTCGAGGTGTCATTCCTTTGTACGCAAGACAATATATATATATATATATTATATAAATATAATATTTGATGCATCAAATGCATAAAGAAGTGTTCGAGAGGACATTCAATTGTGGGAAGCGCAACTGATGAAGGTTCCCGACCAGAAACAATATATATTATATTTATATATAATATATATATTGTCTTGCGTATAAAGGAATGACACTTCGAAGAGAGTATTCAATATCTCTGACAGGTGAAGTAACCTGAAAATTTTATCGTGACATTCTGTCCTAGGAGTTAAGGGAGAACAGCAATTACACGGAACGGCTCCAGATTCGGAACCTCTGTGTACTGATTCTCTTGAAAATCCTAGATGTCGGTCTTACATCTCGCGTCTTTGAATTTTTAAGTTTGACTGTCTAAGACGCTTAAAGACTTCTGTCAAACGGGACATATGCTCATGGATGGTTGGTGAATAGACTATGATGTCATCCATGTACACAAGGCAACGTTCATTTTGGATACCCAAAAGAATGTTGTCCATGACCCTCTGAAAGGTAGAAGGTGCATTTTTCAAATCAAATGGCATACGAATGAATTCGTAATGGCCATTGTCAACAGAGAAACCGGTCTTGGGAATGTTTTTTTCAAGGATTTCCAACTAGTGGAATCCAGAAGCGAGATCCAGTGTCGAAAAGTATTGACACTTACCAAGTTCTTCGAGGAGATCGGAAATGTTGGGCAGAGGATATTTATCGTCTACAGTTAGTTCGTTTAACTTGCTATAGTCGATAACAACTCGCCACGTTTGCTTACCAGAAGCATCGAGTTTCTTGGGGACGCCCCATACGGGGGAGGACCAGTGAGAAGAAGAGTGCCTGATAATGCCTTGATCAAGCATTTTGGAAATTTGGGTTTTCCCTTCCTCCTTATGGACTTGAGGATACCTGTAAGATTTTGTGAAAACGGGCTTGGCATTATTGGTGTCAATAGAGTTTGACGGCGTTAGTAAACGTCCAAACATCACCTTCGAGATAGAAAATATCTTCGAATTCTAAGCAGAATTCTCGCTCTTCTTCGTTAAGATGTTCTGTCCGAATTTGTTCCCTGATTGTAAAGTTTCTGTCTAAGTTTGTAGATTCAGAGTAATCGTGTGTATTCAGATTTAAGAGAGGGTGTGTATTGTCAAGGGGTTCTAAATGAAGATTGGAAAAGTTAACAGTTTTCGGCATTGCGTTCGCGTTTATTATCGAAGTCAGAAATTCTCCCTTTGAATTAACACGTATAACCGGGTTGGGAAGTCGTGCTTTGTCAATTAGTTGTGTCGGTAGAATTGTTGGTATTTCTAAGTTCACATTTGAGTTTGAAAATTTGTTCGGTTCGTGCCTGGATTGTTATTTGATTGTTATGAGTGTGAGGTTGTGCGTTAGTACTGGGGGTGTCTGTTAGTTGTGTATTAGATTGGTCGTGATCCGGGTACTGTATGTAGGGGGATAGTTTTAAAGTTAGTAATTAATTGTTTGGATTTTAAGTCGACGATACATTCATAATGCTCAAGAAAATCAAGACCTAATATTCCATCAAACTCAATATCTAGATCGTAGATAAAGATCTTGTGTGGATTGACTAGAGCGAAAGGAATGAGGGTGGATTGTGAGATCGGGATTTTCTCATGAGTAATGCCTTGAATTGTTACTCTTTCGGGAGATCTATGTGAGAAGTTTTTGACAGTGTTTTCTTTGAAAATGGAGATACCAGCTCCGGTATCAATTAGGAGTTTAAATTTTCCAGAAGCGTCGTAGATATAATAGAGTTTGTTGGAATTTACTGTCAGAAGGGGACTTAAAGAAATGTTTGTTCTGGGAAGTTCAGATCGGGATTGAAGTCTTCCAAATTCAAGTTCTGTATTTGAATTTGGACTTCTGAAACGGTAGTTGTCGTATCTGGGGGTTGATCTAGGCTCGGAAGCGCTAGAAAATCCTGGTATTCATTAGGGCTGAAAGGTACGACAGGGGTATTGTCTACCGTTTGTTCAAACCCATGGCTTTCATTATTTTGGGTGTTGTCATCGAAATACTGCTGATTATTATCAGCATAATAATAATACTCGACTGCATAATATTCGTGATAGTTGCCACTTTGATGGTGATTAAAATTGTGGGTCCTTTCAGGATGGAAATTTGGGTTTGTCTGTATTACAGACGGTCGAAAGTTGTTCGGCTTGAAAGGAGGTCTTTGAAAGTTATTTGGTATAAATTGTTGGCCTTGATGATTTGTGTTATTGTTAATAGGATTTCGAGGCGATGATTGATTCGGCCCAATGAAATTTGGTCTATTATTTTGATTAAAAGGCTGAGGGTTATTTTGAAATCTTAACCGACAGTCCGCAGCCATGTGGCCTAATCGCCCACAATTTAAACATTTAGGAGGTGGATTTGGTTTTCTAGCCTGAAAAGATGGCTTAGGTGGAACGGATTTATTTACTTTTTGTTCCTCAAAATAGGATAATTGAAGTTCTCTTCTTATTCGTGAATTTGCCTCGAGAAGATCCTTCGGATTACTGGCACGGATAATTTGGCCTAATCGAGGTTCTAAACCGGTAAGTAGGGTGTTTAGGACCATTGTGTCAACGAGACTGGTTTGAGCATCTTACCGCTCGTTGCAGACTAGGGGCTTTTTGGATACAAGAGTGCATTTTCGCACTCAAAACCTGAAGTCTGTTATAGAATGTCAAGGGGGACTCGTTTGATAGTTGTTTCAAACGTTGGAGATCGTGAATTAAAGAAGACAGATCCCTAGAGTCTCCAAAGTGTAGTGTTAGAAGCTGCTTAGCTCCTAGAGTTGATTAACTGCGCCGCTTTTCCCCTTAATTTATTTTTGATGTGAATTACCAACAAGTATTTTTGTTCGGCAGTAGACATGTTATATGCGCAATTGCACGCATGTATAAATGTGGCCAAAGAAATTTGGTCGCCTTCAAACTCTAGAATTATTGAAAATATTTCCGACAACCTATATTTTTCAGTTTCTTCGACAACAGTGTTGTTCTGTGCATGTGCCATTGCGATTTAATAGAATTTAAGAACGAAAAAGGTTCAAATCAAAATAATAAAATAGTATGGAAAAATGGTATCAATAAAATAAATGGTGTAAAAATCAATAATCAGTAAATTTGTAAATGGGGAAATACGAAAGATATTTGGATGATAGAATAGTATTGATAAAATAAAATGTAAATAAAATCAATAAATCAAATAATTCACTCAATCGAATGAATAAAATCAAAGTAATCAATTAAATCATAAAATATTTATGTAATCAAATAATAAATCAGTGATTCAATTCACTGAATTAAAAAAAATATCAAATAATGAAAATATTAAAATCAATCAAATATTAAAATCGATTATTATTAATAAACTTAAACGTTAGACGATTCACTACTACTTACATCAACAGAAACATTGTAAGATCCGTGTTCTCCTTGTTATCATAGTTGGGACTTCTTCCAGGTTCTTTGCTTCGTTGAGGGATAGGAATCCGCCGCTACCAGTTAGAAGTAAGTTCGTGTTCTAGTAACGTTGACGGATCCTACTGACTGCGCCAATTTGTTACATCACACTTCTCAATATTAACTTTTTAAAAAAGATTTTATTAATAACAATACAAAATAATAACTTTAAAATACAAATGAAAAATAACGATATAAAGTGACAGAGTTACTGAGTAATAATGAATAACAAACAAGAGAGATTTTGCAATATATAACCTAATGAATGCTGAATCGGCACTGTCGACACGGCGATTCCCACGAATACTCGGCGTTACTGTAATGTGATACTCCAGGTGTCGCTGACTCAGCTGGGAATGTTGTATTGTCGTTGCGATATAAGTTCATGCTAAGTTCATAGTATAAATTTATATAACATATATATATATATATATATATATATATATATATATATGTTACACAATTAACTTTTTAAAAAAAGTTTTTGTTTGAATTACAAAATTAAAAACTTGAAAATAATAATATTGAATAAAATATAACTTAATAAATTTAAAACACTTAATGACGCTCGCTGTCGTCGCATGTGAATTTATAATCTTGGTTTTGCAAGCTAAGCATCAGCAGATTACACGTGCGAATTGCTATATCGTGAAATATGAGATGTAATACGATATTTATGAGAAATGATTATTATATTGTTGTTATGATGTAAATATTCTAAGTGTGGTTTATGATGGATATAACAACTCCCCTTACCAACAAAAAGTTGCTGTGTTACAGGAACTTTTTTTTATAAAATAAGTACAAAAGCAAATCAGGAATAAGAATATTATGCTAATACAAATTTCCAAAGGAATATAAAACATAAGGTAATTAAAATATTAAAAACAATAATATAAAGATAATAATAAATTTCCATAAACATTATTACATAAAATATATTGATTAAAAATATGAAATATGAAATAATAAAAATGGTAAAAGAGAAAACGTAATAATCAAAATTTACAAAATTATTTATTTGCTTGAAGTTCGATATCTTCGGCAGTTTTCTCCTCTAGAATAGGTCTTAACTTTGGTAAGAGTCTAGACAGTCTACTTTGTGATGACTTCGTAGGGTTTTCGTCCTTTTGGGCTGTGTGACCACTGGTCCAAAATGTTTTAAGCACGAAGGCAGCGATAATAATAACTATGGAAATTATGGTGGCATATGTAAACCACGAAATATTTTTGTTGACGAATGGTTGGTTAATTAGTTCGTCCAACTCTTTCGAATACTCGTTCAACTTATGATTGGCGATGTTTAATTCATCCACATTTAAGTCGTTTAGCATTAATGGTTTCAGCTCTGGGACTTGGATTTTCTCTGAAATCGTGTCACAACAATTGAAGGGGATGACAACTGGCTGGTAATTGTCTATTATGTTGGTGGGTTTGAATGCTTCTGCTTGGACTTTAGTTATTCCAACAAAAGCACTGCATTCGCTCTGTAATTATAACAAGGAATTGTTCGTAATTGTTAAAGTCTTTGCACTAATATTTGGATAACTGATTGTGATGCGGAGGGGTTCCGCAACCATGACTAACCATACGTTGGTTTCTAACTTTTGAACATGGTAGCCTTGGGCAAGTATCACTGCACTTTTACAATTATTTGGTACGGTTTTAAAGTTTTTGAGGAGTTGGGCTTCACACAAAGCACTCGAGTCTATTGGGTACGCATAAAGTTCTGAACACAATTTCTTCCGGATCGTTAATGGTTTGCACTCACTTAAGTCTTTAATGGGGATATACAGCAAAGAATCATCGTTTTTGGCAATATAATTTTGGGTAAATGACAGTACATGATACAAGCCAGTTCTATCATCGTAGACGGGAATGGGATATACACGGAAAGCAGTGAATGATTGTTGTTCGATTAAAGGTATTCTTAATATAAAAACAAGGTCTGAGTCTGTTTGAAAAGCCTCCAATTCAGTGATTTCTAAATATCGCGCAATACTCGAATATTTAACAGGTAGAGGCAAATTATTCTTTACGAGGTGTTGCGATATTTCCTGTAGGGCGGTTATGAACTGTTCGGGGGTTAAAATAGAAGTGTGAATAATTTTCAAACGGGCGAATGTAATTGAGTTTAACATGTCGTTTAAGCTATCTTCTAAGAATAAGTAGTTTTCCATAAGTCTTTCAGACATTTCTAAAAATGAAAGTTTAGCTTCCACGTAAGTCATTTTATCGCTTAGTTTACGTATAGTATTTTCAATTTTCCGAATATTTTCATTGAACGCTTTTTCGTCAAGTTAGATTTGTTGTATAGTATTGTTAAAGTTTTTTATCAATGCAGTTGTTACGCTAATTTGATTTTTCAAAAGGTTTTCTACTTGAAGTTGTCCCTGATTTAATCTATTGATACTATTTGTGAAATATTCCCCATCAGCGGCATCTAGGTTGCCAGTTATTGCCTTGAAGATTGTACCGGCACCATCTATTAATCCGCGTTTATATCTCCTGGTATCCATATGAATTTCGGTGAACTTGTTATTTATGGATTTTGAAATTTGGTTAAGTAGATTTAAGTGAGTTTGGACGTCGGCACGGAATAGGTACATTGAGTTGAGGTTATAAGAAATAGATCTTGTTAATGTGTCAAGGAGTCTGTTATTAGTAGTGAAGACTAGTTCAAGAGCTGAACGATTTTTATGAACTAATAGTGTCCATTTGCAATTTGAAACGTCAATTCGTGCTTCCTCGTGATAGTAAATTCCTATTGTGTTATTTATGTTTTTTATTTCGAACTGGGATGCTGCTGATCCGAACAGCAGGATGACCCTGTAAACAAATTAGTCTTCTATGAATGGTTTCATGCGATCAAAGTTTACTTTCGTATTTTGGTTAGTTCGGGGGTTTAATAAAGTTGCTGAATTTTTATGGATTTCTAGTATTTCGAAAGGTCCGTTAAACTTGTTCTGCAGTTTGTCTTTAAATTGAGATTCTCTTATGTACAATATGTTTGTCAAATCGAACTTTGGCTTTTTGTTTCTGTTGTTCTGTCCTTTCGCGGGCGATCTTATAGTAATGGGAAATTCTATTATTGAGGTCTCTAATATATTTTGTAATCAGGTCTTTTTCGTTGTATAAAGTTTCTGGGGGTCTGCTGGAAGTATGGCCGAAGATAAGTTCATAGGGTGTGAACCCATGTGTCTTATTGGCAGAGTTGTTATATGCGATTACCGCATAGGGTAAAATAATAATGGGGTGTTCATCGGGATGTTCTGCTTTATGAATTCGTATCATATCTAGAAGAGTAGAGTGGAACCGTTCCAATGATCCGTTGGATTGCGGGTGACCAACACTTGAATATGAAAGTTTAATGTCGAAGAGTTTACAAAGATCTTTAAGTAGGGCGTTATCGAATTCGCGACCATAGTCACAGTGTATTCTAATAGGTGTTCCGAAATGTTGGAAAAATAAAAGAAGCGTATTGACTACTGTTTTAGCAGACTTGTCGGTAATTGGGTATCCTTGGGAAAATTTGGTTAACTCGTCTCTTATGGTCAAGGCATAGTTTTTATTCGGGACTTCGAGGATGTCAATGTTAAGTCTTTCGAATGGAGTTCTTGGAGTTTCAGTAATTACTAGAGGGCTATCAAGGTTTTTGCGAGATGTTTTAGCAGTTTGGCATATTCGACAGTTCTTAATATAATTGTCAACATCTTTTGTAAGACCCTGCCAATTATATTTTTCCCTAATTCGCCTAATTGTTTCATTAATACCCCTATGTATGTTGGTCTTTCCGTTATGAAATTGTTCAAGAATTATTGGCACTTGATCTTTTTCGATAGTTTGAGTTATGTTTTGGCAAACTTTCCATTTTACGTTTAATTCTGCAAAGATAAAAGAAAGCATTTCTAAAATTGGTAATTCCAAGTTATTCTCGACGCAATAGAGTTCTGATTCGGTTAGTACATTTTTGCTTTTAAATATTGAAGCAAATAGAATCTCGTTTACGGTTTAAGGATTAGATGGTAAGGGTATAATATAGTACCGTCTTTTTCTAATACTTTTGCTGGAGAATACGTTAATTTTATATCGTTCGAAGTCGGCATTTTCTTCAAAGATATCTTCCAAGATTTTGTGGTGAAAGTCTTTAAGATTGTCGGTTTGAAAGAAAACTAGAATGTTTTTGTTTTCTCTGGCAAGAAGTTGGCTGTTAGAGTATTGTATCTTACTGTAGTCAATGAGTGAAACTGTTTTGTAGCGTTCTACGAACGTTCGAAATTCGGTAAATATTAGGTCATCGTCGTTATTTGTTTCAGGTTTGTCTGAGTCGGTGTCATCGTTTTTGTTAAGGGGGTTTATTGGAAAGTATTGAAAATTGTTATTTTAATGCGCGAAAGGGCGTCGGCATTTTTGTTGACTTTTCCTGGCTTGTATATGATTTCGTAATCATATTCCTCAAGTTTGAGGCGCTATCTCGCAAGTCGACTACTCGGATCTTTAATAGAAAAGAGCCACGTTAACGGGCGGTGATCGGTCAGGAGTTTAAACTTGCGGCCAAAAATTATTGGACGAAAGTGTTTGACAGCCCGACGATGGCCAGAAGTTCGCGCTCTATGGTTGAGTATCTAGTCTCTGCTTTGCAGAGAGTTCTAGAGACATATCCAATGGGCAGGTCTTTGCCTATTGGTCCCTGGGAAAGTACGGCGCCAATTGCGAAAGCACTAGCGTCTGTAATTAGAAGAAAAGGTTCGTTGAAGTCGGGATAGATCAAGATTGGAGTGGATGTGAGAGCTTGTTTTAGTTTGGTAAAGGAGTCAACACAGTCTGAATTAAAATGAAATGAAACGTCTTTTTCGAGCAGTTTTGTGAGAGGTTTGGATATTTTGGCAAAGTTTGGTATAAATCGGCGATAGTAGCCGGCTAGACCAAGAAAAGATTTAACGTCTTTCTGGTTCTGCGGTTGGGGGAAGTTAAGTATACATTCGACTTTGGAGGGGTTCGGTTTTACTCCGTCTTTTGTAATGAGGTGTCCTAAATATGCGACCTCCTTGCGGAGAAATTCGCATTTATCAGGCTGAATCTTAAGATTTGCCTTCCTAAGTCGTTTGAAAACTTCAGTAAGTCGGGCCAAATGTTCGTGTATAGTTGGTGAGTAGATGATTATATCGTCCATATAGACCAAGCATCTCTCGTTCTGGATTCCGATGAGAATGTTGTCCATCACCCTTTGAAAGGTTGAGGGAGCATTCTTCAAACCGAAAGGCATGCGAACGAATTCAAAATGACCGTTCTCTACAGTAAAAGCAGTTTTTTGAATGTCCTTCGATTCAATTTCGATCTGGTGAAAGCCAGAAGCAAGATCTAGTGTAGTAAAGTATTGGCATTTGCCAAGTTGGTCCAGTAAGTCCGATATGTTAGATAAGGGATACTTATCGTCTACTGTGAGTTCATTAAGTTTACGGTAGTCCACGACTACACGCCACTTTTCTTTGCCGGATGCGTCTTGTTTTTTTGGGACAACCCACACAGGGGAAGACCAAGGGGAATTTGAAGGGCGAATGATACCTTGTTCTAACATTTTTGAGACTTGGGTTCGAATTTCTTCCTTATGGATTTGGGGGTAGCGATAAGATTTGGTGAATATGGGTTTCGAGTTGTTTGTATCAATAGAATGTTTTATTTCGTTAGTGAAGCTAAGATTGTCTCCTTCTAGATAGAAAATGTCCGAGAAATCGATGCAAAGTTGTTGGATTAATTCTGCCTCCTCCTCGTTGAGATGTTCGAGTCGAAGTTGGGTGTGAATTTCTGTTAGTCTGCCTATATTAGGATTGTTTCCGAAAGAGATTTGTTCGCAGTGGTTAATAGAAAGATTCTGAATGGGTTCTAATTGGATTTTGTTGAAATTTATAATTTTTGGGCTAGCGTTTGCATTTAAAATAGAAGTGAAAAATTCACCCTTGTCATTAACCTGGACTAAAGCGTTTGGTAATCTTACGTTTTCTCTTACGGTGGAAGTTAGAATAGCCTCCGTATTTCGTAAATCGCATTTAAGTTTAAAAATGCGTTCTGTCCGCGGTTCGATACTGATGGTATTTGAAATCGTTTGGTTGTTTATCTGTAGTTGTCTGTCGGTTGATAATGTCTCTTCAGTAACTTTCATGAGCGGGATGGTTTTGAAATTAGTGACGAAAACTTTCTTATTAAAGTCTATTACACAATTGTAATGCTCCAGGAAATCGGAGCCTAATAGGCCATCGAATTCGATGTCTGGATTGCATATGTAGACTTTGTGTGTGGATCTGTTAGATTGAACGGGATTGAAGTGGATTCGTTTATGAGAATTTTTTGGTTAGTGATACCTTGTATCACAACGTTTTCAGGAGATCGGTTGGGAAATTTTTCAGAAGTTTTGGGCTTGAAGATTCATAAGCCTGCTCCTGTTTCGATTAACAATTTGTAAGTGTTAGAAGCGTCATTGATGTAAAAGAGGTTCTTTGAGTTAACAGAAAGTGCGGGGCTTATAGGAAAGCGTTTTCCGGAAAGTTGAGGTTTGGTTGGAGCTGTCGTTGAAATTCATTGTCTCGAATTGGGACTGAAGATTGAGGATTTGAGTGTCCGGTGGTTTGTCTACGGTGAGAGCCGTTTGAAAATTTCGTTGAGAATTATCGGGTATATCAGAGCAGAATTCTGGGTAAACATTTTCTTAATTGTCGTAATTTTCATAATTGTGAACTTGAGAGTAATACAAATCGTTACTTTGTGTTTCTTTATTCAAATGTGATTATTCATCTTGTTGAGGGTAATTAGAGTCATAGGAATTGTTTGACTGATCATTTGTGTAATTGGGAGTGTTATAAGAATACGACTGATTAAAAATGATGGGCCCTTTGTTGCTGATTTCTGAAAAAGTTTTGATTGGGTCGAAAGCTGTTAGGACCTTGATTTTGCCCGCTAGTTGATGGTCGATTTTGTTGAAATTGTTGTCTATTCTGGTCAAAGTTGGGTCTCATTTGGTTTGCGGGCTGAGAAAATTGACTAGGTCGAAATTGTTGGAAATGATTATTAAGCATTCGTTAAACGAATGCCCTGTTCGTTTGCAAAAAGGCTGTTCAGAGCCATAGAGTCAATGAGAGAAATTTGTGCGTCTTTTTCTTTTGTAGTTATGTTTTGTTTATTGACAGCCGCGTGCATTTTGGCTTCGTGTGTTTGAAGGCGGGCTGCGAAAGTTAATGGGGACTTATTGGGAAGTTGCCACATTCTCTGAAGATCTTGAATTAATGCAAACAAATCGCGTGAATCACCAAAATGTGTTTCAAGAAGCGTTTTGATGTCGTCCCAAGTTGATGGGTTCCGGGAATTTACAAGTTCGGCGGCACGGCCTCTCAACTTGTTTTTTATATGAAGGATTAATAAGGCTATTTGATTAGTAACATCCATGTTGTGTGCTGTTGTGCAAGAGCTAATGAAAGTGTTAAGGAAAATGGGATTCCCGTCCTATTCCGGAATAATCGCAAATATCTCTGAAATTTTGTAAGGTTCTACCGTTGGGGTTGTGGCACCTTGTCTAGTCGTTGCCATTTTGTATTTAGAATACGGTTATTGCACAATATTAGAGAAACAAAAAATAGCAATAGTAGAATGAGAATTCTATCAGATAAAAGTATATAAAATGTTACCAAAAAGGGATAATAATAATTTGTTGTGATAAATGTTTAAAACCTTGTTAATATATTGCGAAATATTTTATCGATATATATCGATAGTGTAGGGGAAAGGTAAATTAGTTAAAAAGGAAATCAAAAATCAATAAATCAGTACAAAAATAAATAAATATGTTAAAATAAATTGTCGTTGATGATAGAAATGTTCGATCAAAAATAAAAAATAAAAATAGTGATTAAGTGTAAATTAAACGTGAATCTTACAGTATAAATCTCGGCATGGACTGTTCCTGGTGCTGATTTGCTCGCAGTTGTGTCTCCAGCTGAAGGTCGTTGTTCCACAAAGGTTTAGAAACCACCACGACGAGTGAGAATTCTTCGTGTTCTTGCCGTGTTGGAACAATCCTACTGACTCCGCCAATTTTTATATTATTACTAACACAATTAACTTTTTAAAAAAACTTTTTATTTGAATTACAAAATTAAAAACTTGAAAATAACAATATTAAATAAAATATAATTTAATGAATTTAAAACACTTAATGACGCTCGCTGTCGTCGCATGTGAATTTATAATCTTGGTTTTGCAAGCTAAGCATCAGCAGATTACACGTGCGAGGAAGCGAAGCGTTGTCCGTGGGAATTGCTATATCGTGAAATATGAGATGTAATCTAAGTGTGGTTTATGATGGAGATAACATATATATATATATATATATATATATATATATATATACTCACTGGCAGGCAAGAAATCACAACACCTAGAAAGAGATGTTTAAATGTAATATTGTTTTGATAAAACACATATGCTATATTAATGAGTAAAAGTTTAAAGTTTGATGAATGTTTTTTCATGTACATTTTTTTATACATTAATACTGTAATCGTTTTTTGCATTTTTAAATTGACCATGAAACGAACTGTTTGAAGTGAATTTGAAAGAGGTCCAATTATTGGTTTGCGGGGGCGGGTTTTTCATTTCGAAAAATCGCTAACAGCACGAACAGAAATCCAACTTTTTATGAGATGTTGTCAAGCATGGTTTGATAATACTCAAAATCGGAGAAGAGTGGTTAGGAGAACAAGGCCATCTTGTGTCCGAACGGGTTAACGCCGTTAAGGTTAATATTAGGGGTTTCCCTTTATTTTTCCTTTAAAGTTCAGGTAAGGCCATATATCTCGATTTTTTCAAAATCTTAGGTCTTATAGTTCTGGAGATAAATGGGGGAATGGGTAAATTATTGTATATTTTAGTTCTTTAAATTAATTATTTTTAGAATATTGAAAAATATATTTGTGTTCTTTAGATGAAGTTCTCTCATTTGATATATTTCATGATTAGTTTGAAAAACTATATTTTTTTATTTTTCATTTAATTCTATAATTTGCCCCCCAAAATTAACATTGGAAGTTCCTCTTATTTTTCCTCTAATCTTTGGGCAACGTCCTATATTCCTCATTTTATCAAAATTTTAGGCTCAATACTTTCGGAGATAAGGGGGGAATGGCGGATTTTTGTATTTTTTCACCCAGAAGTATCCAATATCTTCGTTTATAATATCCACCCTTAATCGAATCGGCAAACTATACACTGATACCAAATTTCAACCTTTTCCGTCCAGTAGTTACGCAGAAAAATGCTGTGATGTGAAAGACGGAGATATCAGAAATGAGAGTTTCCGTATTCACCTATTTCACCTAAAATTAAACTAAAAAAAGTCTTGTTAGGGGTACAACACGTCGGTTCGCATACTTCTCATATCCGTTTGGTTACTCGAGATCAGGGCAGATGTGACCCTAATGTCTCTAACATACTAAGGTTTTTCAATTGTATATAAAAATGTGTATTACATAAGCAACACACAGAATTTTAAAGACCTATATTTTTATAGAGCATTTTCATTTGGTTACCGTACAATGATAAAGCTAATTAATCAGTGATTAGTAATCAGTGCTATTTCTCTGGACTTGCAATCATTACATTTATGAAATAAAATATTTTGTATAATGAAATATAGCTTGTGTCACACATGAATATTGCAGCGTTTATTACCCTCTACAAACAAACGGTTACAATGTTCGTGTTTATATTACTATAAATCAATAAATTAGTTGAATTTTTCTGATACATCTAGTTAAAAGTTTAAGCTTATTTCGTAAATGTGTTAAAATTAGTGCTGTATAATAATCACAATGGGTTTTTATAAAGTAATTACACGTCTGACGAGTTAGTTCAGTACATCTTTCTCAACTTTTTACTTTTATAATCATCATCTCAAATATAATTATAACTCGGTAAATTCTTGTACTAACGAACGATTTTTTATCGAAATCGGTTATAAATATTTGCCCATGACATTGCTAAGCAATAAAAAATACGACACTTACCATATAAGTAACATGAATGTTCAGTAAATTTCTCTTAGTTTCCGCATGCTGAAAACCTGTTTTGTTTGTCTGTATTCTGTACTCTGCATTCTTTCAACAACTTGTGAGGATGAAACATTTTTATGAAATCTATAAATACACAGAATGGACATAATTCTGTCAGTAAATATAAAAGCCGGATAGTCCCTAAATTTTTAAATTCAAATTTAAAAATATTTCAATTGCATTAAATAGATCCACTGAAACAAGCCACCAAAGACCAGGGATTCCTAAATTAAAATTTACAAAAAAATAAATTTGTACGTTAAACAATTAACTGAAAGTAATTTCAATTGAATGTTTTATGTAACACTGTTATTGTACAAAATCCCGAAGAGTTTTATTCAATATTCATATTCGAAATGTAAATTGTGTGAAATCAGTTGTCAATGTCACTAAGTGCTAAACATTTCCGATATTCAGGTTGTAAACTTAACTTAACATATTTAATTTTTGTTGTAGAGGCCGGACAATGAGATAATCGAGAAAATAATGCCTCCATACAAGCTACAAAAATTACTACAGGTTTAGTTTTTCTCTGCGTACACGATTTAATTTGATTCCAAATTTCAGCATCAAAATCTGATATTAAAAAGTCTTTCTTAAGTTTGGACACTAGGAGTCCTAATCATTAACAATATATTTGACTTGTCTAAACCAAAAAGTTGCATTGTCAGTGAATAAATCACTGGCTGAGTGATATAGTTCTGTCTTAGAGACATTCCATGAAAAAGAAACTTCCTCAACTTTTTGTATACAAGAAAGCAAATTCTTTGGGTTACCATCAAATTGAACTCCTAACTTATATACAGGTACTGACTTAGAACAAGAAGGCACAGCTACAGGATTAGAAATAACTACATTATTTAAAGTTGAATGTAAAGTTTGCAATTGACTTTGATCACTATGTTTAACTTTACTATATAAGTGTGCTTCTATACCTAACGCGGTGGCATAAGATTCATTTTTAAACTTTACAGTTTCAGCGGTGGTATTTTCATCAATAGAAATTCTTTGAATTCTAAGCGTAACATGTATTAAACGTGAACTAGCTCTCATAAAACAAGAATCTGTTGACGGACCCTCAACATCTGTAACTTGATGTTTTTTGTTTGACAACATTGATTTTCTGAAGAGATAATGGCGATCTCGTCGAAACGTTTAATAACTGTTTTCTATTAAAGACAAACCAACATATAAGAGAAATGCAAGAACAACAACTTCAAAAAAGTTCGAGCAACATGATGCCTAGCATTATCTTGTTGAAATATGGGATCCATAAGCTGTTAAGGTACGGGAGTACATACGGCTCCACTAGTTCCTGAAGGAAAAGTAGCGCTGTCATGTTGTCTGGAACAAAGAATAAAGGTGACCTAGTTCCTTATGCGATAGCATAACGCTTACTGTTCTATGTACATGTCTCTCAACATCAAATTGTGGTTGAAGTCTTGCTCCTCGACTTCGTCTAAACCTTCTAGGGTCATCATGCCCACCCAAGCAGATTCGAGATTCATCAGAGAAGACGACCTGATGTCATTCCACATTCCAGTGTCCTCTGCACTACTGTAGTCGTTGCCGTCGATGCCCAGCGGTCAAAGGTAACACAAGATGGGACCGATAATGCTGCAATCCAAAAGACCTTAACGGCGGTAAACCGTTCGGACATTTACAAGATGACCTTGTTCTCTTAACCACTCATCAGCCAAATTCAAGTTGTCGAAAATCGGCCTCTAAAGGCCATAAGTCTTACACGTAGACCTTGAACTTCATTTGTGCCCCTTCGACGTTCGGTGCGTACTCTTTTCTGACTTTGAGTATTATCAACCCATGCTTGACCACATCTCATAACAGGTTTGGTTTCTGTTCGTGCCGTTAGCGATTTCTCGAAATGATAAACCCGCCTCCCGTAAACCAATAATTCGACCTCTTTCAAATTCACTTCAAACAGCTGATTCTGCTTTTTCCGGATTGGACCGCGTCATTTTTTCGAGTTAATTAATTTATATACCTAAACCGGGATATAAACAAAGTTTTCCGACGTTTCGCCCACACTTATAAGGGGCTTTTTCAAGGATGAGACAAAAAACAATACAAATGTTATTTACTTTGCGGCGACTCCATTCATTTCATCTTTTTCTCACGAACACTTCAAAACTTCACTTTTTATTCAACTTGTCACAATGATGCACAGATTCTAAATGAGTAATAGGTAGGAAGAAATAATAATTGGCCTCCCGAAATTTTCAGGTAATAGAAAGGTTGGAGGCAATTAATGGAATTATTGTATGATTGTGATGAGCGTTGTCGTCATCATAAAATATTTCCGAAGTTCTTCAAAATCAAATATCTCATTAACACGAGTTCCTCTCGCAAAATTCTAGAAGGAGCTAGTTTTGCTTTATTACGAGAACGCATCCATGCAACTAGACGTGACCTTGATTTCCTTTTCAAAGACCTGCTCAAATTACATCTTAATCTCGCGAGAAGCTTGTCGCCAACACATTGGGACACAGTTGATAGAATTTCATTTTGCCAGACACTCAAAACTGAAGAGATAACTGCTTTGAGACACATAAAGAAATTTTAGTCATTATACTCAAAAGGCGCTGAATACCCTAGGTCAGCAAATGGTTTAAAAACCGTGGTAAACCTTTCTTCACACACATTAACTCCAGATGAAAACTCCGTTCTCTCAAAAGGACTCAACTTTCAGTTGCCCCTAGAAAAATTCCCATCGAAGACATAATTAGTTCAATTGAATTTTCTATCCGAGGTCTTCCAAAACCCGAAACCGACAGCATACGTTTTGAAACAAATAAAATTCTCCGAAAGGCAAAACCTCCGCCATCAAATACCCCCAGAACTGAACGAATCGCCCTTAGCAAGCTCCGGGAAAACCGTGACATTGTCATGCTTCCGGCGGATAAAGGCAATGCAACGATTATCCTAGATTTTCCAGAATATGCCAATAAGGTATATGATTTACAAGATGGATCCTATTCTCCTATTCATCGGGAACCCACTCCCAAAATAGAACGTGAAATGACTTCATTGATAAGAGAGTCGAACATTCCCAAAGCAACACAAAAACATCTAATTCCTCGGAGTTGCACATCTCCACGCCTATATGGCCTGCCGAAAATTCATAAAGAACAAGTTCCGTTACGACCGATTGTGAACCTAATCGGCTCTCCACCATACAACATTGCCAAATATTTAGCGGACATTCTTAAGATATTCACTGGAAAATTTCCCTCACATATTTTAAACTCATTCCATTTCGTAACTCTTCTGTCAGAGATACAAATTGAACTCCAAGACATTTTAGTTAGTTTTGATGTGACATCACTGTTCACCAAAGTTGCTATCTCAGATTTCCTATCGATTATTAGAGAACTGCTGTCGGAAGAGGGAAAACCTTGGATTTACGCATGTTGATCGAAAAATGTCTTACGTCGACCTATTTTCTTTTTCAAAATAATTATTACATGCAAACTTCCGGTACCCCCATGAGTTCGCCGCTATCACCTGTAGTGGCTCTGGAGTCTTCAAGCCACAAACCCAAAATTTGGTTGAGATATGTTGATGACACTTTTGCCCTCTGGTCACATGGACAAGAGGCTCTCCAATTGTTCCTTAAACACATTAATACCCAACATTCAAACATCAGATTCACTATGGAAATTGAGTCCAATGGATCCCTGCCCTTCCTAGAAGTGTTGGTTTCACGGTTGCCAAATGGTCACCTGGGCCACTCTGTATACAGAAAACCAACACATACCGACATATATCTGCACGCCACCTCAGAAACGGTCAGTCGTGAACTCCTTGGTGCATCGAGCTATATCCATTTCCGAATCCAAAAGTTTGAGAAGGGAATTAGCTTGGGTTGAGGGTAGCCTACTAAACAACGGCTACACCAAACGAGAGATTCGCAATTCCATTTCTCGTCACCAAGATCTTCTTCCTAAGAAAGAATTGTCACCTAACAAATCAGTAGCATATTTGCCATATATCAGCAAGGTCACGGATCGGATTGGGAAGCTTCTCCATGAGCACGAGGTGAAAACAGTCTACAAACCACTATTTAAAATCTCACAAATGTTACCCTCTCCAAATGATAAACAAAATCCTCTTTCATCTAAAGGTGTTTATTCCATTCCATGCTCATGTGGGGCAGTATACATGGGTGAAACAGGTCGATCTATAAACACTCGTCTGGGTGAGCACAAACGTTGTTTGAAAACGGGCCTGCTTTCAAACTCTGCTGCAGCTGAACATCATCACGAAACGAGCCACCAAATCGTCCAGCTCCTCTGTCGTGGCCAAATCTTGGTACTATTTCACCAGAAAATTCCGTGAGGCCGTTGAAATCGCCAAAAATCCCAAGAATTTCAACCGAGATTAAGGTTTTGAACTTTCGTCCATCTGGGAATCTTGCATCAACATTTCCACAAAATAAATCACTTACATTATCCACTAATAAAATTCCAGGAACGTATACGAAATTTCATCACAATCATAAAATAATCTCATTAAGGGCCTCTTACCGTTCTTTTACCTGAAACTTTTGGGAGACCAATTATTATTTTTTCCTACCTATTACTCATTTAGAATGTGTGCATCATTGTGACAATTTGAATAAAAAGTGAGTTTTGAAGTGTTCGCGAGAAAAAGATGAAATGAATGGAGTCGCGACAAGGTAAGTAACATTTGTTTTGTTTTTTGTCTCATCCTTGAAAAAGCCCCTTATAAGTGTGGGCGAAATGTCGGAAAACTTTGTTTATATCTCGGTTTAGGTATATAAATAAATTAATTCGAAAAAATGACGCGGTCCAATGCCGGAAAAAGCAGAATCAGCTATGACTCTGGCCGCGATAACCTCCGTTCTATTTTCCCTTCAAACAGTTTGTTTTATGGAAAATTAAAAAAATGCAAAAAACGGCTACGATATTAATGTTACGTGAGTCAGTATGAAAGACCCCTTTGTGCAACATTGTATCTTATCTTTATGCTTATTTAGAGGTGAGCTTAATAGCTAACAATATTCTATTGTTCAAATAAAACTGCACGTATTATTAAGGCTACCTTAGTCATTATGACAGAACCTATAAATTCGTTGTAAAGTTGTAGGAGAGTTGATATTAGCACAGATTTAGCACATCCATTATATTAGTTAGTTCATTTTTAACACCTCTCTCCCGCGACTACAAAACTCGGCATAATAATTTATTGTAATAATTAATTTCAAGTAACAATTCAAAGTGTAAAAGTTAAAAAGTGTTTTAGTAAAAATATATATATATATATATTTATTAAATAATTAATTTTGTTATCGTCATAACATTAATGTATCAAAAAAATTACATGAAAAAACATTCACTAAACTTTAACAAACATTTACTCATTACTATAGTTCATATGTTTTACCAAAACAATATTACATTTAAACATCTCTTTCTGGGTGGTGTGATTTCTTTTTTGTCAGTGAGTATATATACAGTGAGGACGCGTGGGTTGGAACAAATTCATTTAAAATTTAGTTCTTGTTCTTTTTTGGAAAAACGCTCGGACACGTCGGTTTTTTTGGTTTTGTGATGATAAACTCATTTATACAGGGTAGGCCAGAAATAAATTGCGACCATCAACTTCATTTTTTCAAATGGTAACATTTGTTTTTTATTTTATTTTTGAATTCTCCATTGAATTATAAGTTTTTTTCATTTACAAAATAAACATATATATACTTCTTTCTAAAATTAAGAAGCGACAGTAAAAGTATGGTGTTTGTTGGTTTGTACCTATTTATTTATGTTTGGTTTGTACGATTGTTGGCGGTATTTTAGTCGCATAAATTTAAACCCTTTTTTTAATGCTGGAGTTTTTAACACTTGATTATTTCCATAGAAATTGTACTATAATTTTACTTCAAAAAAGTTGTGGTCAAGTGCAGTTGCAAAGTTTCAAAGTATGGCGTATTTAACTGAAAAGCAGCGATTAGAAATTTTGACGATGATAGGATATGGTGACAGAATTCGAACACAAGATGAAGTATGCGAATTGTTTAATATGAAGTACCCAGAGCGGCTTAGTACACGATCAGTAGTTAGTAAAATAGAAAAAAAGTTTCTAGAATTTGGCCACGTAAGAGACAATTACAAAACCGAATATCTTCCAGAAGATACACAATTAAATGTTTTGATCGGTTTACAAGAAAATCCTCACAAATTCACTAGACAAATAGCCGCAGAACAGAAAATAAGTAAATGTTCTGTTCTAAAATGCTTACATAGAAATAAATGGCACCCATACAAAGTTCATTTAGTTCAGGAACTTACTAAAGATGATTTGGACCGGAGAGTAGAATTTTGCCAAATAATGACGGATAGATGCAATGCTAACCCGCACTGTTCAAGTAAGATAGTTTTTTCCGACGAGGCAACATTTTGCTTTAAAACAGTCAAAATTTTCGATATTGGGCATCAGAAAATCCACATTGGATTATGGAAAGTCATACACAGACTTTTACTAACGCCGTCAAACAGTCTATTGACACGAATAGTGTTAGGTCGGTTTCCACAAAATCTTACAGATATCCACAAGTCAATAAGGAGGAAGTGAAAACCCAAATCGCCAAAATGCTTGACGAAAGCATTTTCAGGTACTCTTCGTCTTTTTGGTGTTTTCCCGTACGGTTCGTCCACAAGAAAGTCGATGTTTTGTTATCGACTTTAGGAAGTTAAACGAACTAACCGTAGACGATAAATATCCTCTTTCCAACATTTCTTATCTTCTCGACCAACTTGGAAAGTGTAGTACTTTTCGACACTGGAAGACATTCCCAAGACAGGTTTCTCTGTTGACAATGGCCATTACGAATTCTTTCGTATGCCATTTGGCTTGAAAAATGCACCCTGTACTTTATATGGACAACAATCTTTTGGGTATCCAGAATTAACGGTGCCTTGTGTACATGGATGACATCATAGTCTATTCACCAACCATCAATGAACATATGTCACGTTTGACGGAAGTCTTTAAGCGTCTTAGACAGTCAAACATAAAAATTCAACCTAAGTGTGAGTTTTTCCATAAGGAAGGTGCTTATCTAGGTCATCTAATCACCCAAGAAGGAGTAAAACCAAATCATTCAAAGGTTGAATTCATCCAGAATTTTCCTCAGCCCCAAACTCTTACAGATGTTAAATCTTTTCTTGGACTCGCCGGATATTACAGACGATTCATCCCAAATTTCGTCAAGATCTCGAAACCTCTAACAAAATTCCTACAGAAAGGCTTCAAATTAATCTTCGACGCAGACTGCAAATCTTCCTTTAATAAACTGAAGCAGGCGCTTGCATTTGACTCTATCTTAATCTACCCAAATTTCGAAGAACCATTCCTGCTGATGCTAGTGCTTTTGCAATTGTAGCGGTTTTCTCACAAAGCAACGTAGGAAAAGATCTTCCTATAGCATATGCTTACCGAACACTCTGCGCTGCAGAAACACGATATTCCACTATCGAACGGGAACTGCTAGCCATTGTTTGGGCGGTCAAGCACTACGGACCTTATCTTTTTGGGAGAAAGTTTACACTTCTGTGTGACCAACTTCCGCTTACTTGGCTCTTTTCCATTAAAGATCCTGGCAGTCGTCTAGCCAGATGGCGCCTTAAGCTTGAGAGGTATAATTATAGGATCGAAGCCTGGCAAGGTAAACTTGAACGCAGACGCTATTTCCCGAATCAAAATTAATCAGTTCAAACAATGCACCGATTTTCTTTCAAAGATCTAAACAAATTCAATGGAGCTTTTGAAATTACCGCGATACGAAAAAACTCTGCCACCGTTATAAACTTACAGACTAACCAATGAATCCCTTCTTTTTAGATTCTGTGGACTGTTATAAGTCGAGAAACCTCTAACAATACTCTATTACACCCGTTAAAAATACAATGGGAATTGCAACGTCGACGATGCATTGTGTTATAAATTGTAAAACTGCTCTAATGTTGTATTCATTATTACTCAGTTACTCTGTCAGTTAATAAAATCTTTTTTAAAACTCAAATTTTAAAAGTTATTATATTATATTTTCTTGGAATTTTTACTTTGTAAATGTAATTTGAATTGATCAGATAAATAATTTATTTTTAAAACTTTAATACTTTTTGTTTATAAAAATTCCACCACAACTTCTTGTTGCTCCTGCTCTTTGAGCCTCTTTACCTGTAATGAAAACTATAATATCCAATTCGACTGTTGTCAAACAATAAAACACCAAATTTTCAATATATTTTTGTATTATAAATGTGATATTATGTATAAAACAACCATATGAAATTCAAGAAAAAACGCAAATCAAAATAAATAAAATTAAAAATATCGAACAACACTTAACTAATATAAAATCAAATAATTATTCTTTTTTTTAATAACAAAACAAATTTTAAAACACAGTGATAGTTCAAGTGAAAAATACTGAAATTTAAATTAACTTCTATAATTTTTACTACTATAAGCGTCGTATGAAAATGTTTTATTTAACTGCAAAATTGTACAACCTTAATCACTTTAAGTTTGTCTTAACACGTAAAGTGCCGTGGTGGGCAAAAGGTGTCCACCAAGCAGTTTTACTGTTTTGACCGTGATAGGCAATAGCTGGCCAAAACGAGAGCCATACAATATGTTTTAGGAGTGATTTTGGATGCTTTTAGCAATATTTTTGTATATTTGTTTTTCGTGTTGGTGGTCAATGTTGTCCACCGGGGTGAAATAAAAATATTTATAAAATTATGTGGTATTCGTCAATCGTTTTTTCTTTCGTTTAGTTTTTGGCATTAGTTGGAAATGAATAATGGGTATAAAAAATCATTTTGTAGAATTGTATTTATTATTTTAATTTCGTTGAATGTGTATCAAAAAAACATTCTAAACATTCTTTGTTTTATTTATCACAGTTTTCCAGTTGGTACCGCATTCCCGTTTAGTTTTCTCTTGTGCTGCATAACAGTCTCAGTAACAAATAATTCAAATATAATTCGTTGTTGATACAAAGTTTTAAAAAAATTGCAAGGACTTTTTTGATAATAATCATAGACAACATTACAAATTCCTGAATTAGGCTCAGGAAACCTAGTCTTTCAAATGTTTGCCCGTAATAGGTCCATATTCAACAGCAGAAGGCAACACATTATCAGTGAGGTCATTAGAATCCGAGTATAAAAAAGGTGTGCAATTACATCCTCAATAGTCCGTCCAATATTATCAGGGAATATCTCAGATGTAACCACTTCTGCATTTTCAGTCATATTACTCGTTCCAGTTTTACTTGTTTTTTGTACTTCTTGTTGAATACAGGCTGATGACTTGTGAAAATTAATCACCTTTTTAACTAGTTTCTTATTTTTTAACCCATAAATGACTCGCCGGCGCTTTTTAGGTGTTGCAAGATAATCAGAGGCTGCTGAATCAGAGTTGTTGTTGTTTCTGTCTCATATTCAGACTCACTTTGGAAAAAATTACCTGCCAATTGGTCAGAAAGAACACTGTTCCACATTTCTACAAACCTCACTTCATTTCGTAAGACATTTCGAATTTTTTAATATAAACTATTTTTATTGGTCTAATATAACACCTACCCACAGACTAGTTAAAGAGAACACTAGCCAACAACATGTGAATAACAGGTTCCTCATGACGATCAGCTGATGTAACCCGCGCATATCCACCACGGCCATAGTGGCAGTTTAAGTCGTTGTAGCTGCGGTGGGTCAGTACTGACCACCAAATTTTCTAGTATTTTTTGCAAAAACAAAATTAAAATCAAAAAAAGGGATGCGTATTTCGTTTAGGCTCTATTGATTGCCAACTAACTGTTATTAGAAAAATATCGGTCAATAGAGACCGATTTATTTTTCTTCATGGTGGCACTCTACGTGTTAAAGCGTCAACCACTTTATCGTCATGACTCGTTTATTTTGTGTGGATTGGCTTTTATTGCCACTTCTGATGTATCTGATTGATACCTCAAAACCACTTCTTCGTACCTCTGCTTGACTCTCGACTCTCGTTCCAGTCCTTTCTATCTTTCTGCTCAAACTTTTTGACAATTTAAACGTCACTTGATAACACAGTTTACTTTAACACTGCTAAAATCTGAATACTTCGTATGTCATGGCCTTCCACGTATTTACATATTTTATTGTGACTAAAAACCGGATTATATGCAACATAAAAAGTTTGTTATATTCATGCAAATATGCATGAAAATTGCTTGAAATATGCACGAAAATTGGCAGTATATGCGAAATAAAATGATAAATTTTAGAAATCCCAAAAAAGAGAAAAGTAATTATTCATTTTTTTTATTCAGAATCAGCATAAAATTAGTAAATTATTTTTTGATAGGAGATAATAGGTACAGTAACATTATATGACATTAAAATTATTTAAAATTTACATAAGCAATCAAATATTTTTCTATTTCAGTGGTAAGATTGTGTCTACGGTCATTTAGAATATTTTTGTAAGTGGAAAAGGTTCTCTCCACATCCACTGAGGTAACTGGGCAGAATTTGAACTTAGGTGCTCTATTAGCACTGATAGTTTCTGGAAAAAATTCTGCCGTCCCATTAATGAAACTATCAATTCCACACAAACTTTGAAAACCTGGGTTATTCTTCAATATGTTTTCAAACTTTTCTTTAAGTTTATGCGGCAATCCCTTTGGCAACGCGGAATTCATTTGGCGTATTTTATTCATTGTTTGGATAGATTCAGTCAATGCCAGACCACGAGTTTCAAGCTTTTTAATACTTTCAGGTATGTAGGAAAAATGAGTGCAAATCAGGGCTATGTTTTTTTTTATTTTAGGATCGTTAAATGCTTCTCTAGACTGATAAACTGCTATTGATCCGGCACTTTCAAAGTCATTTACTACACCTTTAATAGCCTCAAAATTTTCATTGTAAAACAGCACTGCTTCGATCCATGTTCACCATCGAGTTATAACTGGTTCAGGAGGTAGTGGCAAATTCGGTAATTTTTCTTTATAAATTTTGATACGAGCAGGTGCCTTAAGAAAAACTTTTTTTGTAGTCGAAATCAGTTCATTTACATTTCCAAATGTGGATCGTACTTCTTCAGCAAGTCGATGTACTCCATGAGCCAAGCACGTAACAGAAATCAAATTGGGATAAAATACTTGTAGGGCCTTGGCTGCCTTGATCATATAGGGAGCAGCATCTGACAGAAATATCAATACTCTTTCTTCTACAGCTGATTCAGGAAATATTTTTTTAATACCCTCATTTACAAATCTGGTTATCATCGATTGTCTTTTCCAATTCTTTACAGGCCACCAAGTAGGAAGAGGATGGCTCCAGTTGTAATGTACCGACAATTAAATTCGCTATATAACGGCCACAACTGTCGATTACTGAATTCGAGTAACTAGAAGCGAAAGCAGAAGGTTATGAGAATTCTGCGAACCGACCTGAAGAGGGCAGATGTGACTCTGCCGAAACGTTGTAATTTTACCATCGATCCCGGCAGGGATCAGTTATCAACTACGCGGATGAATTCCCGGAAACCATTTAATACAATTAGTGCCCGCGAAAACTTAAAAACAATATATATATATATATATATATATATATATATATATATATATATATATATATAAGAAGTAGATGATAACGGCTGAATTAATATAAAAAAACAATTAATTGGGAAGCAGCCAGTTCACTAGGGTGTTAAAAAGAAATACTCTTTATTACTTTGAAGAGCTTTCAGAATATGTTTATTCCTTCGTCAGTTCAACTAAAAATTACATATAAAATGACAGTAAGAATTGTTAAAAATTTTTTGAATATAAACTTACGAAATGCGAGGTTCTTATTCACACTAACATTAGTAGAGGAAAAAAAGGCCATACTAATATAAAATTCGTCTTGTTCGTTAAATTGCATTATTGATGTTTTAATAAAATTCTTGTTAGATATTTCATGATTGACTGACATTAGTTTGTTTTGAAGTTATTTGAAAGGGATATGATTCGAGAAAAATCTAACTGAAAGCATGGTAATAATAATCTTCTTTTGATTTCAACCAATGTCAGACCTTACATAAATATTCTAAAAAGAGAGAATTAAGTTATTAAAATATGGGTCATGAGTGATCATTTGATATATTTGGTGTGACCTTTCTTGAAATTTTAACTTCAATATCTAACAAATTACAATAGATAACATTAAGATTTTGTAAATCCGTTCTTTTATTTATGTTGTTGACTTGATTATTAATGCAAACCATCTCTAGGAAGTTGCTTTTGAAAAGATTTTTTTCTTGTTCTAATACTTTTGCATTTTTGAAATCGGCAGAGTGATTGTTGTTGATGCAGTGTATTGCAAGAGCACAGCTTTCTTTGCTAAGCCTGATATCACTCTTATGTGAAATTATTCTGCTGTTGAGGCTTCTAGATGTTTGGCCAACATAGGTAGCTTGACAGTCTTTGCAATTAATAGAGTATACTACATCTGATTTCTTTTCATTCGGTGTTTTGTCCTTTATTTTAGTAAATATGTTAGCAACAGTTTTAACTGATTTATAAGACACTAGCATATTGTTCTTGGTGTTAATAATTTTTGCAATTTTAGGTGAAATTAGTTGAATATATGGAATTGATACATGTATTAATGTAGTATTATTGTAGTTGATCAGAGTATTTTTACTGGAAGCCGCCTGCTGTCGTGTACCCATATTTACATCCCGTGGAGAATTATAGATTAATCTTTTTAGAAAACCAGAAGGATATGAATTTTCTATGAATAATTGATACAGGATATGTAAGTTCTTTTCCCTTAGAGAAGGATGGCTGATTTGACATATCCTTCTTTTCATCCCAGTAATCAAATTGATATTCATCTTCATGGGATGATTTGAGTGGTAGTTTAGATATCTCCTGGAACTTAATGGTTTTCGGTACCAGTCTATTTTCAGGTAATTATCAGAGCCCTTTATTATTTTTGTATCTAAAAATGGAATACTGCAATTAATATCTTCTTCTTCTAAAGTGAACTGTAGATGACAGTTATAATTATTGAATGTTTGTAATAGATAATCTTTAGCATCTGCTGGGATGCAGCAAATTATGTCATCTACATATTTTTTTAAAAGGGATGTTAAAATTTAACTTGGGTAAGCAATCATTGACTAAATCATCGATTACATATTGAGAAATTATGGGTGATAGTTTGGAGCCCATTGGAGACTCAAAAATCTGTTTGAAATATTGATTTTCTTGTTTTTATTATAAACCGTTGATAAGACACCAACTAATGAGGAAGCAATCCCAGAATTGGGAGCATCAATTGGGGAAACTACTTAATGAACAAGACGAGTTTTATATTAGTATGGCCTTTTTTCCTCTAGTAATGTTAGTATGAATAAGAACCTCGCATTTCGTAAGTTTATATTAAAATTTTTTTATCAATTCTTACTGTCATTTTATGTGTAATTTTTAGTTGAACTGATGAAGAAATAAACATATTCTGAAACCTTTTCAAAGTAATAAGGAGTATTTCTTTTTAACACCCTAGTGAACTGGCTGCATCCCGATTAATTGATTTTATATATATATATATATATATATATATATATAAAAGAATTATTTACGTCATGAGTCAAATAATAGAATTGTCAAAAATTTGAATTTTACATTTTTTCATAGTTTTTTTGTTATTGATAACGGGGTCTGACCTAGACCCCAAAACGTTTAGAAATGTATAGTTATTTCGTGACTTGTGGTGTTATTTCTCAGAAAGTGCTTAAACATTGAAAAAATATGCCACAAATATCCTTCAAAAGCAATGTATGATTTTCGTTATATAAAATGAAAATATCATTACTTTGTACTTTTTATTTAGTCCTAAAACTAGAAAACAATGAAAAACGTGTTTCATCTCTATACAACAATTTACAATTTCTTGAGCGGTTCTTCTGGTTGTGGGTGAGCAGCAATCCATTCAAGAGCACGGGCAATTGGTGCTGGTACTGGTGGTGGAGTGTTGTCATCTACGGGGGCAACTGGAAGATGAGCACCTTCAGCAACATATCCGTTTTCGTTGGCAATGAATTTCAAGCTGATTGGTGTACCATCTGGGGCAGTGTATGAGACAGATCCTACAACTTCTTCAGCTTCAGCATCTTTAACTCCAGCATTTTTCAGTACACCGTGTTCCTCAGATACAATACCGTTTCCAGTTTCAAAAGCAGAATGGTATGTTCCATCAAAGCTGACATCGGCGTCTTGTCTGACAATTGGAATTGGTTCGTCCTTGCCAACGCTAGCGGCGGAAGCAACGGCCAAAAAGGCTAAAGCAGTAACCTATAATTAAAAGATAACATACTGAACTTAAATGGTTTATTTATTTAGCACGATAATACAGTCTGTATGTGTTATTGTCCTAAAGGGCATCAAACTATATTGAATGTTGGTGTTAGGTATTTAACAGACATTTACACAATGCTGATTCTGCAATTTGGATTAGCATTATCAAATAATACATTACTAATAGTTAAGAAGAATATTTTCCATTTATATATATGATTAAAATATGGGTGCCGAAGTAGCTTCCAGATTGATCATAAAATATTTAAAACATTTTAGTTTTGGGCAATATAAATTACTGTGAAAATAATGGATTATAAAAGAATTTCTTCAGAGGTATTATAACAACTTGAGAACCGTATGAACTGAACTTTGTGCAAGAGTATAAATTTCAAGATAAAATTGTATTAAATATTTTTAATAACATTTCTGAAAATCACTTCCTAAAGAAACTTTATGTAAGCTTTAAATTTGAACTTTCAGAAAATTCTTAGTGTCTTTATTGTCAGTAAGCCAAAAATATAGTCGGAATAGGACAATAAAAATAAACGGTTTGTTAAATGCTTGCCAACGTTTCGCTTTATTATATTTAAAGCTTCATCAGGGCTTGCATTTGTTATTGTTTAACGGGTTTAAAAAATGATAAACCATCACTGGAATTTACAAAAACATATAAACGACGTATAGAGAAAATCTTGCGTTTCTTAGGTGAATGAATTATTTCAAATGTAATAGTTTGTTTCCTTATTTAAAAGAACTCTTATCAAGCATACCACGTTTTCTAGTTTATTTGACAATTTTTTTCCTTTAAATTTGAAACAACTTATTATACATATATTAAAAATGACCTATTATTTAACTCGCAAAGACTTGATAAACTAACGAAACATATATATCGAACTAATTATTAATTATTTTATTAGATCTGGTTTTGTTGATTTTGTCTACTTACAATGGTTTTCATTTTGATATGTGTATGTCTTCTAGTGAACTGATGACTACTGAATTCGGTGGTGCTGGCCTTTGTATTTATAGTCGCAACCGTTAGATCAGACTATTAAATAATGTGAGCACATCTCTTCTATATTGATAGGAAGATAATAAAAACTCTTAAGTATTCAAGGTTGACTGCAACACCCCGTATTCGGACGAAACGAATACAAATCTTGTGTACAAGTTTTTGGCAGTAGGTTTCGTCTGATACTTCATGAATTAAATTACCTGAAAAACATTTGGTATTGTGAATTGTTTTCTGAAAAAAATAATTAAAACTTTTAGTTTCATTTTTATATTTTCATAATCACTTCGAGGTACGAAATTTCAAGATATCGAACTTTACAACTCTCGTAAACTTATTCAATGATTTAGATCAAATACATTTTTTTACAGTTGTAAACTGTATATTTTTGATAGGATATCTGTAATTGAAGATATCGACAGCTTCCTTAAAAGTTTTATAACTTTTTTTAACAAATTTTGTCTTGAAGTCGCAATTTTAGTGACATTGACTGCTGTTTTGAGGATAACTAATAGACCTTATTTGGGTATTAATTTGTGGTGAAAATTTTCCATAGCTTGATTGTTCATGTATTTCAGTCAATATGCTACAAAATTAATTATGCAAAACTAATTTATATGTTAATAAAGAACTTTTGGTAAGGAATATTATTTTAGTAAATAATATTAAATAATATCTAACTATTTTCTTTTTCCACATTCTTATGTAGATCTTTTAGTTTAATTTATATATATGTTTTTCGTTTGTACACCTTTCGACCTTTATTTTTCTCATCTTCCGATAATCTAACATATTATTTATTTATTTACACCATCCAACAGCACAGTCATTTAAAAGATGGGGATTCAGTGCACTGACAAACGTCTATACTATTATAAAATTGTAAGTTTGTCTGTTTGTTTGTTTGTTCGGGCATCACGTAAGGTCTACTGAACTGATGTTGCTGAATCTTCTTTTGTTGCAAAGACTATAGTTTGACTTAAAATCTGGTAGACATTTTATCTCCCTAATTTGACAGAACCGGTAGATATAGCGAAAAAACTTCTACCATGTTGGGTAATACAATTCCTCAATTGGTTCCACCGCACGCACAAAATCATCAGCATAGCTTTTATTCAAAATTCGGTATGTGCCAATGCAACATGTTTCGATTTAACAAAAATCAACTGATATAACGAGTGCAATTTTACAGGGTTTTCTTTATATAGGAAACTTAGGGCGGAATAGAATTAAATGAAATTAAAAATCTAAAAAAAATATATATTTGGTGTCCTATAAGCAAATCCATATATACAATGTGGTTGAAATACGGGAGAGTGGAATTAGTTATACGAGGTGGTCTAAAAAAGTTATATTGAGAGGGCCATTAACAGTTCCAGAAACACAGTGGTTGAAAAAGGGTAGAATATTTATACAGTTTGGATAAAAAATCTTAGAAAAAAATGTGTTATGTTAACAGTTAGGATCTTTGAATTATTTTCATAAGATATTATAGTAATGAAATGGGTTGAAGAAATGTTAGAAGCAGTTGTTTATACAGGGTGTTTGAAATATAAGATGGAGTGGAATTTTAGTTCATGTTGTGGTTAAAAACTTGTTTTATATCCACAAGCAGTTGCATATATAAGATGGGTGAAATATGTCGCGGGGTATAATTACAGCTATACAGGTGGGTTTTAAAAAATAAGTAACGTAATTTTCCATTTACCGGATAGTAATATAGGGTGGTGTAGGATTCAGGGTGGCAAATAAGTAGTTGCATGTAAAAAGTTGTTGAAATATAGAGTGATGTATTATTATAATTATACAGGATGGGTAAAAAAATCTAGAAAAATTTTGTTATATAGCAGTTGCATATATGGAGTACCTGAAACATGGGGCGCAGTAAGGTTATAGTTATGCAGTGTAATTCAAACAATGTTAGAAAAACTTGTAAATGACGGGTGGTTTAAATGAAGTGTCGAAAGAAATTATACCTTATAATATCGTTGAAGAAATATGAAGAAAAATTGTGAAATAGCGTAATTCATAATAAGTTGCAAAGATAGGCTAGTTGAAATATAGGGTGGAGAAGTATTATGGTAAATTATTTAAAAAATGTTATATTGGTTAACCAATGAGCAGTAGCGTATACAGGGTAGTTGTAATACATACAAGGTGATTCAATAACATGCTGAAAAAAATTGTTATATACGGTGCCCAATAAGCAGTTACGATTTTGGTGAAATATATTGGGCATTCGTGGATTTATAGTTATACAGGGTGGTACAAAAAATGTTGCATATAGGTTGATAAGTAGTTGCATATACAAGGTGGTTGAAATACAGGGTGGAGACAAATTATAGTTTTAAGAGAGGTTCAAAAATAATTATACAGCATAGTCCATAAGTAGTTGCATATATAAGATAGTGAGTGGACCAGAGTTATAGTTAAGTGTTAGAAAATGTTATATTTGGTGGCCCCTAAGCAGATGCACAACAGGGTGGTTGAAATATTTGGTAGAGTAATATTATGCTTCTATAGGGTGGTTCAAAAATAAGTTGTAATGTTTGACAAATTGGCAGCAGTGTATACAGGATGGTTTTAATGTAGATTGAAGTAGACTTAATTATACAAAGCAGTTAAAAAAATGCTGAATAAAATAGTTATGTAGGGTTGCCAATAAGCAGTTGCAGTTTGGGTGAGTGTTTATATATATATAGTATCAATATTTATAGTATTAGAGTGTGTTTAACACATTGTTATAAAAGATGATTAAAATATAGGGTAAGGAGAAATTGTACTTTAAAAGATGGTTCAAAAATATTATTATCATACATAATTGTTTTACAGCTTAGACCATAAGCAGTTGCATAGCTGAAATACAGGGCAGAGAAGTGTTACAGTGTGTTCCTATAGTTATATTGGTTGACAAATAAACAGCAGCATATACAGGATGGTTGCAATATAGGGTAAAGTAGGGTTACAGTTATACAAGGTGATTTAAAAAAATGTTGAATAAAATTGTTATATAGGGTCGCCCATAATTTCTTCCAGTTTGGGTGAAATATATTCGAGATTGGTGAATTTATTGTTAAGTAGGGTGGTTTAAACAAGTTAGAACATTTTTTATTTAGAATAATCCATATGTTTTATGTTATTGCTTTTTGCGAAAACTTGAACATTCCGTACGCGGGTGAAAACCCGGGTAACGGCTAGTATTAATATAAAACTAGAATACACATTACCTAGACAATCATCCAAGAAAACATATTTATACACTAATCATATAAAGAATACATATGTTTAAATAAATGAGCTATGTTAAAATCTGTAGTTCGATAAATTTAGTATAGTTATAAAACATCGCATATAGGGGTGAATATTTTAAAACGAAATTCGACCAAGGATATCCGGGCAGTCAATTATACTATGTAATACCTTATATAACTTAATAATTTAAATTAAAACGTTGAAGTGGGCAATACCACGTTGTGGATACATACCATCCGACTTAAACCATAAATACTTTAGATATTTTCTATGAATATTTTCAATAGCCTGCGTGTAGATTTGATAATCAGGACTCCAGATAATAGGGGCATATTCTAGTTCTGTACGCACAAACGCGTTAAATAAAGTTGCTATTGTATTTATGCTACTGAACTGGCATCCGTTCCTTATCACAAATCCTAAATTTAGCAAAGCTTCTTGTTGGATAATCTCTACATAGGCAGAAAAAATTAATTTTGTATTAAATGTGATACCTAAATCTTTAATTGATGAACATTGGCTGATTTCGTCATCATTAATATAGTAGGAATATTGAATAGGATTAGTTTTCTTTGCAAAACTTATGTAATTACATTTAGAGCTATTTAATGATAATTTATTTACTGCACACCAACGACTTACTGTATTTAAATCGTCTTGAAGATTGTGACAATCTCTTATATCTGATACCAATTTAAGCAATTTTAAGTCATCGGCTTAAAGAAGGTACCTACATCGTAAACCACAGACTTTATCATTAATGAATAAAGTAAATAGCAGAGGTCGAAGACTGACCTTGAGGTACCCCAGAAGTATCAATAATATCAAAAGACTGAAAACTCTTTTAATATACATTTAGTATTCGATCCGTTAAGTATCATTCAAGAAATGTTAAGAATGGTGTTGTGAAACCTAAACTAGATATTTTCTGCCGCAAAATCTAAACGATCAAAGGCTTTGGAAAAATCTGTATATATGACATCAACCTGATTGCCATCATCAATATTTTCTGCTACATACTGAGTAAAACATATTAAATTTGTAGTCGTAGACCTACCGGGAAAGAATCCATGTTGCCCAGGGCAAATTCTGCATTTTATGTGTTGTATTATAATATCCTATATAGCATTTTTCGAAAACTTTTCCAAAGGTACATAAAAATAAATTAAAAACATTGGTAAGAGGCGTAGTCAGCACAGTAGAACAGTTCTTTAACAGAAGAGTCGATAAATCATTTACATCCCTGGTACGTTTCAATATTAATCGCTTAAGAGCGTTTACTACTACAGCTTCACTTAATAGTGGCAAGTTACAAATACTACCATTATTTATTCTAGAATCTGAGGTATTAAGACTACCTGAAACTATATAGGAGTAATGAAAGAACATTGCAAATGTGTTAACAATATCCTGTGGATCATCCAAAGAGATACCTCCAAAGTTCATAGAGTTTGGCAAGCTACTCAATTTCTTTTAGAATTTATATAATTCCAAAAATATTTGGAATTATTAGTTTGTTCTCGATATTTTTAAAATAGCTTCGGTGACTAGTAGCAATATTTAATTTCATTGTATACACCCAGATCGTGTGGACTTTTATATTGACGAAATAGTCGAGCTTTAGTTATAGTATCTCTAATGAGTTTACTAGTTAACCAAGGCGAATATTTACGATTACATTTTTTCGACACCTTTTTTGGTTACGCTTCGTAATAAACCTGAATTAAAAATTGTATAATAAAACTCACATGCTTCATTAATATTGTCATAAATTTCTAAAATACTTCAGTCAACATTGCTTAATTCTTCATACAACTGTTAAAAATTAGCTTTCTTAAAATTATAGGATTGACTATTCGAATTTACAAGTTTCCTTGGGATTCTCGGTAACGACAAAATAATTTCTAAAGAAGGCTTACAGTGATGTCAGAGCTCCTGAATACCAAATCTAACACATTGTTTTAAGCCCATAGACGCTGCAAATAGAATTTATAAAAGTTCTTTTATATACACAATTTATTTAACTTTGATAATAACACGGTACATTGAAGTCTCCAATGAGCAACAATTCATCATCATGAGTTCACAATTCCGAGATAAAATCACAATATATGTCATATGTTTCAGCATTTAAATGACGGGGAAAATAAAACACGATTACTTTTAAGCTATATTGTGGGAAAGACATTTTAATTCCAAGCATGTCTACATTCGGAAGATGTTCGGTTAATGTGGATATAAATCTAATAAAGTAGCAAAATATGAGTTACTTAGAGCAATTAACACCCCACCACCTGTTTTTGTATGAGTTAATTCAAACACATGGTCTACCCTATATAACATAATTTTTGACATTTTTTAACCACCTAGTGTAACTATAATTTTACTTTACCCTTAATTTCAACCACCCTGTATATGCAACTGCGTCTAACTATCTTTATCACTGAAATTAGTCTCCGCCCTATAATTTATAATCCGGAGCTTATGCTCATAAAACAAATTTTTGATCAACACTGTATAACTATAATTCTACCCCACCCTTATTTTGTATTATTTTCACTTTGTTTTCGCAACTACTTATGTTAAAAACTCTATAAAATTTTCTAACTACCATCTATAACTATAATTCTACTCCACATAAGATTTTAACTATCTGTTATATGCAACTGATTTTAACATTTTTTGAAGCCTTCTTTATAACTTTAATTATATTCCGCCCTATAATTCAAACATCCTAACTGTTATGCGTATTTAACAATTTTTTAAAACATTTTTGAACTACCCTGTATAACTATAATTCTGTTTCATAAAACATAACTTAGTTACGCTATACCTAAGTCAAACATTGTAATTTCAAATTTTAGAATTGTGTCTTTTTCAGTTTCTTTAGTTAGAAACTCTTTGACAACTGTATTGTGGGGCTATTTCCATAAAGGCTTAAACATTAACTCTGCAAAAACTACCTAGAAACATTGTAGTGGTCCCTTAAACTTTTGAAAGTATACGATATAGAAAATAGTACTTTTTCATATTTCCTGTATTGAATAATAACTGGGGCTATTAGAAGTCCCATAAAGCGCTTAAACATTAACTAAACATGCAAAAACTATCCAGTCGAAAGTAATGTTATAAGTGTCTGAAATAGAATTATTTAACATGCCAATTATAGAAAATTGATAAATATGTCCCGATGATAGTAGAGATGTAGATGTCCCCATCTACATCTCAGCAAGCCTCTGTAAAACAACAGTAGAATCGTTGGATTACTAACTACCCTAGCACGTTCTAGTATGGGTTTTGATGCAATTAAGGATTTTGAGGGAAGATATGAGCCTTACACCCAACTTATTGTTTTAAGTGAGACATAGGAAGGTAAAAGAATAGACTGCTACCCAAGGTCGTAGCTAGGAATTTTTGAACCCCCAGATGGTTACGGGCTTGCTGCTATCTATTGAACAGAATCAGACCTAATTAATTAAGATTCCATAGGTTCGTAAATATAATTATTTTTATCTTTATATGTATTAAATTCTAGGCCAGAATCGGCTAACAATACCGAACTGTTTTAGGACAAATTAAAATCGCTATCAGTGAGTGATAAATATGTTATCGACATATTGAAAAATCTTAATTCTGGGAGCTAAAGGTTCCTCTATATTACTTAAATAGATTGAAATATTTGGTTGGAGAAGTCTAAAATAGAGGATCTGGAAGATATTTCATCATGCAATATGCTATCCGATCTAGTCCACGAGAAGAACATTTGAGTTTATATAGAGTAAGATTCAATTCTGTTCTCTATAGAGAACTTAAAAGTAGATGTGAAAAGGAACTGGCATAGGGTAATAAATATGGAGTGGAGTGTAAAAGGAGAAAAGATTTACGATAGGATTTAATTTTGTTCGGAATTTCGGGAAGATGAGTATCTCTTTTAAAAGGCCCTGGAAAATAACAAAATAATCGTTAAATTTAGGGGATCGTTCCTCTAGTGAGCCGAACGCCAAATCACATGATAATCTCAGTTCCTTTCGAATAGTACTCTGGTTGGAGTCAGTCCTGTGCTGTTCTGTACGACTGAGTGATAGGATAACAGGAATAGAGGAATACGCTCTATCCAATCATCCTGATTACTGCTGACGACCTGTTAAATCTTTCCATCATTACGTCCGATTTTGGATATAAAATTGTGGTTCTCGTCTTCTTGGTGCCCAGTATCGTACAGATCTTCATCTGTGACTATTCTTTCAAATGTGACGCTCACATTGTACTGCAGCATTTGGATTTTTGTCCTGTTCTTTGGACCATTACTGGCTGCACAAGTACTATCATTAGCGAATTTTACTACTGTTTTATTCATACCCAGATGATCTCCGGTAATTACATTATGTACTTCGGTCGGGAAGGCAGGTATTTTCTTCTTTGGGACTACCAGTTGAGACTTGGTTTCTCTGCCACCATTGCGTTCCTACACTTTATTCAACATAGCATGCTCTCTTCTTGAGTGATAGGATTGGTTCAATATCTGGATCAGTCATTTGTTCCTGTATGCATTCATCTGTGTTGTCCAATCGCACTCACCAATACACGAACCTGTCGGATAGGTATTGTCCTGGCTGATGATGGACTACTCCGCGTTTGCCTCTTTATATTAACTGGTTGAGTATTTCTGGAGGTTGTATAGTCACGTTTGATAACTTGATAATTCATTTTTGCATTATATCAATTATTTTGTTAATTTTGGACGGTACTTCTTGAAGAAACGGCTCTAATGCTGGCTGACTAACTGAAACTGCTTTTTCCCTTAGTTTGGATATGTTCGATATAGCTACTATTTCCAAAGCACGCTTCAGAGTATCAGTACTATTGCTTATACCACCAAGTCTCCTATTTCGTTGATCCGTCACATCTCGAATACCATTTATAAAACTATATGTGCCAATTGATCTTTAACATCGTCTGATTGATCTGGGTACGCTAACTGGGTTAATCGGCTAATGTCTACTTTAAATTCTTGAAGACTCGCCAGATTTTTGCGTTTTTCCTCTTAGTTGCAGCCAGGGGCGGCTGTCCCTTAAGTGCACTGGTGTGCTGAATCTCCAGGTTTAAAAGTTTTTAATAAATTTTAAAATCAACACAAAATATTTAATAAATATCATTTCAATACCAACTAATTTATCAAAAAAAAACAATTTATGCTCTAATCCAACTTATTAAGACTTATAATCGCTGTAAAGATTATTTCACCGTGCAATTTGGCTATTGGGGGGGGGGATTAATTTGGACGGAAACAGGAGTGAAGGATTAAAACGTTTCTTAGAAATACCATGTCTCAGGACCGGCTAAATGTTCTTCCTATGCTTAGTAGTATTGAAAAAAAAATCAACCAGTGACAGACTTTAATTAAAAAAGGTCACTAAACATTCCGCTTCCGAAAAAAATCGACGAATATTTGAATTTATAAAAAATAAATGCAGTATTAGCAAGGCTATAGTTTGTTTTGTTGCATCTTTGAATCCTAATATTTGACCAGGAAAGTGCACCACCAGTTTCATAACCGGCCAGCCGCCACTGGTTGCAGCTGGTATCCCTGATTCAGTTATTGGCTGTCATATCTGTTACGAAGGAGTGCAATGTCGTCGAAGTTGTCGAACCTTATTTATTCACAGAAATGTACGGCAAAAGTTCTTATGCTGGACCTCTTAGAGAAATTACTAGAAATTTAAACTTTTCTTTGCTGTCTTGGCTGTTAATTATAGCCAGTGCTTCAAATTGTGGTTTGAACATAGGCCAATATGAACTACCATCATAAGTTTGGATAGTGTTAAGTTTACGTTGTACTTTACTTTGAATTGAATTGATGTTATATTTTACCTTAATTAAACTTTTTAGAATCATTTATTGCTTTAATATCTGTTTACATAATACGTATTTTATTATTAACTCCTTTGTTACCTTGCATTAACAATTGTATTCGTTGTACAAATTTATGTTGTATTTTTAATTCATCAGCCTTTTTCCTCTAATATTTTATGCTCAACTTGCCTTTTTCCTTCTGATGTTTTGGCATCTTGTAATTTAGAAAATGACTATTCGGTTAGATTTTTGTGTTCACTTTTCATGGTAATGACAATATGTATTGGCTTTTCATCTATTAATGAAAATGTTTTGCTGTTTACCTTTTATTAAGGTAACAAAATTCTCTAATTCAATTTTACGTTTCTCATCAGAAGATTGCACTAACTTTAGTTGGATTTCTTATTGAATTTGTTTTTCCTTTTTGCCAGGATCTTACTTATTTTCTCGCCGAGCTTATCGGTAATTTGTTTGAGTATTTTCTTGGTAATCTCGCCCGTTTCCGCCATAGTTCTAGTTGTTTCCTGCATAATAGTTGAGGCATAGTTTTTCAATGTTTAAGCACTTTTTTGAAAATGACACCACCATTCCCGAAACTACTATATATTTTCAAACGTTTCGGGGTCTAGATCAGACCCCACTGTCAGTGGCAAAGAAACTATGAAAAAAGGCACAATTCTAAAATTTTTAATTTCTAGTTGTAACCATAATAAATTGAGATTTTAACCTTCACTTAATTCCACTTCCGATCACCGCCTGTTATAAATTTTTTGTGAGTTCAATACATTTTTTTACATACAATATAAAGGTCTTTATTCACACAAAAACACAATACGTTTAACTTATTCAAATATTTACATGAGCAACAGAACAGCTGATCACTACAATGCTATCTACTCAACTTGTCTCTTTCGATCTGATCGATAGCTATCCTCGATGTTTTCTCCGTCTCTTTATGGTATGCTAACGGGTGTGGAATTATTAATTCTAAAATTGACTCGAAATTCTTCACGCTTTTTTTACAATCAATCGTACCCATAATTGTCGGATTGTTTATTTCAATGGTATTTACAGTGTATTTACTCGCAAAAACTAGTTTTTGTTGATTGAAGATTATTAATTTCTGGAATCTTAAAGGATTGGATTGAATTTGGAGAAAAATGGATATTGGTTTTGGGCGGAGATTTATTAAAAGAAGGTTTCGTAGAGGAACAGTTTAATTTGGGTAGGAAACAGCCTTGGCGATGGATGAAAACAATCTCTTTTGAGGAACGTTGTTTTCGGTCGTAAGTGTAAGACTCTTATTAACCCTGACCGGTACATGCTACGTCTCTCAGATATATAGGCGACTATTTTGTTCCTCCATTAAGCTCCTACCATATTTTCCTTTCTGCTCAGAGATATACTTTCTATTGTTAGTTTTCTGTCAGCTAGTGCGGAAGTTATGAACCAAGTTTTTGGTTGCGGTAAGTAAAACAAAGGTTAGCAAAAGTCACTAATTCCCGGAGAGGTAGGCTGTAGCGTAACGTAATTTTTTTGTAGGTCTCCCAGGTGTACATGTACACCAAGCACATAATTTTAATACCTCTCTCAGACGTAGAGTGCTCTATGAAGTTTATATATTTGCATCCAAACTTTTGTTTTTTTCTGGATTTTATTATATCATCACGTCAACCTCTTCTTCATGATGAAGACAACATATTAGACAGAATTAATATCATTAGTGCCAGATTGCAAAAATATTAAACGTCCGCTAGTATTTTTATCACAGTTATATTGTCACTAATATTGCTATTGCAGCAGGATTGCTACGATATTCCTGTGATATTAAAAATTACCACAATATTGAAGAAATATTACTTCTGTATATATCACCAAGAAATATTTCTGCAATATCAACAAATATTGCATATTTATATATTACCATGTAATATGTCTGCAATATCGTTAGTACACCGCCAGTATTGCATTATTTCTGCAATATATTTGCTATGTGGGTAAGTCTCTACAAAGAAGAATTACTACCATACTTGGGGCTACTAATAATAATATGTACCGGCACCAAAACTAATTACACGTTAATTGCAAAACTATCTCACAAAACTATATTCGGAGAAAAATGTCCTGCACAATACAGTCACTTTCGATTGCAGTCAAACAGTAGAAGAACGGCGGTAAACGATGAATTCGCCCTAATTTGATTTTTGAAATATGGGACAATTTAGTAGAAACCTGCAAACCAAGGATCAACCTATTTATTCTACAGATCGACTAATATAAATATAATATAACTGTAGATCATTGCTTCAGCTCGATGCGACTAGCAAACTTATTACTTAAATAGTTAGATTAAAAGTTAAAAGTTATTAAAGCGTGTTTTTTAGTTTTTTCAAACTATAATTATTTTTTAAGTTTTTAGTTTCATGACGATGTCTATAGTATTTATAATTGAAAACTTTGATTTAAAAAGAATATTTTTTTTCACTATATTCAAGTTTACTTCATGTTTGCGGTAACATTTCCACTTCATTCCCGCAAGTTCTACTACTGCAAACTAGATGGCAAACGCAGCTTTAATAGACGAATTTGGTATTTAGGCAAGAACAGTGACAAGAAAACAACAAACGGAAAAATTCGACTTTAATAATTGTATTGTCATCGGCCCTAGACACATGTGCCAATTTTCAAGTTAATCCGACTTCTTTAAGTGGGTGAAAATTACGTTGAATGTTTCCGTTACATTGATACATACACGTCAACTTAATAAAAGCGTTTTAGCATTAGAAATTGGCATAGGTTGGAACTAGAAAAACACAAAATACCATTCCCAAAAGGCTTCTCGAACGTTGGGTTTAAAGTTAACCTAATAAATATCTCCTTATTTATATATACAAAAAATGTTGCCGCTCTTTCCAATAAACGAAAAATGATAAAATTTGTAAACCAATTTCCATGCTTCATGTCAACAAAAATAACAGGGATCTGTGGATATATAAGATCAGCTGAGTCACATACTAAATGATGGTCGAAAACCCACCCGCTTGCCGCTAATTAAATCGTTGTCCTTCCAAAATAACTTTTTAAAGAAAAATTTATTGAAAAATTATTACAAAACTTATTTCAGACTGATACAATGCAAGCGAAGGTACAAACAAGAATGATCATAATTTAATATTTAAACGTTAAAACAATTGCGATGAAATGAAACTTGATATTGTCTGCAGGTGTGCGCTTTGTCGTCTCATGAAGTTCACTGCATGTAACTCCTCCCTCCTTAAGCTGCGAAAATAGAGAAATTTGTTTTCGCAGATGGGCCATCGGGGTTTTCTTCCAAATTTTCTTCGGTTTTCTTTTTGGACATTGGGCACCATGGACAGGGCTTCTTCTTCTTAAATTTCAAAAATAATATGATGGCTACTGCAATAGATAGGATTATTAGATATATACTGAATATTGGCAATGTATAGGTGGTCGATTTTTCTTCCTGTACGGGAATCAGCTGTTTGGCTACGTTGTTGATTTCATATAAATTTTCGAAATCTATCTTCGTGATATTGGTGGCCTGGAAGTCTCTTGATTTTGGATTAATATTGATTTCTAGTTTGGGCAGAATTAGTGGTTTGCCTTTCTTAATTTGTTGGTTGTTTATGAATTTCTTATCAGTGATGCGGACTTCACAATTTTCTGGTATTTTAATTAGGCTTGGTGTAGAAATATCGAAGTATTGATCTGTATTGCAAATTGATAGTATTCTCTCAGTGTTCAGTGGCATGACAATTATTTCTTCTTGACTGATTTGTTCGATTATTGATTCTTGGGCATTAACGGTTAGCAGTGGGCAGTTTTCGGATGATCCTCCATTTATCAATTGGATTGTACAATTATCTGCGGGCAAATAGTGCTGCTGGCAATAGTAGAAGTTGTCCAGTGCAGGGCATTCATGTTTTTCGGGGGTTGATGTCTTCTGATTTCGTGCCAAAAAAGGGTATTTGGGTATAAACATTTGGTGATTTTGGATAATCGGGAAAAGGTGATAAAACTCAAAGGGTTTTGGATCGATAATTGGAACATGAATAGCAAATATTACTTTATTACCTGAAAAATGAACTTGAGTTCCTAAAATTTGATAATAAGACAAAGGATTCTCAAAATGAGGAATTTCATCAACTTTATATAATTTTTCTAAGTACTTTATCATTTCCTCTATATCTTTTACTGAGATGATTGAATTATGAAGTGTATTAAGTTTTGAAAATAGAATGGCACTTTCTAAATTGTCTAAAAATGTAACAAGATTTTGGCAATCTAAATTTATTGAAGAAATCACACCTTGAAAGCTAATGTATTGACCGATATCTGTGATCTTTTGATCCATAGCTACTTGAAATCGATTTAGATTTTTACTAAAATTTTCTTGATTTTGGCTCAAAGTTGTTATTGACTTATTATAATGATTTATTAGTTTTTTAAACAAGGTTGTTTGTAAATTAGTTTCTTGAATAATCGATTTTTGATTTTCTGAAAGCACTTTAATCGCGTTATCGTATCTAATACCGTCTTCAGCATCAATATTTCCAAAAATCCATTTATTTACTTTTCCAAGAGCATTAATTAATCCTCTTTTTTGTCTAACAAAGGGGTGGAGATTTGTTAATTTCTTGTGCAAAGTTTCAATTAAATATTCTGTTCTGCTTAGGAGATTTTGAGCGAGAGCATGATAAGATAATAAATTTGTTGCTTCCACCTTTTGGAAATTATTTGAAAGAGTTTTGAAGTTTTCTTCAAGATTTGCCGTTTGCTTTACAATTTCTTCTAAATCTACATAATGTAAAAATCTATGCTTGCTATATATGATTCTAGCGTTTCCTATTTTTAAGGGTAACAATAAGCTTTCTAAACTAGTAACGGTTATTTTATTTTCACTACTTTCTACTAGGTTAATTAGTTGAAGGACCAGGCGAAGGGTCATTATCTAGGATTATTACGTGGTTTCCTGAGGGATTGTTTATGATAAGTTTCCTTTTTTGTTTTTATGTATATGCCGTCGTCATCAAGTATTTGGGTTTTGTCGAATTTTGGTAGTTTTTTGTCGCGGAATTTTGTTTTAACGTAAGCCGCTTTGTCTTTAAGATAAGTCGGTGGATCTTGTCGTTTCAGGTTTCTTTTGGTAATTATATTTTCTTTATACTGAGCATTTCTTTCTTGGATTTTTTCGTAAAGTTGTTTTGTGGCTTGTTTGTGGTTTTGGACATAGGTTGATAGAATTAATTGATCATTTAGGTCAAAAGGGTTCGATGTACCTAAGTGTCCATGTATGATTTCAAAAGCGGTGAGTTTCGTTACCGAATGAATGGAGTTGTTGTAAGATAAAATGGCGTGTTTCATAACTTGTTGTTTAAGTCATTATCATTATGTGTGCTATATAACAATAATAAATTTTCGCACCTATTAATAAATTTATTTAAAGTATTGCTGTTACCATCGTAAGGTTTTATATTTTGTAATTTAGATTTTAATAGATCCCAATTGGTGGTCGGTGTACTTCCTGTTGGTGTCATTTCGTGTGAATCTTTTTCAAAATTCAAAACGCTAAGTTTATCAGACTGATCTGAGTCTGAAGATAAACGTTCGCGAAAGCGAAGGTTTTCAAACAACGCAGATATGCCCTCTACGTTCATAAACTTAAAACTAAACTATTCTACGATTTTTCAAAAATTATATTCTTTATTTATTTTTCAATATTTCAATGCAATTCAATATATTTCAAAAATCAATTCTTAACAATTATCTTTCCAAAAGTCCTGCGATAGGGTTAAGGAAAGGCAAGATTGGAAATTTTCGACACTTACCGGTGATTTCCAAACTCCGACTCTGTTTGACCTCCCTGTAGCGCTTGGTTTTTATTGATATCTGCCTTGAAGGACGAACTGCTTTCCTGGATAGATTACCAAGTTAGGATTCTGTCTCGAGAAAAGCTGCTTTCCTGGATGGATTACCAAGTTAGGATTCCCTCACGAAGAAAGTCTTTGTGTTCTTCTGGTCGGATTGCCAAGTTAGGATTCCAACACCAGAAGATGTTCTCCTGGATGGGTACCACAGATGGGAACTCAACACAAGAAATGTTCGATCTGCGTTTAAAGTGTTAAAACACTAAAATTGGCTTCGATTTTTACCGCTCGATGCGATTTCGAATCAATCACACAGATCCTAATGACTGCGCCAATTAAATCGTTGTCCTTCCAAAATAACTTTTTAAAAACAAAATTTATTGAAAAATTATTACAAAACTTATTTCAGACTGATACAATGCAAGCGAAGGTACAAACAAGAATGATCATAATTTAATATTTAAACGTTGAAATAATTGCGATGAAATGAAACTTGATATTGTCTGCAGGTGTGCGCTTTGTCGTCTCATGAAGTTCACTGCATGTAACTCGCTTGTATTTTTTACATGATCTACATTACTTGTCTAAACTCATATATTGTATATATTCATAATACATCCATAATTTTTTTTAACGAAACCTACCGTTGAAAACCAAACTGATAATATTGAGTAAACCGTTAAACTTTTTCCCACTTCCAATATTTACATTTCATCTTTTACTTTTCATAATGAATATTAATTGCATTTAAAACTGGTTTCTGGCTAAATGCACCATGCAAAAGTGCCATTTTTGAAGGTACCTATACGTATTTTTTCTTATGAAAACAAACTTATTTGTTTCCTTGTTGTTTTTACTTAATCTATTTAACATTTTAGAACTCCTTAGAAGGTCCTATAGCTTTAATATTTAACTAGCGGTCGCCAAGTGGTCGAAATTTGACCCTAATTCATTAAAATAATGAGTTGAATATTATTGACGTTATTTTGTCTGTATAAGATATAGAGTTTAGGCGAAATTAGAAAAGTAGGCCAGGCCTTTGCTATCCCTATTATTTTATTTGGATTAAATTTATAGAAATAATTCAAGAAATATTTTTTTATTTATGTATATAATTGTAGGATTATTGTCTAAGTGCTTCTTGGGAAATAACACCACAGTTTAAAGAAAATTGCTGTATATTCCAAACGTTTCGGGGTCTACATCAGACCCCGTTGTCAATGGTTAAGAAACTACGGATTAAAAAGTGTATTATTTGATTTTTGACGCCAAAAATCAAATAATACATATTGTCAAATATTTTAATTTACATCTTAGAATTGTGCCTTTTTAATCCGTAGTTTCTTAACCATTGACAACGAGGTCTGATCTAGACCCCGAAACGTTTGGAATATACAGCAATTTTCGTTAAACTGTGGTCTTATTTCCCAAGAAGCACTTAGACATTGAAATATATGCCACAATTATCATTCAGAAAACATGTAGGATTATTGTTACATAAATATGTCTATGCAATATGTTCGATCTAATTATCGGCGGTTTTTTTTGCAACATAAAAATTTCCGTTTCCGAATTTAAAAATAGAGATGACAAACAACCCAATGAAAACTCTAATATTTAATGACATTTCGATTATCCGCTGATTCACGATTTGTTGCACAACACCTTCGGAATATTGTGAAAATTATATTATATTAATGACAGAATTATATTCACAACAAAAAATTACAAATATTATTTTCTACTAAAGTTAGGACTACTTGCCCGAAAAATCAATACTGATCTATAATTTACAATACTAAATATTTTCCTATTGAACTATAGGCAACTCCAAAGATAGTAAAAGATGGTCATCACTTGGTCTGAAAGAGCGTTACCCAGCTACTGCCGTGTTTATCATTTGAAAACCAACCTGGCATATATTATTCCCCAGTAGTTTCTGTTGTCGTAAAGAGCTTGTTGGATTTTAAATTTTTTGAACATTTAAGTTGTAAATTTTAAAGCTATCTGGGTAAGATTTCAAAGGTAATATGTATGTAAAAAAAATATTTTACTCTAGAATAAATAATAACTTAACCTAATATATTCAAACAAATCTTTAAAATGTTTTTAACAGTCAGAACTTTGCAGCCATGGGACCATGTAATGTAAAATTAAGTAACTATAAGATACCCCACATTGTCAGTAAAATAGGAATCACATACTGTTAATTAATAGTAGTTAAATAAACCTATTTTTGAGATTTTTTTTCTGTGAATTCAAATCGAAAACTTAAAATTACTTTGAAATCTTGTCTTACTGAATTGAAAACTTCCAACCTAATTGCTACAAAAGTAATGAAATGTCAAAATTTAAATCAAATTTCCGGCAGATGACTAAGCATTTAGTGTTGTCATATCTACGCATTTATCGTGAATTTGTGCATAATTTCATAATTTTCTGTAATCTTAGTTAACCTTATATGTAAGTTACCCGACAAAAATAAAAGAACTCTAAATTAAAAGTATAAGGTTAAAATAAAGAAGATATCAGAAATAAATTGATGAGGTGCAACATAATTCTGATTTTAGTTGACAAACCATATTTACAATGCAATGAAAGTTGCAAACTGCAAACTTGCGAGCGCCCAATAAACGGCGATTGTTATGTATTATAATTTTTAGTTGGTTCTGTTTCAATAGCATGACTATGTAGGCTAACTTTAGCGAAGGGCCAAAACTTTTAGTTTTGCTTTTAATCTAGTTTCTCTTTCACATCGGAGTCAACCTATCTTATGATTTTCTCTCCAAGCAATCCGGCGGCACTGTTTGGCATTTACAGTATGCATGTAAATAATTTTAGCATTCTGCACTCAAGGTCGTCTGTAGCTACTAAACAAAACAAAAATAAAGCATATCGGTTGAGTAACAAAGGAGAAACTGGTACCTAACCGTATTGTATTCTATTGGCCGCACTGTTTTACCTATTACTAGATAGTTTAAGGCTTTCGATTTATTATATCAAATTTTATCGTTAACATTTTCAGTATAAATAATTTTTAAACATTTTTGGGAAGTAACATATAAGGCAGAATTTATTTCATTACTATGAGATAATGTTAGATTAAGGTTCGCTAAAGGATTCTCACCTTTAATTCTGTGATTAGAATTAGGATAAGAAAACGCACGTTCGATATTTTAGTTTATGAAATAACCTCTACGAGAAATAATTTGAATGAGTCGAACGAGATCTGAAATATGGGGATTAAATTTCTTTAAAAGTCAAGCAAAAACTAAAAGCAAAACAGTAAGAAATCAGCAGAGAAAAGACTTAATGGATACAGATGTTAGGAGGGCACACGACATTCTATTTTTGAACACCAAGCTAGCAATCCAGATAAACATTGTATCTATTTTAATAGTTTGTTTTACTATTTGCTATTTATTGTAAATGATAAAAAAATGAACTGCATATGAAATTATTGTATTATAGTTTTCTTCTACCATTTTTCTTGGGTTGTGGTCTTCTTTTGAGCATTGTACCAGCCTCAAGTTGGAAGAGGTGCTTAATTAACTAATTAACTACATCTGAGATTTATTCATCCTCTTGTACACTGCTTTTGTCACTACATGCATAAATTTTTGGAATAGGGATTACTTAGATTTCCACCTTAACCATAAGCCTTCTTAAGCATTATTTCTGAACAATAAACTTCAAAGATCGTCTTTAGAAAGAGGAAATATCGAGCTAGAGTTATGGGCTTATCTCTTAATCACTAAAATATTATTCATTACGAATCTAGCATACAAATCATCTTATCCTTACGAATAGCTATACAAACATGTGGCGGTCGCTATATCAAAACCGCAAGTCAATTGTATCTTAGTGGTTAGTATATAGGAAACAAACATGTTTCGTTGTTTCGTGTAAAGTCATGCTATGGCAAGAAGTATAATTTTTTGGCATGAATTCTTTCAACTCTTTATTCCTTTTTTATTTTTATCTCGTTATTTTCCAGATTTACTTACTTTTGTGAGTCGAATATTAATTATCTTTTTCTAATTCTTTTGATAATAGTTTCAGAGTTTTATATAGACATTGTATAGTCTATAGAGCTCGGTTTGATTGTAGAATAAAGGAACAACACGTGACGAAAATTCTAATATCTAACATTGTTGGCGGTAATATCAAGGTCAGATGCATTTTTAAATGAGAATTTCCATATTTTATTTCAAATATTTCAGAAACAGCAGACGTCCAAAATCACGTTGACCCTGTCCTTGATCACAAGATCAAATGGCTTTTAACAAACGGGAACTTCCACATTTCATTCTGGATTTGATGTGGTGCAAACATGACCTTGACTTTCAGTTGAACTTGACCCATCTCAAGGTTAAATGCATTTCATTTATTTTACGCCCAAAATAACATTGAACATGGCCTTAGTCACGACACTGACCACGACTAAGTTCAAATAGATTTTTTCAAATGAGAACTAAGTCTAGATTTGTCAGGGGAGCAGTATTCAACATCCAAAGAGGTCCTTGAGTTTCAACTGTCCTTGACCATGAACTTGACGGTAATATCAAAGTAAAATGTGACCCCTACAAGTCCAGAGTAAAAAATGGGAGTGCTCATTTGAAAAACTTTATTTGCTCTTGGTAGTGGTCAAAGTCATGACTAAGGTCATGGTCAAATCATTTTCGACAAAAAAGTTTCTTCTCTTTCTGAATCTGGAATAAAAAATGGAGGTTCTCGTTTGTAAAAGTGTCTTTCACCTCGATATGACCCTCAAGCTAATGGTCAAGGTCAACTCAAGGTCTAAGTCATGTTTGGTCACCTAATACTGCGCCTCTACAAACCCAGAATGAAATATAGGAGTTTTCGTTTGTAAAAATCTATTTCGCCTTTGCTGTGATCACCGTCATGATCAAGATTAGAGTCAAGGGCATATTGGGTATAAAATTATATGCTCTTTTCGAATCACTTATTACCAAAACTTTCATTTATTCACGCAAAATGTGGTTTTATATACAGCTTAAATGCCCGTTTGTAAAACTCAATTAATGCTTTTATGATCTTAAATTAACCTGAGGAAAGGTTATTCGCTAAACGAATATGTCGCCTTCCTGCATATAAAAATCTGAATTACCGTTTTGCTATTGTCTGATTTTAAACAAGTTTCAACACCTAAAACAAATAATATGAAATTCGAGATTAACCTCAAAATCAGAATGTCAACAAACAGCATCGCGCTGTTGCGTGCTGGTCACAAAAATCCCGTAAAGCACTGGCGTTTAGTCATTGCATACAATGCCTACATTTAGCTACGTCTTATTGGTTAAATGGAAAGAAGTTTGGCATCAGTAAGCATTTGTTTACTATTTTCCGGTAAAGATTTTTCAAGTTTTTTTAATGTAAACAGACAGGTTCATATATATATTAGTAGTCATTGCAGATAACTAATCGTAAAGTGTAGTAAATGAGATTTGTGGAAATTTCCCGGAAAACTAGTAGCTTTCTTATAGTATACTCGCTCGCAGAGTTTTCTGTGTGTGATATTTCAATACACTTTGCTGTTAAAACGTGATGTATTTATTCCTTCTCAGAAATCGTTCTCAATGTTTTGGTGAAGCACTTTGGTAATATTGAGTTCGCTTGACTTTTCAAAATTGGCAATTACGAAAAACCAAGAAACTCATTATTATAAAAGTTCGACAACTACTTTTGAGGGAAAATCGAAAGGTCACCTTTTTTCGGTGGGGTTATGGTCAATTCTTGCATTAAAATTCATTAGAGAATTTTTACTCTTTTTAATTTTTTAATTTTGCCAGTTACATATACTTTTTACAATTATATTTTAGCTGTCTTCTAAGAGTTTTTAGTGGCATATTCGTGATTATTTTTATGTTTTCTTGGAAAATAACACCACAATCGAAGTAAAAAGCTGTATATTGAAAGAAAATACCAAAAGTTTCATTGTCTATTTTTTTGTGCTACCTGTATATTTAAAAACAACAAATTTTTCTTAAGTCAACTTAAATGTCATAAATCAACCTTCAATTTTCAATTTGCATTTTCAATACATATATTTAAGCCATTGACAACGAAGTCAGAATCGACTTTGAAACGTTTGGTATTTTCTTACAAAATACGGCTTTTTATTTCGATTTTAGTGTTATTTAAGAAAACATAAAAATATATTTTAACTATTTCGGTATGTGTATTACGCTCAGACAATCACAAACATCCATAGGGTGAGAGTAGTAATCGAACTCACTAAGTTAAAGATAACTTAGTTTCGAGGCAAGTAACGTCAATTTTAAACAGATGATGTTGAAATATATCACATATGTTACACAAGAATGCAGGTTGACAAATCCTTAGACCTGCTTTCTTTAGTTAGTCCTCCGATATAGTTATTTTATAAGAAAGCAACCAGTGCTCCGGGCAATTTCGACAAATTGCTTCCACTACACTTTTATTTTCGATTATCTTATCTGCTTTTCAGAAAACGTTCTGAAGAAATAATGAATAGTGAAAATAGACGTTTACCTGCACAATCGTTCAGAAATTATTTAAGTTACAAGTTACTCGATAGCAAACAGTAGACCAAAGTAATTGTACATTTCTTTATGCGGGTCACGCAATTTCATTCAAAATTCAGTTGATAACGTTTTGTATATGATCTGCATTATATATCAAAAACAATGGCATTACTTTGTACTTTTATTTATCCCTAAAACTAGAAAACAGTCATCCGTAATTAACAATTTACAATTTCTTGAGGGGTTCTTCTGGTTGTGGGTGAGCAGCGATCCATTCCAAAGCACGGACAATTGCTGCTGGTACTGGTGGTGGAGTGTTGTCATCTACTGGGGCAACTGGAAGGTGAGCACCTTCAGCAACGTATCCGTTTTCGTTGGCAATGAATTTCAGGCTGATTGGTGTACCGTCTGGGGCAGTGTATGAGACAGATCCTACAACTTCGGCAGCTTCAGCATCTTTAACTCCAGCATTTTTCAGTACACCGCGTTCTTCAGATACAATACCGTTACCAGTTTCGAATGAAGAATGGTATGTTCCATCAAAGCTGACATCGGCGTCTTGTCTTACAATTGGAATTGGTTCGTCCTTGCCAACACTGGCGGCGGAAGCGACGGCCAAAAAGGCTAAAGCTGCAACCTATAATAAAAAAATTAAATTGGTTATTTAATTACCAAGATAATACATGTCTAAATCAGATACAAAATATTTTCAGTTTTGATGTTGAAAATTAAACACAGCATGAACCAGTAATGTTCTTCCAATGTGACAATATATAATTAAATAAGATTAGAAGTAAGTAAATAGGAATTGCAGGTGATTAAGAGGACATTTTCCAAACATTTTCGAATAAAACATGCTACTCAAAAATAGTTATCTTCCAGGTTGGTCTTCCAAATTATTACAATTTTTAGTTTTGGAGAAGCTAACAGAATGTAAAAAGTTTATAGAGCTATATTATAACAAATAGAGAAGGCTGGTGAAAATTATGTGCAAAATTATAATTTCAAAAATAAAATTAATTGTAACTTTTCAGAAAAGAAGTTCGAAAAATGAATTTATTGAAACTTAAATATGAAACAGTTATCACTTATTAATTATAAAAATACTATAAAATGATCATTATACAAATACTTGTCTATTTTTTGTTAGTTTATAATTTTGATAATGTATCTACTTACAATTGTTTTCATTTTGATGCGTGTATGTCTTCTAATGAACTGATGACTACTGAATTCGGTGGTACGGACATTTGTATTTATACTCGCAATCGTTTAATCACACTATTAAATAATGTGAACATATCTCTTCTATATTGAAGTTACTCTTAAGTATTCAAGGTTGACTACAACACCCCGTATTCGCACGAAATGAATACAAATCTCCTGTACAAGTTTTTGGTAGTATGTCTCGTCTGATACTTCTTGAATTAAATTACTGAAATTCTTTTCTCATTATAGAAACACTTGGATTTACCAATATTAAAATGCTTAATATTGGAAACTGTACAGACTTAGTGTGATTTTATTTATTTGACATTTATTGTTAGTACTCAGCCGAAAAGATCAATTCTATTAGATTTTAGTGTCAATTTACAATAAATTTACACTTACAAATTTGTTTAAGTAAAAATGTAGTTCTTCGTAATTTGCAAGTAGAGAATGTTAAATTTATCTCATCAAATTGCGTAGGTTGTTTTAAAATATGGGCATTTGTTTATGAGAATTTAGTGAAATGTTGGCTTTTTGTGGTAATAGTTATTCAGCAACTTCTCTTAGTACGTACGTTTATTTCACTTGCTAGCGCACTTTAAATCACTATATTGAAATAATTATTCAAAATAATTTATGAAACTGAAATTACTAGAGTTACAGTTATAAATTTAGCTATTAATTTATTTCATTTTTGGCGAAAATTTGGTAAATGGAGTCCAAAATCCCAATCCAAAATATGAACTCATATTTACTTAAGTCATCAGCAATTTTTTGTGCCACCCTACTGCAGTCACTTAGAAGTATTTAAAAGTAAAAGTTTTCAATATTAATTTTTGCAAAATGTTTCTGGTAATTAGCATTCTGATAATTAAGTATTTTCTGAAATAATTGGGAATATTTTCTAACTAAGTGGATATATATGATAGTGGTATATTGTGCATAAACTGTCAATATTAAATTTCATATTTCTATTACTTTGAGTTTTTAATCTTTTTTTTCCAATTTTAATTTACAATGACTTTAATTCTTCTCTTATTTGCTCATCTATCAACTCCGGTAATTTAACTTTATTTATGTCTACTTTTAACTGACTTACAACAAGGAGGTGATAACCAATTCTATTTTAACTTTGGTTAACATCTGACACTCTTGATAAAGCCTTAAAACGGTGAAACATATATCTCGAGTATTTTCGAACAACAATTTTTGAAACGTTTAAACGCTATAAGTGAAAATCCTTTTCCTTTAGTGATTATTATCAATTCGTCGGCGTCTTTTTTATGTATGATGAGCGATTACTCAAATGCGCTTCTAGTTACTCGAATACTAATAACTAGAAGCGAAAGCAGAAGGCTACGAGAATTATGCGAACAGACCTGAAGAGGGCAGATGTGACTCTGCCGAAACGTCGTCATTTTACCATCGATCTCGGCAGGGATCAGTTATCAACTAGGCGGATGAATTCCCGGAAATCACCTAAAACATTTAGTGCCCGCGAAAATTTAAAAACAAATATATATATATATATATATATATATATATATATATATATAAATTTGATTCTGTTCACTTTTCTATAACGTGAACCATACAGTTTTTTGTAATAAATAGAAAATAAAATGATTAAATAACAGTAAACGTCAAAGTACCTAAGTGTCAAATAAATTTTCTACGCAATTGTCTAAAATTGAATGTTAAGAACTCTTATGGGAACATATTATATTGTTCGTACAGTGTGTTTGAAACTGTTTTCATTTTAATTTGTTTGAAATCAGTTCTTTTTTAGAAATAAATTCTAAATTGTAATCTGTATAATGTATACTAAAATGGATTCAAAGGTGATTTCGTACATTTTTGTATAACCTAAAACAGCATATTTTAACAAATCGGATAAATAAATACAAAAGTTCATACACATTAGACTCAAATATCACACAACACGTTTCCTAATCTAAATGACAAGATATGCCACATTGGTTTTAGATGGTTTTAAATTTTCATTTTGATTCATTTGTTTTTTAAAAATAAAATATTTCTTTACTATTCCAAGAACGATTGATATTGTTTTATTTGTTAGTTCTTTTGCCACATTTAAGTTAAATCTTGTTAATTTAATTTTGTAACAATTAATAATTATTTTCTGTACCTTTTGATCATTTTGGTAACTATAAATATCTTAAATTTTTTGGTTATCACATGTTTCGAAAAATGTCACAATTAATTTTAACGACATATTATTACAACAAAGTTACCTATGTGAAAAGAAAACTATACTGGGCTTTAATTTCAAAATGTCACCCAAAATAATTTTTAAAATATCTGTAAATGAAAAAGTCAAAAAACACCTTAATTTATATCTATATTTTTAGGGGGAACACATTTTACACGTATCGGCCACCCTGCAGTTTCAACTTCTAAGCAGGGCTGAATATCACTTCTACAAGTTTAATTATAATGGGGTATCATGTGATACCTTTTTGCCAGTCTATAAGTACGGATTTAAACAAGTGAGAAAAAATCCTTAAATGGTTTTGCGAAAGATATTTGCGACTGTAAATGTAAACAATTTATTATTAGTAGTGGTTTCGTTCTATACTAACCAAAAAATTTCGACAATGGTTTATTCTTTACAAAAAAGAATTGAAATAATATTTATTTATGGGGAACAACAACGCTGTGCACGCAGAACTGCTCATGTTTTTCATCAGAGACATCACGATAAAAATATTGGGCATTAGCATGTTTTGGATTTATTTAATTAATGTCAAGAAACTGAAAGTGTGCAATAAAATTATCAAAATCGTAAAGTTTTAACTGAAGTTTGGATCCTCAAACATCAATACCAAAAGTCAAATTAACAAACATTTCCGTTGGCTCTGTGCATGAAACGTTACGCCTAAATAAATTCTTTCTCTACAAAATACAGATTGATGATGATGATTTTGGCAGAAAGTTAGATTTTAGTTCGTGAAAGAAAATTTAACTGGGGAACTGTATTTAGACCTATTAGAAAATGTGATAAATCCCCTTAAAACCGAATCTTTTGAAAACCAAATAGATCAAGACGGAATATTGTTGCTAGAAGAAGAAAATCTATTTTTTCAACAGGACGGAGCACCTCCTGTACGAAAATGAGCTGGAAGAAGGGGCGCTATAGAATGGCCAGCAAGATCACCCAATCTAACGCGCCTTAACCCTTTCGGCCCCAATAAGACACATAGAACCCAGGGACTAATTGAAGTTGTCTTACTGTGCCTTATATGCCCCATTTTACATTGGAAATAGGCTGTAATGGGTTTTTTGAAGAAAATATGTTATACCGCAGCTTTTTGATAAAGGTGGCTTCACGTTTGTTCATAAACAGACACTATAAGGCACGTGTCCGATATTCAAAAGTAATTTTTACATTTTTTGCAATAAAAATAAGGATTTTCATGTGTTTTTTTCAGGGTAAGTTTTTTGTTTAGCAATTACATTTTGCAATACTTGGCTGACAATTTGGATGAAATATCTTCAGCAGAAATAATAGAATCAGAGTCAGAAGATTCGCTACCAGAACAAGACCCGTTTCATAACAGTGATGAGTCAGATCAGTAGTTTCAGCCTTCCGATGATTCTGATGAACTTGCTTTATCAGAACCATAGTCCGACAAAGTGTCCAAAGCGGAGAACAAGAAAGATTTGAAGATATTAGATATGATGTAGAAGTTTCAGCACATCCAGAAAACGTTTTATGATCATCAGACTTTCTAGACTTGTTATTTTCATTAGCAGAAGATTTAATTTCAAAAGGAAAGGAATAAACTGCTGTAAAATTGCAACACAAAAGTTCTCGAAGACCTTCGAAGAAGGCGAAGATGTTGAAAAATGATGTAGGTGAACATATGGCAATTGAGACACCAAAAAGACGGCGCGGTGAATGGGTAAAGAAATAAGAACGACAACTGTCAAATGTCAAATGTGCGATATATTATTTCACCCTGTATCACACATCCTAAGTTGACAAAACCTATTCCTTTTATCTAGAATCTTTGTTTTTTATTTTTTATCTCTAAATAAAACCCTTTTTTGAAGTTGAACTAATCTTTTATCACCCCTCTGGGACAAATATCCCCCGGTCAAAAATTCCATTGGGGCGTATGAATCCCACTATTATTTATTTTATTTATGATATTTTTATTATTTATAACCTACTAATAATGAATACTAGTTACTAAAATGTCACATATGTTATAAAAAATATGTTTACGCAGATATAAAAAATTGGGTCCCAAAGGGTAAACTTTTGTTTATGGGGACATTTAAAAACTGTAGTGTATAAAACTCAACTTTGCCATATTCCTGAACATAGACATAGAATAGTAGAGGGGTGTGAGCGGATTACACCAGGGACCCTTCAAAAGGTGCGGGAGGAATTCGAGATGCGACTTTACCATTGTCTTACCAACAATGCCGACATTTTGAACACCTAATTTAAGTACAAGATAATTTTAACGCTAATGTCATATTAATAATAAATATTTTAATCTGAAAGTTTAAAATGGCATTACTCTGTAAAAAATAATTCGATTTTAAAAAATGAAGTGTCAAAAGATTGGTAAAAAAGAGACATGGAAAAAGAGGTTTCACATGATAACCTTCCTAAATATAAATTAACTTGTTATTTTGGGTGGCTAGTTTCAAACGGAAGACATTAATTAGACCTGTTGATGGTATTACGATGGTTTTATAACATATAATTTAAGCAAATAGCAAAAATTACTAGTTGCATTGTTTAAATAATTTATTAAATAACTATCGAAATTAGTTAAAGACGGATTACTATTAAAAACACAATGTGACAGATAATTAAATTATTTGCAATTTAATCAAAATTTAACTTCTGTGATTTGTACTCAGTATAAAGTGTTGTAATGCCTTTTTATTCAAAAACATAATAATGAAATCAAAGAATTTTTCTGATATACAATAAGGTGCTTTAAAAATATCTTTGTGGAGTTGCTGTGGTTTCTGATTTGTGATAAAAAATTACTTAAAATTTCATGAAGAATTTTACCTTAAAAGTTAGTTGTCAACTGTTTAACAGAATAGATAATTTTGTTGAATGTGCTGCTATGCACTTGATGTATAAATTGCGAGGATGTAATGCTTTAGAAGCAGAAAGATTCCCCAATAGACATTTGGCTATTTCAAAGATTCCATGTCGATTATTTCGACAAAATTGCAATATATTAATTCCAATATTTTTATTTTTAACAGACAAACCCAGTGACATTTGAATTCTATTTAATGCAGTTTTATATACAATATGAATAATACATTTTTTGCTGCAATACTATTCTCGAAGCCATATTACCGAGTGTTTAGTTAATAGATTAGCTAATAGAATCCAGTAATTAAAAAATATATAATTTATAGCTAGAAATAAGAGGGCATAACTTAATTAGATCTATTGACTCCTTTCTGTTAGACAAACTTTTTCTACAAATAGGTATGAATATCTGTTTTATGTAGGTAACTGATCCTCTCATCTGTCCGGTAGTCAGAGAGTACTTAAGTAGAAACAAGTGGATGGGTTGAACGAACCAGAGTTGAAGTCATCTATATCTCCATATTTAAATCCTTTGGATATCTTCTTTTAGGATAACTTAAAATAGTGTGTACATAAGACACCTATGGGAACTAAAGATAAATTACGACAAATAAAGTTCGACCATAGATGAAAATCAAAGTTATCATTAAATTATAGCTGTTATGTTTTTGTTGCGTTTTTATCTCTTATTTGTCTTCTATTTGCAATGAATATTTATTTAAAAATGTTTAATCATCAGAAAATAGATCCATTGAAATATTTAAAACAAATAACAATGATATTATTAACCGCGCACACTTTTAACGAGAAGACATATTTTGTGTAAAAAATTGAAAGGTCGTCACAAAAAACTCCATAAAGGTTATGGGCTAAAACTGAATAAACCTCTCTTTCAATAAGGAGATGCGGGAGGAGTTCTTAACAGCCTATTTTTTGAAGCAATCATACGAATATTCCAAGTATTTTGATTTTCTGATCACGAATCCACAATCAGAAAATTTCCCTTATTTAAGGTCAGAAATGTCCCAGTGCCTTTTGAGGTCCAAATCTCTGATGTTGCAACAAAGTCATAACTATACGCTTTTATGGTCTCTGAGTATCAGGTTAATTTAACTACATTAGATAAGAAACACAAAAAACGAAAATATACTTCGAGATTTAGACATTATTTATGCACACACACCACACACACACACACAACACACACACACACACCACACACACACACACACACACACCCGGGGTGGTTGTTGGTCACTGTACCGGGCGCTCCCCCAGGTGGCGGATAGGGGAACGCTCTCCAAGCAATGGGGAGTATGAGGATTTCCTCAGGCGGACCAAAATCAGATAGGGGAAGGGACCCCAAATAAACCATTTATGGATATGGGTGATAAGGTGAACTTAATACCCCAGGCGGGTACCTCTGCAGAGGATAATCCCGCACCGGTTTCCGATCGAGTGAAAGCCCGGTGGCCGGTGC